>JAANYP010005916.1:0-44405 GCA_020465985.1 Centrapalus pauciflorus | reverse complement strand
AAAGCCATTGCTCACCTGAGAAACATGGGAATAAGTTTCCCAAAAAACTGTGGAAGTTCAAAAGCCAATTAAGCTTCCTGTCTTTGACATTTGTCCTCCTAAAAGGAGGAAAGAAGAGACAAACAAAGCTGTGACTTTTGAATCCTCCACTCAAGCTGTTGATTCATCAAATAGTAATAAAGTTGCTAAACCTGCTAAAAGAATCAACAAAAATAACTCAGAATGTGTTTCTGAAAGTTCTTCTTCCAAAAATACTAAAAAGAGAAAATGTTATAAATGTGGAAAGAAGACACATCTGGCCAAAAAATGTCCTGAACCTGAGGACATGAGGCCTGTTGACTCTGATAGTTCTCTCACAGCTGTTACAAGCAGTGTTGGAAACATCTCAGTCAATAAAAATGGTATCCAAACTGACACCATTCAAATTGGGAATATTAGTGTGGATATTATAAGTCCATCAACCAATGTTGATGAAGTGGGAGAAATCATCTCTGTGATGAGTTCCCCTAAAAATGACTAATATTTCTCCTATCACTCTGCAGGAAAAACAACCTTCCCAGGTTTGGTACTTGGACAGTGGCTGCTCAGGGCACATGATAGGTTGTAAAGAATTGCTGAGTGATCTCAGGTCTGAAAAAGGGCCAAAAGTCACATTTGGTGACAATGTACAGGGATCCACTGAGGGATACGGAACTCTTAAAGCTGGTGCAACAGTATTCAAAAGAGTAGCCTATGTGGTTGGGCTAAAACATAACCTTGTTAGCATAAGCCAACTGTGTGATGCTAGCTACAAGGTTAACTTTGATGAGCACCTGGGTTACATATCGGATCCCCAAGGCAAAGTTGTGCTATGTGCTCAACGAAAGAAAGGTGTATATGTTGTGGACATGCAATCTGCTGATTCCACAACTGAAACCTGCTTTCTCACAAGAACAAATGCAGACTTAAACTGGTTATGGCACAAAAGACTGTCACATCTGAACTTCAAGAACATCAATAAACTCTGTAAGAAAGAGTTGGTGACAGGTTTGCCTTCTATAACCTTTGTTAAAGATAAACTCTGCACAGCTTGTGAAAAAGGCAAGCAGAGGAAAACATCTTTTAAATCCAAACATAATTTCTCTATTGATACTCCACTCTTCTTAATCCACATGGACTTGTTTGGACCTGTAAATGTCCCAAGTCTAGGAGGAAGAAGATACACTCTAGTAATGGTTGATGAGTTTTCCAGGTACACATGGGTGATCTTTCTGAAGAGCAAAAGAGAGGCTGCTAGAGAAATTATTGGATTTGTGAAAAAGATGGCAATGATGAACTCTGCTCAAGTGAAGCAGCTTCTAAGTGATCATGGTACTGAATTTAGAAACAGTACTTTTGAAGACTTCTGTGAAGAGAAAGGAATCACTCAAAACTTCTCAGCTGTAAGAACTCCACAACAAAATGGAGTTGCTGAAAGGAGAAACAGAACTCTTATTGAAGCTGCTAGAACCATGCCGTGTGCATCAGGTTTACCTTCATCATTCTGGGCTGAAGCTGTCAACACTGCCTGCTTCACTCAAAACAGATCCTTAGTGGTAAAAAGGTTGAACAAGACTCCTTATGAGCTGCTCAAAGGGAGGAAGCCAAATGTCAGTTACTTCCATGTGTTTGGATGTCCCTGCTTCATTCTGAATCAGAGGGACCAACTGACAAAGTTTGAACCTAAAGCTGATGAAGGTGTGTTTGTTGGCTACTCTGCTATCTCTAAAGCCTACAAAGTATACAACAACAAAAGAAAGGTGATAGATGAATCTATCAACGTCACCTTTGAAGAGTCCAAGAATGCTTCTACCAAAGCTGTTCCTGAATCAGTTTCAGGAGAACTTAATTTTGATGATCTGATGCATTCAAACAATGAAGAGGACTCAAAAGCTTCCACTACACCCAGTGTGGAACCTGTTAATCATGATGGACATGATGATGATTATGTCAATACATCCTGTGTGAATAAATGTACTGACTTAATTACAACTGCATGTCCTGAACCTATCAATGCTGATTTTCCCAGTTCCTCTGCTGATATGTTCAACAGCGGTCAGACATGTTCAACAAGTGAACAGACTCAAGACAACAGTGTGTCTGAAAATCTTGAGAACTGTTCAACAGGACTTGCTGAAGATGTTAACAACTCAGGTGAATCATCATTGAAAAATGATCCTAAATGGATCAGGTGTCACCCCAATGATCAAATAATTGGTGACATCAACAAAGGGATACAAACACGGTGGAACAGCTTAGGGAACTTTTGTATGTTCTCTAGCTTTGTTTCACTAATGGAGCCAAAGAAGATTGATGAAGCACTAAAAGATGCCAATTGGATCACTGCCATGCAAGAAGAGCTCAATCAGTTTGAGAGAAACAATGTATGGAAGCTGGTCCCTGCTCCTAAAGATAAAACTATAATTGGCACTAAATGGGTTTTCAGGAATAAGATGGATGAGCAAGGTCATGTCATTAGAAATAAGGCAAGACTGGTTGCTCAGGGCTACAGACAGGAGGAAGGAATTGATTATGATGAAACATTTGCTCCTGTGGCTAGGCTAGAAGCAATTCGTTTGTATCTAGCCTACGCTGCTCATAAGAGCATCAAGGTATTTCAAATGGATGTGAAGAGTGCATTTTTGAATGGGAAGCTGCAAGAAGAAGTTTATGTCAAGCAGCCTCCAGGTTTTGAAAATGAACAACATCCAGGTTTTGTCTATAAGGTGGCAAGCTCTCTTCTGGCTCAAACAACTCCTAGAGCCTGGTATGACACTCTTACTGAGTTCCTTAGAGCAATGGGTATCAGAGGAAAGTGGATACTACAGCCTGTTTCATAAAGAAATGAAATCTGACATTATGGCTTTTCAACTGTCTGTGGATGAATATAATCTTTGGTTTCGCGACAAAATGAGCACGTTGTGGCAAAGACGTTTTCCTTACTTCCTGAATCCAAGATGAAATGAGTATGATGGGAGAACTTACTTTCTTTTTAGATTACAGGTTTTAAACAAACCTCAACGGAATTTGTATAAATCAAAGAAAGTACACTTTAGATCTATTGAAAAAGTTCAAATTTGATCAAAGTTCTCCTATTAAAACCCCAATGGCAACCAATGTAAAACTGGATGCTGATGCCAGTGGCAAAGCTGTTTCAGTAACAGCTTACAGAGGCATGATTGGGAGCTTGCTATACTTAACTGCTAGTAGACCTGATATTATGTTTGCCACCTGTCTGTGTGCTAGGTTCCAAGCTGATCCAAAGGAATCTCATCTAGCTGCTGTTAAAAGAATCTTAAGATACCTGAAGGGTACACCAGGTTTGGGTCTTTGGTATCCCAAAGACTCCAGCCTTGAACTAACAGGCTATTCAGATTCTGATTTTGCAGGCTGCAGGCTAGACAGGAAAAGCACAACAGGTGGATGTCAACTCCTTGGTGGTAAATTGATAAGTTGGTGTAGCAAGAAGCAGAACTCTGTGTCTACTTCTACTGCTGAAGCTGAGTACATTGCTGCTGGAAGCTGTTGTGGACAGATTCTGTGGATGCAGCATCAGCTTGAAGATTATGGTCTTGTGTATAGAAAAATTCCTATTCTGTGTGATAACACAAGTGCCATAGCCATTTCCAACAATCCAGTATTTCATTCTAGAACAAAGCATATTGAAGTCAGACATCACTTCATCAGGGATCACATTCAGAAAGGTAATGTGGAGGTAAGTTTTATTTCCACAAATGAACAGCTTGCAGACATTTTCACCAAACCTCTGGATGAAACAATGTTTAATTACCTTGTCAGCAAGCTGGGCATGTTAAACAAGAGTGACTAAGTGTTTCTCAGAAGTCTAAGAATTTGTGTGTTTCACATCGCTCAAGTTTCTCAGAACAGCTTAGACAGAACAGGTTATACATGTTCTGTACTTAGTCATTTGTCTGAAAAACTTGAACAGCTTGAGCATACAACAGGCTGAACAAAAACAGTTTATTCGTCCAGCCTGCTCTGATGGTCCAATCTTCAACCTGTCCACTTCTTCACACTGTCTTACAAGCCATTGTCTTGTAACCTGTTCAACTATTGAACACAACCTGCTCTTACAAAAGTGAGCAGGCTGAAGGCACAGTTTGAAAAATGAACAGCTTGAAGATTGCACAGCTTGTGATGACCCTGCTGATCACAGGTTTGATCAACAGCTTGGATCAACAGTATTAATTACCTTTCTTCAAACTTAAGTTACTTAATTTATGTTTTATTTAACTTAATTACTGTGGATAATGTGGGTTACGTGTGTTAGTAATTAAAAAGGGATCAAGTGGTCTGACAAACGGTCTGACATGGACAACCGTTCCGTTTTCCGTTAACTGACTTTTCAAATCAACCGCCCAAACCCTCTCTCTCTCATACACACTCACATTCAAATCCTATAAATATCAAACTACTGTTTCATCTTCGTCTTCCTCATCATTTCCAGAAATCCTTAAGAACCCTAAAAATCGACTAAGTGTCTTTTGCTTCTCCAAATCTCAAAACTTCCCAAATGGCTCACAGACCTAATCCCCTTCTTCCAGTGTTCGTTGGTGATGATGTTATCAAACACCCATCAGTCACCACAATGCTGACCATCAAACCCACAAACTATGTTGCAAACCTTACTATACCCAAAAACTATGTGGGGAAAGGTTACGATCAAATGGTGGAGTTTCTGCAAGTTCATCCGTTGAACTATGCTATGACTGCAACTCCTGGTGTCCTGTACCAGGAGATGGTGTATGAGTTCTGGTACACCTGTTCTTACAACCCCAACACCAAAGTCATCAAAGGGACTATTCTCAATGGGACTCAAACCATTGAGATAACTGCTGATCTTCTGAGGGAGATTCTTCATCTGCCTGTTGATGAGTCATATGATATGCCCCAGCCTGAAAACGAGCAAATGGGAAATCTGCTACGCTTCTGTGGTGTAGCAGAACCCAAAATTGGAGCAACATTGTACAGGATGGATTTGTCTCCTACCTACAGCTTTCTGTTTGCTTCGGTGATGATGAGCTTCAGCAGCAAAGTTGGTTCATTTGACCAACTGAGCAGAGATGAAGTTCCAATAGTCCTACAGCTAGTGGATGGGACTACCATTGATATGGCTAAGTGGATCTTTCTGAACTTGAGGAACCTGGTGCAGCAAGAGCCAAGACCAGCTGCTGTCCGTTATCCCAGGTTTCTGAGCCTCATTTTCAGACATGTTTGTGGTGAGCATCTATACAATTCTCAGCCTTTACTTAAGTCTGCTGCATTCCCTGTCATAGGGAATAGAATTTTCCATACTCCTGTACTTCAAAATGAGCCTCCTCTATCCACACCAATGAGGAGGTTGTTAGGTTTGGTGGAAGGACCCTCTGCTGTGAGGGTGGAAGCTGCTGCTCCCGCAAGAAAATCCAAAGCCAGGTCCAAACTTGTTAAGAGGACCCTGGCAACTGCTGAAGCTGGGCCTGTGAAAAAGAAGGCCAAATCAGCTCAGCCTGAGTCTGTACCTTTAGCCTCTGTGGCTGAGGGGGAGAAGACTCTTCACCCTGGTTCATTTGTTGAACCTCAAGCCTCTGTGGCTGGTGCCTCTGTGGCATCTGAGACTATGGAACAGGCCAACCCACCTGTTTCTGACCCAGTCTCAAAACCTGTCCAGTCTGAACCTCTCATCTCCTCTCCCCAATCACCCACTTCATCCATCCTCTATCACAGAAAATCCAAAAAGAAAACAACTAAAACAACCCCCTCCTCTGATCCCTCTCAACAGGGTTCAGTTGTAAAAGAAGCAACCCCTGCTGCCTCTCCTATTTTGGGAGAAGGATCAGTCCCATTGGAGCATGCTTCACTCCAATCTGAGTCTACCCAGCGTCAGCCTAGACCCTCTGGTTCCTCCCAACAGGAACCAGTTGTACAAACGGAGATACTCACATCAACTATCCCAGCCTCCCAACAGGCTGAGGATATTGAAAGACAGGAGTCCTCTCCACTCCATACTGCGTCCACACTGTCCCCCACTAAAATCTCCTCACACCCTGATTCTGCACGAGGTGCCCACGCTGCTGGTATAGACCAATCAGCAGCTCAGCCTCAAACTTCTGCTCCCCATGATACAGCTGTTCTACACCAAACAGCTGCTGAGGGACCCACAACCCAAGCTGATGAACCTCAGGGATCACACCATCCCTCTGGTGAGGCTGCTCCCTCCATGCAAACTCCATCAGCAGGTTTCACCACTGCTGATGTTGAAATGCATATCCCATTTCCCCATGATGAGGTGCTTTTACACCAAGGCACTGCAGAGGGTACAACCACTGGCCTTAATGAAGGTGTTGCAACACAAGCAGCATCTGAAAGGCCCCCAACATCAACCCCTTCTCCTGATGATGCAGCTACAGCCACTGCTGAGGGACCCTTTGACCCCTCCAAGCTGGGCCACATTACTTTTTCCCAGGCTATGGAACTTCTCTCTACCGTTCCTCTTCCCTCTCCATCACATCCTCAAACACCAGCCTCATCATCCTCTTCTCCATCTACCCAATCTAAACAGTCAACCCATATACTCCATCTCCCAAAGACCTGCCTTTGAAGGATCAACTTTCCTTGCTGACCAACAAAGTTGGTTCTTTGGAAACTACCATGACCTCTCTACCCTCTCTCATTTCAGACTCTGTGTCTGAACAGCTTAAGGGGTTCTTTGATTCGTTCAAAGACTCCTTCCCTGCTACTCCACAAACAGATAATTCTCCACAGCTGATAGCACTCACTGCACAGCTGCAAACAGTGTCCAACTCCCTCTCCTCCATTCTTTCACTACAACAGGACTCTGTGTCCTCAATGACAGCCATTTCCCAACAGCTCACCTCTTGCAATTCTACCCTTCCTGCCACTTTGGCCAGCTTGACCACATTAATTGGCTCCCTATCTAATACTGTGTCTTCAAATCTTGGTGATGTGCAAGATTCTCTTGAATTACATCTTGCACAGCTTCAAAGTTTGATGTTCATAGCGTCTGATAGGGAAAACATTGTTAAGCTGACCTCCCTAGCTGCCACTCAATCCTCTTCTCTTCACACCTGTCTTTCCCAGCTTGCAGAGGTTAAGGACAATTTGGCTTTCTTAGTGACTAGCCTTGTTGGTCCCAGGCCTGCTGCCAAAACTGCTGGCAAGCCTGATGACTTTGTGTCTTCGGGCAGACCAGGTGTTGAAGGTGCTGGTACATCTCCTTCAAAGGGGGAGAAGTCGTCTGCCTCTAAGACCAAGTCTAAGGGGGAGAAAACTTCCTCTCCTAAGGAGAAACCAGTGCCTGCAGCACAAACTGGTCATCCAGCAGGAATTTCTGCAACAGGTACAGTAGAGGGTGCTTCTCATGCTGCTCAGTCTACTCAGGTTGAATCTCCAATCCCTGCTCAGTCTAAGGGGGAGGAATCCATTCCTGAGGGCAGGCCAAGCAGCAGAAGAAGGCATCTGATCCTAGAGGAAGAAGAAGAAGAAGAAGAAAGTCCTGAAGCTGCTACCACTACAGCAGCTTAAGGAAAAACAATAGCAGAAGCTGATCCCATACAGCAGAAACAGGCAGAAAATCAATTTCACAAAGCCAGGGCTAAAGAAATGGGTCTTCCTATGCACAAGTACTTTGAGTTTAGAGAAGAACAGCTTCAAGCCCTGGAAGTGCTTAGAAAAGAAGAAGAATCTGCCAAAGCTGCCAAAGCATTTGCACTTCAAGAAGCAAAGAAAATTAAAATGACTACTCTGGAAGTGCAAAAGAAAATATTGGAAGCTGCTAAGGGATCAGCATGGGAGAAGGAAACAGAGAAAGAAAAAGGTACTCTGGTCTCAGTGACCAAGCCTACAGTGCCTCATGCAAGAGTTCAATACCATTTTGACAACCTGGCAAAGAAAAAAATTCAAGATGTTGCTGAAAGAAGGCTTGCCAAGGAAGCAATTGTTAAAGCTGTCCCTATATCAAGAAAAGGCAGTCAGTGGAAGTTGAAAATAACAAGGATGGGTGCAACAGGCCCTGAATTGGAAACATATGACTACTCTAACGTAGCACAGATGGGGTACAGAGAATGGATTGAATTGGCAGTTGCCCTGAGTGAGTCAAAGTCAGAAACGGCTAAGACAATCAGGGCATATGTCAAGAAACTGATGGAGAGACTAAAGAACCTTGGCCTGATTTCCAAAGAAGCAAGTGAAGGTGTCTTGGTGACACATCCAAAAATAAAGGCCAGGAGAACAAGGAAGGACACTGAAATGGAACTACTCCTTACACTTATTGAACAAGGCGATTATGCCATTGAAATGAAAGTAGTAGATCACAGCCTGCCTAGTGGAATAGAGTTTGAAGATGGCAAGATTATTGAAGAGCCTGAGCTGGGGGCATTTTTTGTAGATCCCTTAACTCAGAAGAAATGCTTTCAAAGAGCTTCAAATCTATACAACGTTGATCTAAGACAACTTGTGGCCTTCAGACTTGCAGTTTCATTCAGGTAGTCTGGTAAGTGGAGAGCAGCCATCTGGGATCAGCTCAGAGGCTTCTTTGAAAGAGGTGAACTTGAAGATCCCAAGTTCATGATAATAAGAAGTGAAGTTGAAGAGCTTGAGGAAACAAGGGAAGAGCTGGAAAAGATGTTTCAAGGTCCCCCTCCATTGTGATGAAGTCCATCTACCATCTGGGTAGGTGAAGAATGGAAGCTGTCCATCAGTTGGACAGGCTTACCATTATCTGTTCCCAACAAAAAAAGTCCAATGTACATAAGTTGTACTCTATTTTACATATGTTGTAATTTCCTTTTACATTAGTTGTAATATACATCAGTACATTAGTTGTACTTTTGTAAGAACATGTGTTGTTCTAATACAATAAAAAATCAGTGTATATATAAACTGATCTTTTACTTTATGTTGATGTTGTAATTCTATTTCAACAAGTATATTGTAAGAATATATAGTGATTTTTGACAAGACCAGCTTAAACTGGTTATTGCAAATAGGGGGAGATTGTTAGGCACAAAAAGGCCTCAGTCAAACCTGTTCTACATCTGAAGGGGAGATTTCTAATCAAACCTGTTGATGCATTTGAAGGTTAAATTTAAGGCCTGTTATATGCCTTATTGAAACCTGAAAATGATTTGCAATATCAGTCCAAAGCTGTTCTATGTGTTGCATGTGTTGCAACTAAGACAGTTGTCCAAGCTGTTCTGTCTGCTGGACAGGCTGGACATAAACTGTCTACGCTGCTCTACACTGTTGAGCAGCTTGGGCATTTTTCAAGTGTTCTGTTCTTTGTAAACAGAACCTGTTCTTTGTGAACAGGCTATACACTTTATGGAATATGTTTCCAAGTCATCATGTATTGTCTTTGGCTACAAGATCAGTTTACAAAGTCGAAGACAAAGTGGAAAACAGAACTGCTCAGCCTGCCCACACTGTTCTGTAACATGAAGACAAAAGGTTATTTGAAAAAGGGTGACAGACCTTTTTCTTATATCAAAATAGGCCTTTACAAGGAAGAAAGATGCAAAGTTGACATTCCTTATTTGGTTAAAGGCAATGCAACAGTAGACAAAGTGAAAAGACAAAAGTTCTGCACATGTGAAGACAAGTCTGCTTTTCAGAAAAGTGCAGAAAAGTTATGTTGTCTTTCAAACAAGACCTTCCCTTTTTCATTCCGTCCAATGAAGAAGTTTCTATTAGATCCTCTGATTGAGTATAAAAGGAAGCTTCTAAGGTCAGAAAGAGATAAGCCAAAAAGCTAAGTGCTGAAGCCAAGAGTGAACGTGCAAGTGTGTTTTTCATGCATGCAAACCTGCTTGTGTAATACAGTTTCTTTGTGTCTAAGCTGTTCTACATAAACTGTCCCTCTAAGTCTTGTAAACACAATGAGTGCTTATTAGTAAGTGTATTCATTGTAATCTAGTTTGAGTCTGTCTTAGACTAGTGAATATACTGTTGTATCTGTCATCTCAGCTTGAACCTTTCCGTATTCAAGCTTGTTTGTAATTAACAATTTGTTGATAATACATACAAACATTGAGAAAATAGTGTGTAGTTTTTAAATAGCTGTATTCACCCCCCCTCTACAGCTTAAAGCTATATACTTTGGGAACCTCTCGGGACCTACATATTGTGTAACCATGCTTCGGATATTATGTGATGTAACCAGTGATTTCCGTGACTTAATCATGTAATTAAAGTTTTAAATTATCGGGGTTTCCGCACATGTGTATTGGGGATGGTTCGGGGTTATTAAATTATATCTCTGTTGATGTGTTATTTATGTGGTGTTTGAGATTAGTTCGAGGGTGTTACAATTGGTCGACATCAAAACGAATGACCAACAGTTTGCGGTGAATTATTAGGGGAGTACGTAAAAATAAGACATTACAAAACAATCATCTCTTACGAAAGAGTGAAAGAATCTTTAAATTGAAAAGGTTCATGTATTTGCACCAAGTCATCATTGGTTGTTTATGCTTGATTCTTGGTTGTTTATGCTAGTTTCTGAAATTCTGATCGCTAATAAGTATGATTTTTTATTGTTTAACAAATGAAGGTAGCAAGTGTATTTTCTTCTTTGGTCAACCCCACGTTCTGAAATGAATCCATCACACTCGCATATGTACATGGAAATCATTTTATAAAAGTTGATCTGCAGGAGGTCATTCAATGCCGACTGTTTGTGGGTATAGTTGACGTTCCATAAAAATCAAAAAAAATGGATGGGAAGATTTGTATAAAGATCGGTTAGTTGTCTATAAACAAACTCATAATACTGAATGTAATGTGCATGTACCGTTGGAGTGATAATTTATACAAATTTATTTTTATCAAGGGGTGTTATGTAATTTATAAAATCGTTAAATTATTTTTTTTATAGTTTTTCAAATGATAAAAAGAAAAAAAAATACTTTTTTTAAAAAAAAAATTCGAATGAAAAAAGTAGAGTAAATTTACAAAAATCGTCCCTATGGTTTGCTATAAATTACGGATATCATCCCCAGACTTCGTTTATTACACCAGGGGTCCCTATTTTGAACTTTCATTACAGTTTTCGTCCGCCACATTAACGACGTTAGCATCTAGTCGTTTAAGTGTCACATGTGCCCTGCACATGAGAGTTTTTTTTGTCATTAGCCATTTTCCCTCTCTTTTAAGGTTACAGAGTTGCATCGATCAACTCAAACTCCTTTCTCACTCTTCATCCTCTCACACTTAAACCCTCTTCCGTCTTCATCCCTAGTCTATCAAACCCTTCAATTTCTAAATCCTCAAGCTTTGATTGTTCGGAAAAAATAAATATTTGTGTTTTACCTTTGACGAAGGCCAACAAACATGTGTGAGATACGTAGTCGTTTTAATCGTTTGATCCGAAAACTGCATATGGTAAGTGAAAAGTCAATTTTTCATTACATTCATTCCTGAATGTTAGGTTTTTATGAATGATGAAGTTAAGAGCATGTTTTTATGTTTGTTTAAATTTTCATTAACATGTAATAATGATACCCTGTTTACATTGAAGATTCATCACTCTGAAATTTTCCCTACATTTCCAGGTAGGAAATATGTTTATGGTGAACAAGATTATGTTGATAAAGTAGATAGTGATGCTTTCTCAGTCCATGAATTAAATGAAATGCTCAAAGAGTTAGATTATCCACATGAGCAACCGATGTTTTATCATTTTAAAAAACCTAATGTAGACCTGGACTTTGGTTTATTAGCATTAGCCAGTGATTTGGATGTGTTGAATATGATCAAATATGTCAGGGATCATAAGGTCATAGACTTTTACATTGAACATTGGGATACCAGAGTGAAAAGTTATTTTATCTCACCACAAAAGAGTACAGTTGTAATTGAAGAAATAGAAGAGGATGTTCCAATAGCTATTACAAGAAATAAAGGTAAAAGACTATTGTTAGAGTGGGTTGATGAAAGAGAGTTGGGTTAGGGTCGCCAAAATGAAAGGGGTGTGGGTCAACAACATAATGGTAAATATGCTACAAGTGAGTTAGATGATGAAGTTAATAGAACTGGTTCAAGTGATTGGAACAATGTGTACATGGTGGATGTTGCTGAACAATTGCGGCAAGAAAGAGAAATGGGCCATCCAGATACAGGGGAGTTTGACATGACATGAATTCAGACTTTGACCCTTTTCTTGGTAGCAACTTCAATAAGGAACACACAGCAGATGTGGTTCACAATAACCGATTAATCTAAATGTTGAAGATCAAGTTAATCAAGAGATTGAGGAGAGTGAAGGTGATTTAGATTACATTGAGGATAAGGATAACCTGGTTGATGATGTGGAGGTTGATATGAGAGATTTCAGGTTAAATATTGATAGAGAGGTTGAATGGGTTGAAGGGAATGAAACAAATGAATTTGTGGAAGAGCAAAGTGAAGATGTGGAAAGGGGTTAAGTTTGATGAATTTGACAGTGGTTCTGGATCAGAGATAGACACAGATGAAAAGAGTAATTCAATGTTGAAGAAATTGAGGAAAAATAAACATAGGGCCACTGATCTAGTGTATAAGACATTTTTTTTTGTTGGTTTGGTATTTGGTAATTGAAAAGAGGTGAAGGAAATGATCAAATCACATGCAATAGAAACAAGAAGGGAATTGGTGATAGTTAAGAATGATTTGGTTAAGGTGAGGGCCATATGTCAGGGGACCTTACCTGTGTACAAAAAACAAAAAGGGAAGGAGACAGAGGTGGAAAGTAGTAAGGGTAAATTAGTAAAGTCAAAAGGAAAGTCAATGTAACACCCCAAATAATTAAGAGGTAATTAAATATCCCTAATAGCGTTCGGTTATTATAATTATAGAATAGTGGAAATTTGTTTGTTGAGTGTCAAATAAACCATATCGTTGAAATAGTAATTCTAAATTATGTCTAATGATAATTAATGTTGAACTTAGAAATATGCTTTATAATTTGAAAAAATGGTTACTCAATACCATAGTGATATATTATTGTTTGTGCATTAATAATAAGAGTTGAACATAATGATGATAAATTATGTCATATGCAAACTTGGATAGTAACTTAGTAATTGAAAGATAAATTATGGGTAGAGGGGTGCAATATGAAGTAGTGTGATTGTGTGGGGTAGTGAATGGCCAAAGGGCTAAAGCCCTCACCCCTTTTTCTTTTAAAAACCGTGAGACACACACACTTGCATTTGTGTGTGTGTGTTCATGCTCATTTGAGAGAAAACGAGAAAGAGAGAGTAGAGGGTTGGGTAGAGGTTGAAGATTGAAGATTTTGGAGCTCATATTATCAGTTATTGAAGGTATAACCTCCTCCCATTATCCTTCTTCATTTTCTATTCTTTTGGCTCCATGGTTGATGATGAACTCAAATGGGTTCATGGAATTTTGTTTGGGAAATCAACCTAAATGTTAATAAATGTTGTAATAGGTTGTTATTGGATTGAAATGGAGCCATAATATGTATCTATATGTGTTGATTTGGTTGTATTGAGTTAGAAACTCAATTAAGGCTCAAATTGAGCCAATCAATTGGTTGCATTTGGGATGTTTTGGAAGCTCAAAATGAGCTCAAAAGTGTTTAAATATGTTGTATAATCGATTTCAAGTGTTGGTTTTGAGTTTGGTTGAATTTTGGAATTTTGGGTGTTAAACCCGTAGGGGGAAGAAGTGCAGGTCTGTGAGCGACTCGCTGAGTCAAAATTTTCTGTTCCCAAAATTTGAGTGACTTGACGAGTCACCCCAGGCGACTCGATGAGTCGAAACTGGCTGTCCAAAAATTTGATTTTGAGCTATGGGGTCCTATGCTAACATCTAACACTTGTAATATACATCTAAATTAAGTGTTTAAAGGGTTCTAAAGTTTAATTGCACATTCGGGTCTCATAGAGTCCCGAAATGGATATAAGGCTTTCGGTTTGGAACCCGAAATGTAATTGGAAGGGTTTAAAGAGTTGTTGAGAACATTGAGCCTCTATGTTGGGATCCAACACTTGTTTGCAACTCCTATTGCATGAGTCTAGTTGTTCCCAAAGTGGAAACATGAATCCGAGTTCGTTGGGTATCCGAAATGACCTGGAACTCTCACGTTGATACCCGAACTTACATTCGGAGAACTTTATGGACTTAATAAGATTTGAGGGCTTATATATTTGTTATGTAAATATCATGTAGGTGAATTGGATCGTTGGAGCCCATTCGAAGAAGCATTTGCCTTATTTGCGCATTTCTGGGTCAAATTGAGACGTCAAGGCTATAATTAGCCAACCACTGTGAGTTCTAGGATAAATGTAGAATAACGATTACATGTTAATTGTTGTTTATGCTATGTCGTTAAAATGCTATTTGATCATGCATACTCATATGCCATATTGATAGGTTCATTGTAGCCCTCATTGGACATGCTGACATGCATCACATATTGAAAACGTGTTGCCATGCTAGTTGACATCATTGTGGATTGGTTTGTCGTGAATGTCATATTGGAAATACTATCTATGTGAACGAGACAACATATGTCTCGGCGACCTTGTTGGTTGGTCAAAATGTTTATATGGCTATTTGGAGAGTCGTTAATATGATTAATTGTTGTAGTTGAGCACTGTAATCTATTTGGACATTAAACATTGAATAGAATCAATACTTGTTATTGATTAGTCGAGTAGATCTTGAGGCCACCGTTAATTAATCGTTATGGAACATTGCTTGATAATCTATCTGGTTGTAAGTTGTTGGTTAGGCCGTTTAGCCGGTAAGCCTAAAGTGGTAACCAAATCGTACCCATATGTAAGGTCATGGTTGGAAGCTTAATAACTAAAAAGATAAAATTGATAACACATGAGACACATTAGCTACATTGGATCATTATTAACTAATTGGATTGTTGAGTGTTCAACATGATTGAATTGTGGGTAACCACTCCCGTACTTGATCGGGGTAGACATAGTTATATGTGTATGTATATATATTGTTGGGAACCACTCCTGTACTTGTTCGGGGTAGACGTGGTCATTTATATATACATATAAAGATTGGATTGTGACAGGTTATTTCATGTGAGGACAGCAACGGGCCGCCTACGGGCGAATGTGAACAATTGTTAGGCTGCAAGCATGGAGAGACATCACTTGTGTGTGAAGTCTTGAGTAGTATGTTTTTTTGTAATGCAATGGGTCGGTGATGATTGAACGTTACCACGTGCTTCTGTGAAATTAACTAGCCTCACACGTCGACTTGCCTAGACTAGGCGGCGAAAATGAAACTTGTAGATATAAATCTTGTAATTTACCCGTAGTAGTAAATTCGAATGCTATGGAAAATCAATAGTCATCAAAGTGGTGAGGTGAACCATCACATGAGTATAAATTGCTTAGTGACAAATGTTTGATAATAATTGAACTAATCGGAATGCATGACATCGTTACCGTGTAATTGTTATATATATTAATCTTGGAATTCACTAAACAACTTTGTTGTTTACGTTTTAGTTGTTAACATTTTTACAGGTTTTGTGATACCATGATGGAAGCTTTCAGACTTCCTCAACGTTGAAGATATTAGATTCAAGACTAACGGTATGACTTGGATGTTGTGTTGGGTTTTAGGTAGCCGACTTCCAGGCCTTAACTATTCGTTCGCAGGATCATGACCTGTAACCTTGTAGACCTTAATAGTTGTTATTCGGGTGCATCACTTATGATGCATTAGTTGTAAAAGTTTTAATTCTACCCTAATTCCGCAAGTATTATTGTATTGATTATTGTTAATTGCACTTAAACATGTATTATTGTTGTATGGGTGTTTCAGTCAAGTAAGGGTAAATCAATAATTACAAATGAGGATAAGGTCCAACCCAACTGTCCTTGGGTCTTACATGTTTTGAAGGCTACATACGGAGAGACATGGATGGTCAAAACTTTTATTGAAGACCACAAATGTCTTCAGAAAAGGGAGCTTAAAGCATGTACTACTAGCTTTTTGTCACAACAGATTTTTGATACAATAGGATAAAACCCAGATATTCCAATCAAGGCTCTTCAAGAACAACTGCAGAGAAAGTTTGAGTTGGGTATGTCCAAGATGAAGGTGTTTAGGGCAAATACTATGGCCTTAAATAAAGTGAGAGGAGATTATGAAGAACAATATTCATTGCTTAGAGATTACATAGAAGAACTGTGGAGAACAAACCCAGGCACTACAGTGAAATTGGATGTTCTAAGTGAACCCAATCCCGATGTTCCAACAAGGATATTCAAAAGAATATACATTTGTCTAGGGGCCTTGAAGGCTGGGTTTAAAGCAAGTTTGAGGGATTTGTTAGGTTTGGATGGGTCCTTTATGAAGGGACCTTTTCCTGGTCAAATATTGACGACCGTTGGGGTAAATTCAAATAATGGCATTTATCCTGTTGCATATGCTATAGTAGAATCAGAAACATTGGCTTACTGGACATGGTTCTTACAATGTCTTGGTGACGATCTTCATCTTGAAGCTACCTCAAATTTCACTTTCATATCTGATAGACAAAAGGTATGACATTCATATATTTCTTCAAATAATGACAGTTGTTTATAATGTTTACTACATTTTTATATATGTTTATCTAGGTGTCATCCCTGCCATTGCAAAGGTCTTTCCAGCAGCAGAGCATAGGTTTTGTGTTAGACACGTCCATGAAAATATGAAACAACAATGGAAGGTTACAACTTATAGGGACTTACTTTGGAAATGTGCTACAACATCCACAGTCCAACATTTTGAAAATCCAATGAATGAATTGAAGGATTACAATGTCGGGGATTATGAATGATTGAAACAAATTGCCCCACATCACTGGACAAGATCTCATTTTTCAGGTAACCATTTGGTTCATTTGTTAATTGTTAAAAGTTAAATCAGTAACTTACCTGTATAATAAGGTTCATTTGTTAATTGTTAGAAGTAAATTAGTAACTTACATGTATAATAAGGTTCATTCATTAACTGTTAAAAATATTTGGCTCATTTATTAATTGTTAAAAACATTTGGTTCATTTGTTAATTTACATTTAACAGGTAGAGCACATTGTGATATACTACTCAACAATGTATGTGAGTCTTTCAATAGCAAACTAGTAGATGGAAGGGACAAACCAATTGTCACCTCTCTAGAATACATAAGGGAATACTTGAAGAAGAGAATTGTGAATGTTCAGAAAATGATAGAGAAGAGTGATGGGTCACTCACACCAACAATACTTAAGTTATTTGACTCAATCAAACATGCTGCTGGACAATACACTGTCATTTGGAATGGAGGGGACAAATACCAAGTCAAAGGCCCTTGGATGGAGCAATGTGTGGTGGACATGAATCACAAATCATGCACATGCAGAAGATGGGAACTCACAGGAATGCCATGTAAACATGCAGTTGCGAGCATATGGAACATGGCAACCAATGGACAAGAAGTTGAAATTCCTGAAGACTGGGTACATCCTACTTATCATCTGCAAACATGGAGGGATGCTTACTCGTTCAAAATCAATCCTATCAATGGGCCTAGTATGTGGCCAAAAAGTCAATGTCCAACGAAGATTCTTCCACATTTGCATCATAAGCAAGTTGGAAGACCCAAGAAGAAGAGAAAGAAGACTGAAGAAGAGAGAAGTACTCAACCTGTAGATGCACCAATTGTGCAATGAGGAAAACTATCAAAGGCAGGAAAGAGCATCACATGTGCCAATGCAAGAAAAAAGGGCATAACTCTAGAAGCTGCAAAGGACAAGATCAGGCAGGTGGAAGTCAAGCAAGAGGCAGTTAAGCTGGAGGTACAATGGAACCTAGAGAAAGTCAAGCTGGAGGAACTGAAGTTGGAGGAACAAGGAAACCTAGAGGAACTCAAGCTGGAAGAAGAAAAAGTGACATGATCACTTTTTATGATGTAATTGAAATGGGAAACAATATATTTTGGTGACATGGTCACATATTTATTAGTTATCTTTTGTTTTAATGAATGTAATGGAATGGGATGGGAAACAATATGTTTTGGTGACATGGTCACATATATTCCCTCTCAACAATTATTAATGCATCTGGTTTATTTTGGTAGTATTTTGACGTTGTCATATGTGTTGCTTAATCCAATTATCGCTTTTGTCATAATATTCAATGTACTTGTATTTATTGGTATTGTCATGTGTTGGTAAATCCATTTTCAACATCATATTTATTGGTTTGAAGAATTACAACTTTTACTAAACATCATATTTCAACGATCTAAGTAACATTGTTTAAAATAGATATATATTGCAAGAGTACTTACATATTCATACATTGCAAAAGTACTCGGCCTTTTACACTATCATTACAGCTCAAGTATAAAGTACCATACATTGCAAAACAACCTTAAAGTTTACATGAGACTCTATCAAATTAAAAGTGCAATTTCTACCAATATGAACATAACCTAACTGGAAACCAGATATAACTTTAGTCTCCTAGCTAATATGTTGCTCTGTTTGAGAGATTCTTCAACCTTGTTCTTTGATTGAAGTAACCCTGGAATAATCTCTTTCGCTCGTTCACACATTAGTAAGCCACAATTCGAGCCCTGTTAAAGGAATTGAACTCAAGTTACAACAGACTAGTAGGGTACGTTTTTAGGGCAGAATTAATATTGTAGCTTACATATGAACAACAAAAGAACCGTCCATTATGTTTTAACAATGACAATTCTGCAACATTTGCATATCACCATTCATGTCGATCTGAAAGACAAAGCTTGAGGAAGATGAAGCTTGTGGAAGACTTGGGGAAGATGAAGATTGTGGGGGGGGGGGGGGGGGGGGGGATGAAGGTTGGAGAAGAAGAATGAAAGATAAATGACTTTCTGTATCTTAAATTAAGGAACAAAGTGGCTAATGACAAAAAAGCCCTCATGTGCAGGGCACATGTGACACTTAAACGACCAGATGCTAACGTCGTTAATGTGGAGGACGAAAACCGCAATGAAAATTCAAAATAGGGACCCATGGTGTAATAAACGAAGTCTGGGGATGATATCCGTAATTTATAGTAAACCACAGGGACGGTTTTTGTAATTTACTAAAAAAAAGTAAGATAAAAATTAAATAAGTAAATCGTAGTATAAAATAAAGTACAAGGACCATTTGTGTATTTTATATAATTCATTAACAATTATTGATTAAAAATGATTAAACGATTAATGTTTATAAATTAAATAATTATTATATAGTCAAATCAATCGATAATCATTTAATAGTTATTTAATTATTAATAGTCAAATCAACTAATAATTATATAATGATTAAAAAAATTAAAAAGTAATTAGAGGCGGGTGTAATTAGCAACATGAGGACATGTGTGTATAGAATGACCCCTTTAAATTTAGACAATTCAATTTATTAATAATCTATCGTACCAACTATCGAACAGTCACATATAATAATTTAATTATTATTATTTGTTTCATTGATCCCTGCTTCTTAACTTATATAACTTCATGACGTATGTTGGTCCTCAAAGTGGCGAACCAACAATATCTACATTCGTTCTTTTGAAAATATACGTCCTTTTTATAGCGGACCTGAATTTTTCATTAGACCTGATAATTCGTGTATTCGTGTATGCAACATTAATACTCGTCTTAATCCCTAAACTAATGGACTCGGCATGAATAATAACACCACTATAAACTATCTTGCTTTTACCAATCGCAACACATAATCATAATCATAGCTAAATGTTTATCATTTTTATACACATAATAGATCTAGCTTAATACGAATACGTCAAAACATAAGAAATTAAAGTAAAGTAAACTTAGTCGTAGATCCTCCGCAAACGGCTAATGGGATTAGCCGCTCATCGAATGCTCGTCACAATCACGGATCTGAGCCATTGGATAGCTTGTGAACCACCGTCTTCGTTCCCGTATCGTAGATCCACTCCGGCAGAGCTTCGGCACACTTGCACACACGTCGGGACTCTTCTCCAAAGCTGCCCCTCTTCCACTATATATAGAGAATCGAAATTAGGGTTTCCAGGGCTGAAAAATGTGTATTGGCGCCGCACCAGCGCAGGCCAGGCGCAGGCCTGCGCCCCCCTACGCCCGGATGTGGCTAGGGTTTAGCTGGCGTGTGCTGGAACCAAATATGGACAGGTTGGGCGCTGTGTGGAGCGCAGGGCAGCGCAGGCCTGCGCCCCCTTCAGCCCAATTTGCTCTGAATTCTCTCGGATTGCTTCTTTTTATCCTCTTGGCCCTGAAATACACACTTGGAGTAATAATATGGATTTTTCGAAGTATCGGTGCTTAAAATGATCATAATATGACTCAGAAACCATATAAATTATAGACTTATCAATAGAGCAGTCAAAAAACTAACCATCTGTCACATCCTTGCTTTAAGCATGCTTGCATAATCCCAAGAATACATAACAACTACCGTAATCATAATTAAGGCTAAAGTTTGCACTAATCTAAATAAAGTGTTACAATACAGTCATGCACTACGTGCGCTACAAGGTTACAAAACTAAGTTGCTATTACGTCACAATATAATAATAAAAAGCAGCTACCCAAATCCCAAAACAACTCAATACTATACCACCAGCTGAAAGTGAGCTAAGACCTCTAGGTTGATCAGAATGTAGACCTAAGCAGATGGTCCAGCTTGCTCTTTACCTTGCCTGTAAAATTTTGAGTAGCAACTATAAGTAATTTCTTAGTGAGTTAACAGAAATTCATGATGCATATAAGATATGTGGCTAAAAGGAATGTGCCTATAAAGGCTATAATGCTTGCTTTACCGTTATTATTAATACCAGAGTGAGTATATGCACAAATTGAGACATTGCACGCTGAAAGGAAATGCCACCATTAGGGTTACCGCTTCCGATGATCAGTTGGTGATACGGGGCTAGCTACCCGCATAATGCCTGGGATAGTGGTGAGCATCGGAATTGCTTGCTGTAATGTAAAATGCTCATGAAATGCACAAAGAAACGCACAAACTAAACTTATTGTATATATGCTGAAAGATAAGAAGATAACACTAATTTATGCATATTAATAGAACAAATGTAAGATCTTGCTAAACTGGGCACCGCATGTACCTTAGTGTTCGCCTTCACTTACATAAGTTCTATTGATGGTCAAAGAAAGCAGATAGAAGCAAAAATATGTCTCAATTACATAAAATACATGTAAACATGAATAATTGTTACTCACAGTACTGTTTATGCTTGCACCAATAATTATGGCTTTATAATACTCTGAATTGCTCGCACATGCTTATCTATGCTTTGAATTGCTTGCACGTGCTTATTTATGCTTTGTACTGCTCTGAAATGCTTGCACTTGCTTATCTAAGCTTTAATTCTGGATTGCATTATTTCTGAAGGCTTTGGCACTTTAATTAAGCTTTAATAAACTCTGGTATTTAACTTCGACCCATAACTGAGCTATATACTTTAATTTATATCGTGCGTGCTATGGAGTGTCTGTAATTAATATTAAAGAGTATATAACAAATTAATAAAACTAGCTTATAATTTCACGGTATTGCAAAAGTATTAATGCTACGTGTTTTGTAGTCTTTAAATATAATTAAGTTTGGCCAATGGCCACTTAATTATATTTAAGCATATATGTATATATATAATCACTTAATAACACGTAAATAGCAATTTCCCACATATATTAAACATATAAGTCAATTATATATATAAGATTGATTAAACATGCTTTGTTTTAATTTAGATAAAAAGTATGTTGCTATAACCGTTCATTTGATCATACTATATATTCATGAATTTATTAATTAAAAAAAATAAGTTAAATGATTACCTGTTTTGATTTCAACAATACTGAAACCTTGAAGGTTTCGGTAGTTTGCAAATGGTTTCAGTATTCAACAAAGTTTCAGTACATCCCATAGGTTTCACTATATACCGAAACCATTTAATGTTTCACTAGCTTTCACTATATACCGAAACCTTTTATGCTTTCACTAGGTTTCAGTATTGGTTTAGGGGTTAAGGCACATACCGAAACCTTGTATGGTTTCGGTACCCCATACATGCAAACATATATACACGACTCACACACATACTTCAATTAAATTCATAAATATAGCATGCATGGGTTTAATTTCAACTTCATAGTACTAAACATAGCTAGATTTGATGTTTATGAAATCTGATTTTGTGTTCTTGAACCCAAGAAGCCGTGGCTTCATATGAATCAAAGAAAGAAAATAAAAAGTTAAAATCACCTCAAGAAACTCATAAAATCTTTGTAGGTTGTTGTTGCTAGATGTTTGATTGTAGCTTGATTGTTGATTTGTTGCAAAGTTTTGATGATTCTTGAAATGAAGATGATGAAACCGTGGTTAAAGAGAGAGGAGCAGTGAACTTTTGGTTTTTGATAAAAAGATGAGCAGATGAAGGCGCACACACACACACACAGATATATATATATATATATATATATATATATATAATTTCAAGTTCTAACTTTCAAAATTCTCATTTTAAGCATCAAACTTTTATTTATATCATTCTTTTACTTTGGTTCTTATAATTAATTCTTAACATATTTCATCACACATATTTAACTTGATTAAATAATTTTCATTACTTAATTGCATTATTCAACAATTAATTTTAACAATTCCACAAATGACATAATCAAAGTAAAATTCCAACATAAATACATAAATTAGAAAGCAAGGTATTACATCATCAAAAGTGAATTAACTTGAAATACGCATGATTAAAGATAGATTATAGGTACAACAACAACCTCTGTGCCCAACCATTTCCCATTGAAGATGAGAATAAACTTTAGATTACAAATTTTAAAAATGGATGGAATTTAACGTGTATCATTAATTTTTCCGTGCACTTGTTGGATATGTTATCTAGAGTATGATAATTGATAAAATTTTGTGGAATCATTAGCATGAATACAAGTGGATGGATAGAAAGTAGAAACATGAAGAGAAAAATATAGTAGTTGTAGTTGGGTGAAGCGCGCAGTGGCACTGGCGTGATGAGGAACGAGTATTGGTTGGTTATGGTTGGGGTTTTGAGAGGGTTAAAGGTCTGGAGATGAGGGGTGACTCGTGAGGATCGCATCAACATCTTGATGTCTGATATTATTTCATTTGTCGGTGTCATACAAATCATGTTCGACCGCATTAAATTAAACATGGTTATGAGAAATGAGTATAGTTACTCTTTGAATAGTATAGATAGTTGTGTACAACATTAAATTAAACATGATTATGAGAAAAAAATTTATAAAAAGTTTTTTAAGGTTGTTACCTTCGGGTGCACTTGAGTTCGAGAGGTACTTATTTGAACCCGACTATATATATATGATCATTGCAGAACCTAAATTTAGTGTAGAACTGTAGAACCAATATCGTCCATAGATTAATATAATCTAATGGTCTTGATTAAAAGAGTTAAGTTTGGATTAGTGAAAAAAAGATTGGTAATAGTGATATTTTAATTATTGAAGGGGTGAAAAAGGAAAAGATTGGAAATAGCAAAAAGATTGACATTAGCAAAATAAATATCTTTTTTCTTTAAATTAAAATAACATTAATATTGTTAATTTTTAAATCAAAAAAATTATATCATAAAAACGAGAATTTTATACTCTTTAAAACGAGACCAGTCATGATATATTTTTTTCGAAAAAATTTTACGTGTTTATTTTTCGTAAAAAAAAAAATTACCCAGACCACGATGCAATATATCATGGTGAGATAATGAGATCATTCGATATCGAATGAACACTTTGATATCGTATATTTAACGTCAATGCAACACTGCATATACGCTCATTATTAACAGAGCTAAAATAATAGTCACAATTAGTAGTCAAAGTTGGTGGATTTAACGAGAACGGTTATCATATATATTTTATATTTTTCGTAAAAAAAATTTTACCCAGACCACGATCCAATATATCATGGTGAGATCATGAGGTCATTCGTTATCGATGAACACTTTGATATCGTATATTTAACGTCAATGCAACATTGCATATACGTTCATTACTAACAGAGCCAAAATAATAGTCACAATTAGTAGTCAAAGTTGGTGCATTTAACGAGAACGGTTATGATATATACTTTTTTATTTTTCGTAAAAACAATTTTACCCAGACCACGATGCAATATATCATGGTGAGATCATGAGATCATTCGATATCGAATGAACACTTTGATACCGTATATTTAACGTCGATGCAACACTGCATATACGTTCATTATTAATAGAGATAAATAATAGTCAAAATTAGTAGTCAAAGTTGGTGGATTTAACGATAACGGTCATGAATATATTTTTTTGAAAAAAAATTTACGTGTTTATTTTTCGTAAATTTTTTTTACCAATACGACCATTCGATGTCGAATGAACACTTTGATATCGTATATTTAACGTCGATGCAACACTGCATGTCCATTATATATTAAAAGAGTAAAAAAAAAAAGTCAAAGTGGACAGTCAAACTTGGTAGGCTGCTATTAATTCAATGTTAATTGTATAATTACCATCTTATCCCTAGTGTTGTATTATAATCTAATGGTTTAGATTGGTTCCATGGTTCTGCACTAAATTAAGGTTCTGCAATGATCCCAACCCTCTCTATATATATATATATGTATATATATATATATATATATATATATATAAAATCAACTATACATATATAAATGTCTTTTAAATCTTAGGGGTTTATTTTTAAACTTTTTAAAATTAAGGGGTCTATTTTAAACATTTTAAAATACAGTGTATATTTTAAACAACTTAAAATATTAGGGTTTAAATTAATATTTATATTTATATATATTTTTGGTTTTAATAAATAGATTAAATAAGAAACTTTTATTTATTAACTATATATTAAATCCGAAACCAGTATATATATATAACCATATAAATCCTCAAAATTTAAACCTAGGATAATTCAAGTTTATCCTAATAAATTATAATTTTCTAAAACCTTTAGGATAAGCACTTATAGTAAATTAAGACAACTTCTAGATAAATAGGATTTATGATAAATCTAGAAAATCAAGCTTATCTCTAAGGCATGTTTATCTAAACTCCTAAAAATCAAATCCTTAATTAAATTAACAAAATCCTAAAATTTCTAATAATAATTTCATTAATATATCGAAATTATCCTTTTAAAAATCTTTTTAAAAGTTTTGAAATCTTTGAAAAATGTTGGAGAAACAATTTTTTTTTCTTTTCAAAATTTAAATAATTAATTTAATATTAAAAACTATTTTAAAATTAAACTAATTATCCAAAATTCTGAAAATTTATAAAAATATTGGATAAATGTATTAGAATAATTTTTGGATATTATTTAAACTTTTAAATATTAATTTTTAAATTTAAACAGTTTAATTTAAATTACAAAACTCAATTTAAAATTAAATTAAAAAATCCGAAAATAATTAAATACAAAGTTTTGAATTTATTAAACTAATTTTTGAAATTCATCTCTGAAGATTAGTGCAAAGCTCGTTAGGTTAACCGGCTCGGATACCGCTGATGGGTTTTCTATACTCTTGCTAGGTTAATTTAAAACTTTGCGGAAAATTAAATAACCTAACCATGGAAGAATGTAAAACCTTAAATGATCTAACCAAACAATCTAAGCAACAAATTATAAAATAAAGAGATGAACAATAAAAACTAACCTTGAGAAAATTCAGAATTTTATTCACGAAAAACGCTTCCACGAACAACATTGAACTGGATGCTAAGCGTCTAAAGCAAGAACGCCTCTAGTTGTTCACATCCATTGAACAAAAGAGAAAATAACTATAACTTTTCTAAGCTCAGATCCAGTGGCTCCCTATTTATATGGTTTGAGAAACCCTAGAAATTCACCCCCAAACCCATGTTGGACGGGTTCAAGGGTCGGCCCCCATTAACTAGGGTTAAGGGGTGCCCCGTTGACTATCAACTAATAGTAGTTTGCCCCCTGTACTTCCTCAATTAGTTTTATTAGCTTCCGATTTATTAATAAATTAACAAACTAACTCATTAATCAAATACAATCAATTATTTAATTTCCAATTAATTTATTAAACATAATAAATTAACAAACTAGTTAACATTTTATCTTTAAGTTAATTACCTTTTCTTTACTATTCATTGCATGCATCCAAAAAGGATCCAGCCTGATAACAATATATTTACAAATTAGTTGTGACTTGGACACTAATTCCAACAGTCTCCCACTTGGACAAGTTGGCAACTATTTGTCTAAACACATTCTATTACCAGCCTTCCTAGCCACCCGTTTCAGCTGCCGAACTCTGAGTCACATTAGAGCCAATCCTTTAGATAGGTATCAACTATTCCTTCGTTCTCAGATATCGTATGAAACTAAGACATGGATTATAATCAATCTTTAGTTTCAAAATTATGTTTCTGATCTCCGATTAATTTGACTATATGAGACTGACAAATTGAACACATCAATTTCGTCTCGGTCGGGCCCGACTCTCTAGAGTCAACGTTTAATCATCAGAAGGCCCATAGATATCGCTTTTCCACTAAGGAAAAAGGAACAAATAAACTTTGCATACACAGCGCTAGCTAACTAATAATATCATAACTAGATACAGCCGTTAAATTGACAGTTACGCACTTTGTTTGAATGCACTAAGGTATGACAGACTAGAAAATCGCAACTTCAATGTATCTCCGTTTGAGGAATAGAGGATATTATCATCTTGGAAATACTTATGATTTAATCCATGAAGTATCTTTCCAAGTGCGAGTGCCTTATATTTAAATTTCCATTAAGTACCCATGAATGTTGCAGCAATCTCTATGTCATGTCAGACTCTTGACAATCTACTAACATTCCGTGACAGTCTTAATTCAATACCAACTCCCGGTAGTACGAACGACTGAGGAATTTGAATATGAATAAAATTAATTACTCTGGAAGTTGGTTCTAAACATGCAAAAGGAAACACAACGATAAACTAATAGAAGATGGTAGCACTTTGCAAATAAATAAATCTCTATTATTTAATCACCAAATATATTACAATTTCAAATCATTGTTACAATGTTTCAAATTCAAACTAACTGCTAAACATTACATTATCTTGTAATCCTATGCTAACAGCATGACTACAGTGTTTCGGTTGGGAAAGTGGCTTTGTGAACGGATCAGCTGGATTCTCCTTTGATCACACTCTTTTCACAATCACATGTCCTTCTTCAACCTTGCTACGGACAAAATGGTACTTCTGATCAATGTGCTTGGACTTTCCATGATCCTTAGGTTCTTTTGTCAACGAAACAACACTTTCGTTGTCGCAGAATATTTCGATGGGATCTTGAACCGTTGTGACAACTCCAAGATCTCCAATGAAATTTCTCAACCAGATTGCTTCCTTTGAGGCTTTTGAGGCCGCAATATACTATGACTCGCAAGTAGAGTTTGCCACGGTTTCTTGCTTCGTTGCTTTTAAATTTGAAAATAATATTTACAATATATAAGAAAGTATTACTTTAATGAAAATTATTATAGTGTTAGGTGTTGTTCTTTTACATAAGTGTAAGTAGCTGAAAGCTGATTGTAGTGCGGATTGATAAGTGATTGACGCTGATGACTGATTACTGAATTAATAAGTCTATTATTTTATATGTTGAATCTGTATTAAAATTTTTAATTTTTAAAATATCAGTTCAATTTATAAATAATATAAACATAAAAACTTATTATTAGTTCAAAATATATGTACATCAATTGTATACATAATTTATAATGTAAACATTGCATAAAATTCATTGTTAGTTCAAATTACATGTACATGTATAAACATTTAAAAATCAAATACATAATTGAACAAAAAAAAAATACAAATACATGTACAGTTTCTAAATCTTTATTAAATCAAAAAATAAAAAAAAAAGAACAAGAAAATGAAAAATCAAGAAAAAATACCAAAGAAACCATCCCATAATGAGAAGAGTTGCCAATTACCATTTACAACCAATATTAAGAACCTTAATTTCCAAAGTGGTATGAACAAAAGAAGGTGCATCGATGAAAGGAAACCATAGAACACAATTGTTTCAGTTGCTAAGTCAAATCTCAAATCAATTCAAAACCTAAATCAAATCCTAATCAATTGAAATCCATAGAAGACAGTCGATTGATTACTGTTGTATAGTGAAGGAGGAAAGACAACAACAATTGATAACATGTCTTGCAGCAAAGTTAAGAATGCAAAGGAAGAAGGATGACAACGCAGTTAACCTGTCATAGGCATACACAAATCGACTTTGTAGACAAAGAAATCGATGTGCAGTGAAGGCGTCTACGGTCTCTGGTGCCAACGGTTGTGGTGGTCTCTGGTGGCGGCGGCGGTCTAGGGCGGTAGCAGTAGTCGAAGAAGGTGAAGGGGAGAGGGGTCTGCATGAGGGATGAGGGATGAGAAGAAGGCATGAGGCATGTTTTAGGTTTTTGTTTACGATATGTGAGAATCAATGGTAATAAGCACAAATTTAAAGCTGACCGAATAAGTGGAAATATTAATCTTTAGTTTAAATTTAATTTTAAAGTAAATATTAATGTACAAATTTTAAGAATGAGAATGGATTTTAAATTGATACATTTAGTATACGATGAAACATTTAATCTTTAGCTTAAATTTAAAAAAAATAGAAAATTATAAATCAAATTATTCATTCTAGATAAAACATTTTTGGTAAAATTAGAGTTTAAATTACGAAGTAATTAAAATCAATAAATTATACAAGTTTTCCTTTAATATTTTAAGTTTTCTAAAATAAATTAGACGAGTTAACTGAGAAAGTTATATTAGGAAAAATGGGGCGGGAAAATGAAATCCTGAGAGTCGTGGAAGCGATACGAGACAATAGTTATTTTGCTTTATTAATATATATATATATATATATATATATATATATATATATATAAGTTCATTTTTTTATCAGCAATTCTTCTTTGGTTCAGTGACACCTCCTCTTATAGAAATTTGACATACTTGCTTTCTCATACATGAATTAGATTTCACCCCATACAAGAATTACATTTCATCTTATATAATTAACCAATACTAAAAACTATATTAATTCTCACCACCAAACATGTTAATAACCAAAATTTAAATTCTAATTTTTTTGAATTACATTCAATGACACAAACGTCAAGTATACATGATTTAATTAACCAATTATTTTATGGTAATATTAGATAGATGCATCCGTTTATTTTATGGATAACTATACATGATTTAATTAACCAATTATTCTATTTCTAACAAAGTTTGGACACAAATATAAATTATGAACTTATTTGAACATGTTCTGAGTTTCATAAATTTAAATAATATATAATCATCCATAAAATAAATGGATGCATCTTTTAATAGTACCATTTTATTTATCAAATAAATTAAAGACTAATTATCCGTAATTATATCATAATTATTTATTATATTATTCATTTATTTATCAATTAAATAAATAATGCAAATATTGTTGTAATAAGTATACAACAAATAATTTAAATGTAGTATAATGTATACATTATATTTCTGTGACATTTTACACAAAATGAATAGAATTTCACGTTGTCATGTTACACTTAAATGGTCGCCCCGATCATACCCTTTAAAACCCCGCTATGCATGCAAATATGACGTAATCTTCCTTTTTTAATGTCTAAAAAAACATTTTTTTTACCCCTTTTATAGACACACATTGCATTTTCTTTATCTCTAACAAAATTGAACTAAAGATTGGAGCATGACTTAATTGAATGTGTTTCGATTTTAAGAAATATTAGTTTCTTTAAACTAATGATTAGTTTTAGATAAAGATAAATGTAATTTGATATGTTATTATTATTGGTAAAAAGTTACACTTGTTGCTATTATTAGTAAAAAAATAAAACGTTGTTGCTATTATTAGTAAAAATATAAAAGTTGTTGCTATTAATGTATGGTAAACCGTTATAGGAGGTTTCCAGGTCAAAAGTTGCTATAATCGGTAAAAATACAAAAGTTTTTGTTATTAATGATAAAAAGTAAATAATGTTGCTATAAACGGTAAAATTACAAAAAGTTGTTGCTATTTTTGACACATAACTCTTTTTTATTACAATCATATATATGTGTTATTTGGAGTTTTTTACCCGGGCCTTTTATTTTTAATATTTATTTTCTAAATAATAGTAGTTTTAATTTTGGGTGTGTTTATTTGCAATTAAGAGAAAGAGTGTAGTCTGAATTAAAATTCAGAGCCTCTTAATTTCGAATTTTAAGGCTTCTTCTTAATTTCAAACATTTAAACTCTTAAAAAACAAATAACACATTTATTTACTAAAGATAGTAGTTTTGGTTTGGGTTAATATTAAAAAAATCTCACGGACTTTCATGCATTAAGTCACTGAATTTTTTTTCCGAGTATTTAAGTCTCTAAACAAAATTTGTTTTATTCAAAACTATATATTTTTAACCTGGTACCTGCTTAACAGAAAAAACAATTAGTTTCTCGAATAGTTTATTATTAAAAAAACCAATTTTCTTTTCCTATTTTTACGATAAATTTATTGGACTTTCTTTTTTCTTGTTTATGCCACTTTACCGTTACCGGTTAGTAACCTGCTAAAAAGGTCAAATATATAGTTTTGAATAAGCCAAAAATTGTCTAGAACTTAAACACTCGGAAACAAAAGTACAGTGACTTAATCGAAAAATTCATGAAAGTTCGTAAGGGTACTTCAATATTAACCCTTTTGAATTTAAACCTAATAAAACATGGTGGTTTCAACCTAACCTTTTCATTAAAAATTTTTATCTAAAAATGGTCTTTTTGTTTTGTTTTTATTGATCTTTCTAATTTATTTACTAATTTTATTTTCCAAAAAAAAAAAAAAATTCTTTCAAAAATATTTTTTTTTTCAAATCGATTCTAATGCTAATCACTTCAAACTAAATTTTTTTTTTTTAAAATAAAACCAATAGTTCAAATTTGACAAAAAACAAAGTATTTTACAATTAATCGATGAATAGAACTAAAATTAAAAACCATGTAACTCGTTCATATTAAAAAAAGTTACTTTATCACTACGAATAAAATATATAAAAGTATATAATTATTTAAAATCTTATTTGTTAACTTGTAATAGTGATTTTAAATTTGTTTAAAGTTAGGGGCTGTTTGATAACAACTTATTAGGCCTAATCTAAAAAATCCGGTCAGTCCATTTGAAATAAACTTTGTTTGATAATGACTTATTAAAATCAGAACTCAAATTCGGTCAGCCCAATTAATAAGCCAAGAGACCCTATGTGTTCCCCATTCAGACCATTTATTTTCCAATATTACCTCATTTTATCTTTTCCAATAAAATTTCTCTAGTTATTGGGCTTATTGAGCAAAAATCGGTCAGCCATTAAAAATTAAGTAATGTTTGATAAATGCTTATTCCAGTCAGCAAACAATTCGGCCCCTTCACCCATGTATTCCCCATTCAGCTTTCACATTTTCTCAAACTACCCTGGTCAGCCTTTACATTTTCTAAAACTATTCTTTTTTCTTTCCAATAACAAAGCATCCATATTTGTCCAAGATTCAACCTTGGAGTTTGTAAAATAGGAGTGATAAAAGATTTGTTATATAGTGTTTGATTATATGTGAAATTTTATTGATATCCATTTTTTTGATGAAATCTAAAATGAAAAAAGGTATTGAGTGATAAAAGATTTGTTAGGAAACAATTGTTTTGAAAATTGCATTAAGTTAAAAAGAAGAAGAAGAATCATTCATAAAAAAAATTGAGTTAAAAAACAAAACTTCCATCTTTTAGTAATTAAAAATACTATGGTAAATATTTTTTAAACGTACTATCATTTGGTTAAAAACTCGTGTTATTTTTTTAAAGATATTTATCTAAAAACTAAAATCAAATTTGAAATTTAAAAAATAACCTTAAAGTCTATTGTCAAAACTTTAAAATCACGTTTGAAATATAATAGGTGTCTGAATTTAAAAACTATTAATTAAGTTGCAAGTTTTAAACTATTTATATATTATATTTAATCAATTTATACAACTAACATATTAAAATTATTTAATATGTTAATTAATTCGATTAAATAAATAATTTTAATTAATTAAAACATTTTAACTTTTTTAAATAGTTCAATTAAATTATTTTTTTTAATTAATTAAACTGATTTAGTATTTTAATTAAATAAAGTATTGATATAATTTACAAAGAAAAATTTTCAGACCTTAATTACTGATTTCAGACGGAAGTTTGCCTCTTAATTTTCTGACCTACTTTCATAGTTTTTAAAATTTTAAGTCTGAAATGTAACAAACAATCTGAAACCACTTAAAATATAAAATACACATAACTTTGAAATATAACAGACAATCTTAAATCACTTAATATCTATATTTTAAAATTTAAGACGAATTATGTTCTAACATGTAACATCCCAACTTTGGGTAAGGTACGTGAAATTATTTAATTGGGTTGATTTAAATATTAATATTGAGATGGACGAATTATTGAGTTATACGTGAAACCGTCACGTGACTAGATTTTGAGTTAACCGGGTTATGTGATTAACTTTTTATAAGAGATTATAATCTTGGTGATTATTGATTAATTTGGAACCCGTTGATATAAACTTGTGTTTTATGATAACGGGATCGAATATTAGGTATCAAACAGATTTTTAACCGAAAATGTATATATATTCTACCTCCTTGCTTACTTGCTTCCTTAATTCATTTCAAAATCCAGAAAATTGAGGTGTGTGTTCGTGTTTTCACTCCCAACAGCGGGAACAACAACAAAGGAGTTAAGTAATCAAAGAAGTGCTTCCAAGTTCATCATCAACTTCTTCCTCTATGTTCAAGTAAGTTATGGGGCTGAATTCGTGGATTATGTGTTGTTATTTGTTATTAAATGATCGAATTGGGTCTATACATGGTTCTGAGTAAATTCGTGGTCAATTGAGCGAGTTATACCGAGCTGAGGTTGGTCTTGGGGTTAAATCCCCTTGCTGTGACGAAAACAGAGCATCACCGCCTCTGTTCGTCCGTGACCGCGACCGCGACCCCATGATCACGGGCTGCAATGTTCTTGAAATGAGCTTGGGCTGCGATGGCCACGAGCGCGGGGCGCGATGGGTCGCAGGCGGTTACAGGTCGAGCTCGGGCCGCGTTGTGATGAGCACGGCTGCGATGGGGATCTCGACCGAGATCAATTGAGCGCGACCGCGATTCTATGAGCGCGGCCGCGACTCTATGAGCGCGGCCGCGATCCGGCTGGGGTTTAGGGTTAGAGTTTGGGCCATGCGAGTCATATGTTTGGGTATCCGGGCTTGTGTGTATTACTTGGGAGTTGTGTATAGAGTAATTAAGCTGTGATTGTGATATCGGGTTTTTATATTGTGATTTCAGGGTCTCGTGTTGATAGGGTTAAATACGGGCAGAGAACCGAGACTTGAGGAATGAGACTTCAGAGTCAGGTGAGTTTGCATGTTATTCTGAGATACCTATACGATTACTGTTTATACTTGCATGATCTTTTACTGAGTTTCTTTACGGGGTCATTACGAGTTTTCTTACGAGTTTTATTACTTAGTTCTTATCATGCATGTATAATTGTGTTTTATTAAGAACTGTGTTTTATTATATGAGATTTGGGACACATGAGCTACCGAGATATTAAACCGCACGGCTGGGCAGGGGGTCGGGTTGCTTCTGATTCCTTTTTGAGTTCCTGACGACTGCTTTGTGCGTTCTAGGGATTTGGGTACGTGGATTCTTCCACACGGGTGAGTACCTATTCTGAGCTACATTGTGCGATCTCATATACTTGTTCAGTGGAGAACGCTGAACACTTTATTACTGAGTTTATTAATCTTTTACTGAGTTTTTAATAATCGTACTACTAACACTTACATTTCTTACCAACGTTAGCTGACCGTCTGTTTTAAATGTGTGTATCTCAGGTGATCAAAGTTGTAGTAGGCCTGCTGGACCCAATTAGGTTTACATCTGCAAAGTTCGAGGAGTTTAGCTACATTTCTTAAAGGTAGTTATATTTTGAGGATTGTGTATACATACTTTAGATATTGTGTAACTTAAACAGAGTTTACCATGACTTATTATGTAAATTAAAGTTTTCAATTATTGGGGTTTCCACATGTTTTCCTTGGAGACAATTAGGAATTATTATATGATATTTATGTTGACGGGTTATTTACGTGGCATTATGGAGTAGTTAGAGGGTGTTACATAAAATTATCAAAACAAACTGAGGTTTAATGGATTCGTAATAGTTGTTTTCACTTTTCTTGTTTTTTTAACGAATAATATTTATTGTAATTATTAATCATCATAAATCAAGAAAATTTAATTTTTTTATATTGTTTTAATCATACTAACATTTAAATTTGTGATTAACTATTAGGTCATATGACGTTATTAACACCTGAATTGTGGAACCGATACTTTAAATATTAAAGATTGTTTCAAAGATGTTCACAAATGGTTCAAGAGGATGTTTGATTTATCAGTCTGTTTATAAAATGTTTAGATATATAAACATATTAAAGTTCATGAATGCATATGTGGTTAATATCTTGTTTACATTATTATTATTAACTACTTGAGATACATATATGTATTTATATTTTATTACATAACTAATAAAAACCAAAATAAATATTAAATCGAGTAGAAAGTAAAAAGGATCCAAAATTCAAACTGATTCAAAGACCAAAACCGAAATTGAAAGAGGACAAAATTTAAAGGAATAATTACTAAAATAGCCACATATCATATCCATTTATCAAGTTTTAGCCATTATATATTCATTTTATCAAAATAACCACACTTTACGTTACCACATTTACGTGATAGCCACCATTTACGTGATATGTACTTTTTATTCATATTTTAATGCATTACGTTACAAAAGGTGTTTGGTAACGTAAATGGTTGTACTTTAAGTGATGATTACATTTTTATTGGGAATGAGCAAATTTTTAAAAATGATCACATAAAGTACAACCATTTACGTTACCAAACACCTTTTGTAACGTAATTCATTAAAATATGAATAAAAAGTACATATCACGTAAAATATAGTCATCACGTAAATGTGGTAACGTAAAGTGTGACTATTTTAGTAAAATGACTATTTAATAGCTAAAACTTGATAAATGAGTGTGATGAAATGGCAGGTTAACAAAATTGACAAGAAACACAAATTCCATAAACTTGTTTAACCTGAACAAGACCCGATTGACACCCTTTTAGAATATAGGCACAAAGACTTGTTAATCAATCATCATCGTCATTAATTTATTGTTAGACTAATTAAGTATTAATTTTTTATTTTCAAAAAGTGTATGGTGTATCATGTATGGATATGCAAAATGATTATTGTATGGAAACGAGAACGACATCGACACCCTCATTTTCCAAGCCCTGTTTGGAGATGGAGCTGCCGCGATGATTGTTGGTTCGAACCCGGACTTGTCGGTAGAAACTTCGTTATTCGAGATCGTATCTGCAAATCAATCAATCTTACCGGACACTGAAAACATGATAAACTTACAGTTGATGGAGGAAGGATTGAAAGGTAAGATGAATAAAGATATACCCAAAATGATCGCGAAGAATATGGAGCAAGTATTAGTGAATGCGTTTTGTCCATTAGGCATAAGTGATTGGAATTCGTTGTTTTGGATAGTCCATCCGGGTGGTCCGGCCATACTTGATCAGGGGGAGCTAAAGCTTAAGCTTAAGAAGGATAAGTTGAGGGCTAGTAGGCACGTGGTTAGTGAATATGGAAACATGTCCAGCACGTGCGTATTTTTCATAATTGATGAGATGAGGAAGAAATCCATGGAGGAAGGAAAGATGACAGCGGGTGAAGGTTTGGATTTGGGTGTTCTGTTTGCATTCGGGCCGGGTATTACTACTGAGACGGTTGTTCTTCGGAGCCTTCCAAGTACTGCTTAAGTAAGGTTTTGTTAGAGGGATAATTACAAAAATAACCAAATATAAACTCACTCCTTAAATTTACAAAAAAAAAACTCACATAATCAAAATACCCACCATTTACGTTACGACACATTTACATGACGGCCACTAGTTACATGACTTGTACTTTTTAATAATTTTTAATGAATTACCTTACAAGAAGGTAAAAAGTAACATAAATTACATTACCAAATCTATTTTTGGGAATGAGTACAATGAGATTTGACCTTTAAGTTTCAGCCTTGCGACCATACATCCCACGGAACCCAAAAGCTTTGATTTCTCATAAGTGCCAAAACCAAGGCCCGTGGCCGGGGAACCAACTATTTAGAGGGTACTTTACGTGATAATTCACATTTTGTAACGAAATGTATTAAAAAAATAGTAAAAACTACAAGTAACGTAAATATTTGTCGTCACGAAATATGATAACGAAAATGTTGGGTATTTTGGTAATGTAACTTTTTTTGTAAAACTTGAGAAATTAGGTTTTTTTGGGTATTTTTGTAATTATCCCTTTGTTATATCTAAATTACTTAACTGATAATTATATAATGTATCGTTGAGTAATGATAATAATAATAATGTATGTTTTAGAGTTAATATTGGGAAGAAACCATTATTTTTTACTCATTCTGCATCATTTATTCATTGGACTTATTTTGACCGTTTAAGTCCCTCGACAATTTTTATCTTATTCTAAAAAAATTATGTGACTTGTTTACCTGGTCATTAACCGGTAAACTGTACAACAATAAAATAAAAAAAGAGTCTAGTTAATTAATCGTCAAAAATAAGAAAAGTTGATTTTCTTCAATATTAAATAATTCGATAAAATAATTGTTATACCGGCTTAATAGGTAACAATTTAAAATTTTATAGTTTTGAATAGGACAAAAAATGTCAAACGACTTAAAAATAGAAAAAAAAAGTTCAGAATCTTAATTACGAAAATAAAAAAAAGAAAAAATTTCCAGTATTAACCACACTTGTTATATATATATATATATATATATATATATATATATATATATATATATATATATATATATATATATATATATATATATATATATATATATATATATATATATATATATATATATATATATATATATATATATATATATATATATATATATATATATATATATATATATATATATATATATATATATATATATATATATATATATATATATATATATAATATATGGAGGTTCAATGGAAAACCATCATGCACCGGAAAACTTGGAAAACCGCGCTGTACCACCACAAATGCATCAAATTCCCCCGCGTGATGGCATCAAATTTCCCGCGTGATGGCATCAAAATCCCGCGTGATGCATCACCTTATTTACGATCATGCCACTGCGTTTTTCATGAAATGCACCAAATCGGACGGTATGTGTAGGTTTTCACAGTTTTCAGGTGCATAGTGGTTCACGCGGAATTTTAATGCATCACGCGGTGAATTTGATGCATTTGTGGTGGTGCAGTGCGGTTTTCACAAGTTTTCAGGTGCATTGTGGTTTTCCATTGAACCTCCCTCTATATATATATATATATATATATATATATATATATATATATATATATATATATATATATATATATATATATATATATATTTCCGTGTTTAAGATTCTATTTATAATTATTAAGATTTAATAGAAAGCTTTATCAATTGATAGAACGTGAAACCAAATTTAAAATTTAAGTAAATTACATAAATCGTTCTTGTGATTTTGTTGACGGAGTTGTATACACTGATCCTGAAACAAAATGCACTTCAATTGTTATTCGATAAAAATTTACATACAAAGTGTTTCAAGATTTAGTTTATCAACATTTTCAAGTGTTTCCCAGAAGATTTAATTTAACTTTGCTTCTTATGTACTTATTCAATGGACATGATCCCATTTATCAGATTGTTAGCGATGATAGCCTCGAGACATTGTACTTTCTCGCTGGTCTTGAGCCTCAATACTGCGGCCACATTCATGTTAAAATGGAGGAAATCATCGATTCTCATCCACAAAACCTTCTTCATCAGTTTCAACAATTTTCGGTCTCCGAAGAAAGGAACCTAGGCGGATACGAAAGAGATCAGGCACCTGGGCCATGAAACTTTGCTCACTATGATTATAGTGAACATCCAACGACGTCCCATCGTGGTACCGAAAAAGAAGGAACGACTACGTGTGGCGGTCTTGAAGTTGGAGAGGACGACGATTGTAGCTCAGAGCAATCTCCAGAAGAAGAAGAATCACCTGGCGTTGATAGCGATGGCGATGATGACGATGACGATGACTGTGATGTTGTTTAAGAAGGATACAACTTCTCTACGATGCCAAGTACCACATCATCTGTTGGTGGTCACGATTCAACCTCTGAATCCCTTCCCGAGTGGGCCGAAGATGAGGATCTCGATATGTGGAGTCCTGCCAGCAACGTTATACGATGCGGGATGTATTTTAAAGGTAAAAAAGAGCTGGATCATGCTGTAAGATTATGGAACATAGCACGAGGAAGAGAAATAATAGTGGTGGATAGTACTACCAAACTCTTCAATGCAAAGTGTTACACAACGCATGAGGATTACAGAAGACATCCTAACGAACCGGAATGCAAATGGTTAGTCTGTGCTTCAAAAGACAGACACACACAGTTGTGGCATATTACAAATGGGTTGATGGACACAATTGTTACGGGTCTGTCGTTTGAAACAACAACAGGAGCCTAAAGTCACGTGACATCACTCCTCATGTCACACAGTTTGTGACACAAGACGTTGCATTTCCGGTGAAGCAGGTGCAGACACATATAAAATCATCTTTGCTATTGATATCTCCTATCAGACGACCTAGTTTGGAAGAAGAAAAGCTATTGAAACTGTCTATGGCAGTTGGAAGTCAAACTTTCAGGAGCTGCCTAAATACATTGCTGCTTTACAGAGCTCTAACTCTGACACAATTGTTGAATGGTTTCATCATCCTAGTGGATCTCCAATAGCTTTACGTTTAAGTATGAGTTTTTAGATTTTGGCCCTGCTATTCAAGCATTCAAACGATGTCATCGGGTTGTGTGTGTGGATGGAACCCACTTGCGGGGTTCATACAGGGGGAAATTGTTCACGGCAGTGACAAAGGACGCAAACAATCATGTCCTTCCACTAAGATATGACATAGTTGATGAAGAAACAAACGAACGCTGGTCTTGGTTTCTTCAGGTATTCATGCATTATGTTTTCAACTCACAGCATTCATTGTGTGTAATTCCAGACAGACAGAAAGGAATGATACAAGCAATGACGACGTTGGACCAGTGGAAGGAGCCATATGGCTATCACTGTTTTTGTTTACGTCATGTTTGAAACAATCTGATGGCAAAATTCAAGAACTCTAGGCTTAAAAAACTTTGTTGGGGTATGGAAGCACTACATGTAACATCCTAAAATTTGTTTATTATAATTTGAGGATATTTAGTTTAAATTTTGTAATTAATATAATTAAGTTGAATTATTTATATAAGTTATTTATCCAGAGATTTAAATGTTGGTGATAATAAATAAATATTGAAACGTTATTTATAGAAATCAGATAAGTGGAGGGGCCACTTATGTCAATATCTGAAAATGATGAAATAAAAGACCATTTAGTCTTTTATTGGTCATTTGCAACTTATTCATTTCAAAATAAACACACCTTCTCTCTCAAGAAATCTCTGCTGGAAATTCAAAACATTGAAGATAATTCGTGGATTTAAGGTTGAAATAACCAGATTCCAAGTTAGAATCAAGGTAAGAAGAGTTATTGTACTTAAGTGTTCTTGAAAGAACTTGAAAAGATGAAAAATTCAGATTTTAATCTGATGAATTTATGGTTGCATGTGTGTTATATTAGTTGGAAATCATCTCTTGAAGATCACTGAAGCTTCAGAAAGAACAATCGTTGGCTAAATCGTCCAAAAAGGTAAGAAATCTGAGTTTTTGTGACTTTTTGTGTTCTTGAGAAAAAGTTCACATTTTGGACAAATCTGGACGAATTTGAGTGTTATAAATGGGGGAAAATGATATAGAAACACCCCAATAATGTTTATATAACTTTATATTTGATTGCATGTGTTTAGAAATGGATTTTGGCGATTTTTATGTTAAAACCCGTAGCTTCGACATGATGAACTTCATGTTGACTCGGCGAGTCGTCAAGAACATCAAGAACAAAATCAGAAAAATTGCTAAGCATTGGATCCGAACTCGGATAGGACCCGAATTCGGGTGGGACCCCAAATTTCGGATGGGTTAAAACTTGGGTCAAGATATTTTCGGGTCATTTTTCGGGTGCAATCGAAATCTGGCCGTGATCCGAAATTCGGACCTCAACTTGGCGAGTCGATCTGGATGACTCGGCGAGTTGATGTCAGTGTAAGCGAAATTCGGTTGGGATTTAAAGGACCCGAATTTATGGTTAATTAAACTAACTTTTGGGATAATATTCAGACATATAATGATGGGTCTTTGGGCATAATAACAAACCAAATAATGAGTTTTAATCATGAGTTTCGGATAATGATTCCCAAGGATTTGACACTTTAAAATTATGAAACTTGATGAGAGTTTTTGGTGATCCAAACATTGATAGTATTTTTCCTATGGAAATGTAACATGTCCCTTGTGGTGTTGTTTAACACACAGTGGGGTACTTTGTGAATCCGGTTGAAAGCCCGAGGAGAAATAAGATAACTTGAAGTTAATTAACACACCCACTGTGAGTACCTATGATTTCACATTTCCACATTTGTTTTATGTTTGCTATTGCCTGTTGAGGCATGTTGTTTCACTTTCGCGTGACACTCTACTAACTTGCTTATATGTTGATGCACATTGTTGCTTGTTGCATTTCTGTTTCTTTGTTGTGCATTATTTGATGGACCTGCGGGTTGCTTCTGTGATCTGGTGTTACTAAGGCTATATGACCTCGGAGTGAGATCTTGAAGAGCATTGTAACATCTCCGATGACTTTCTGCCTCAGATGGTTGGTTTTTATGCCGAGCGTCGTCTCGAAGGAGCTGCGGCTCGGGTTCGTACTTTGAGTACGAATAGGGTATACGGCATGTGTTGTCGGTGTTACTCTTGGGTGACATCATAAAGACTTGTGGAACATGTAAATCTTTTGTACTCACTAAGCTTTGCTTACCCCTCAGTTGTTGATTTTTTTTCAGGAACTTGTAAATTCGCTGTTGGACCTGCTAGTTAGGTCATATTGTGAAGTCTTGGAAGATCCTCTACCACTCAATCGTAACTAAAAAAACATGGGTTTAATGTTGTAATATTTAGGATGTTGTAATAATTGATTGGGTTTGTAAAGATTATATTGGAACCTTGTAGCACCATAGGGTGTTTGACATTTGTATTTTATTTTTGTATTTTATCTTTTCGCATTACGCTAAGTATTTTAGATCATTAATGTATTGTGAGTTATGATAATCTTGGGTGATGTAATGATGGTTATTGTGGCAAGGGTGTCATAGACTATGGTATCAGAGCAGTAGTTTGAGATTCAAGTATCCGTGAGGTCTTGATCTCAAACATAGGTGATGACATGTAGTGATTATAAGTGATGATCTGAACTAAGATAGGATATGATCTAGTGCTTATAGGAAAGTGATTTTCATACGAGACAACATGTGTTGTACTTAACTATATGATGGGATCACTAAATGATTTATATGTTTAAAATTTTAAAATATGTCTGGAGAAGGAATGACACTACAAGAGACGAGGGAAATGACGCTATCAATGATGGAAAAACAAAACAGAATGATTCAAGATCAATTTCGGGCTCGAGATGAGGCCAAAGCTAAAAGAAAGGAAGACAAGAGAAAAGAAAAGAGGGAACATGAAAGGAATCATGTTGTGGATGACATAAACTTTAGAAATAAAGCGGAACGTAAAAACAAGGGCAAGTAAAATATTGAGTATGAAACCGGAATTGATGAGAATTATATGAATTATGTAATTAGATCATTCAAGGACTCGCAACCACCAACATTTTCTGGATCTCTAAGAATTGAGAAATCAAAAAGATGGATTACAATTATGGAATAGATTTTTACGGAGATGAATTGTAAGGATGAGTACAAAGTATATTTGGCTAAGGATCAATTGATTGGGCAAGCCAAGAAATGGTGGAATTGTTGGGAAAATGAATTAGGATCAGAGTTGATTACTTCATTTAGTTGGAAACAATTCAAATTGTTGTTTTGTCGGCAATATGGTGAGTCTGATATTGTACCTCCATTGATCATGAAGAAAGAGCTATCAGAAAGATCGCAAATTCTGGAGGATATGAACTAAATGGACCGTATTGGATATCAAGGACAAATAAACGTAATAGATGTAAAAGATGTCGACATTGTAACCAAATTGGACATAAGGATGATAAATGTCCAAGGAAGGCCGATGCTTGTTATAATTGTGGAAAAGTGGGTCATTTTAGCAGAACTTGCAGACTGCTACCAAAGGATTAGCTTGTTTTATTTCTGCATGATGAAATTAGGAATGAGAGTTCAACAAAAGAGATGAGATAACAAAAACTACTATGATGATTTTTGAACTTTAAATTATGAAACTAGAAGAGTACTTTAAAGTTTCTATCTGTAATATCTAATTTAAGTTCTATGATTTTGTAGTTAACGTGAATTTGAGTAATATGAAATCTTATTACTAATATAGATATAATCATGTTTGTGAATGAGACTACTCAGGTATATAAATAGATACTAATTAAAAAGCCAAGGTGGATTCGGAAGCTTTGGATTGAAAAAGGTACTATAAGTATCTTGGAATTTATGAATGACTATAGAAGTGGTATTAAAGTTTGCGTCTGACCATGATAGATTAGAGACTTGGAATTAATTGTATTAATATCATATATGATATGTTAGAGGGATTGATGATAATTTGTTATGGTTATCATAAAGCATGTAGCATTAACTTTTATTACGAGAAGTTGTATTATAAATTGTGTTATTATTTTAAGCTTAAAAAGGTTGTGGTTAAGAACAACAGGATACGAACTGTTCATGAGAATTTTGATATATTTGGATTCAAAGAGACTGTTTCAATATTGGAATACGTAATTTTTATAACAGAGAAAGTAAATCAAGCATTATTGAGAAAACGAACGAGGGTATGAGAATACATGACTTGCGTTAATCTTGAATGAGATTTGGACTATACAATGCGAGATATAAGTTAGATATGTACGTGAGCTGTAATAAATCGGAAGGATGATATAATACTACATAAGGATAACATACTGTAGGTCCCGTGAGGTTCCCAAAGTATATAGCTTTAAGCTGTAGAGGGGGGTGAATACAGCTATTTAAAAACTACACACTATTTTCTCAATGTTTGTATGTATTATTAACAAACTGTTAATTACAAACAAGCTTGAATGCGGAAAGGTTCAAGCTGAGATGACAGATACAACAGTATGTTCACTAGTCTAAGACAGACTCAAACTAGATTACAATGAATACACTCACTGATAAGCACTCACTGTGTTTACAAGACTTAGAGGAACAGCTTAAGTAGAACAGCTTAGACACAAAGAAACTGTATTACACAAGCAGGCTTGCATGCATGAAGAATATACTTGCACGTTCACTCTTGGCTTCAGCACTTAGCATTTTGGCTTATTCTTTCTGACCTTAGAAGCTTCCTTTTATACTCACTCAGAGGATCTAAGAGAAACTTCTTCATTGGACGGAATGAAAAAGGAGAAGTCTTGTTTGAAAAGACAACATAATTTTTCTGCACTTTTCTGAAAAGCAGACTTGTCTTCACATGTGCAGAACTTTTGTCTTTTCACTTTGTCTACTGTTGTATTGCCTTTAACTAATTAAGGAATGTCAACTTTGCGTCTTTCTTCCTTGTAAAGGCCTATTTTGATATAAGAAAAATGTCTGTCACCCTTTTTCAAATAACCTTTTGTCTTCATGTTACAGAACAGCGTGTGCAGGCTGAGCAGTTCTGTTTTCCACTTTGTCTTCGACTTTGTAAACTGATCTTGTAGACAAAACCTGGATGTTGTTCATTTTCAAAACCTGGAGGCTGCTTGACATAAACTTCTTCTTGCAGCTTCCCATTTAAAAATGCACTCTTCACATCCATTTGAAATACCTTAATGCTCTTATGAGCAGCGTAGGCTAGATACAAACGAATTGCTTCTAGCCTGGCCACAGGAGCAAATGTTTCATCA
>JAANYP010005915.1:56380-272146 GCA_020465985.1 Centrapalus pauciflorus | reverse complement strand
TCGAAAACTAACGGAGATTTGACTGCATTATTTTTGGACGCATTAATTATGTATCAGAATCTCTGTATTACGCGAACTTCATTCCTTTCATTTTGTAAAACATTAATACATTTTTAAATTTTAATGTCGTAATATTTCGAAAACGTCCATATAGTGGTCGTTCGTTATAATTATGGTTACGCTTCCGCACTCGTCACGTCTCGCTGCCAACCGAGGTAGCAGGGTGTGACAGATTGGTATCAGAGCCATAGTTATAGTGAACTAGGTTGCATTAGTACCCTAGACTATAACTGTTACAAAAACTAAACTTTCTTCAAGAACTGTGAACACATATATGGACCCTGATGACAATAACATGTCGAAATTCACCCCTAGGGAAAGGGTGTGACTAGCACAACGGGAGTCCATCCCGGTACCTGCCCATCAGCCAAGCCCGCCGCAGTAGTAACGGGCAAGCATAGGACAGTGGGGATGGATGCCTCACACTCTCCAAGAGTGGAGAAACGAAGAGGGGATCCAAATCCAGTTTGAAGTCAGAACACCATCTTCCTCTCAAGTGCCGACACTTACCCAGAAACCTACGTAACAAACAATGTCTCTGTTGGTGGCAAGGGCCGCCAGACCTGACCTCCAATTTCGACAAAATCCACCAAGAGGTCAGTGAGATCTTTGCAAGGATTAAGCAGGAGGCAATGAAAACCACCAATAAACCTTAGGCCAACCAGAATAAACAGGCGATTCAACCAGACGGAATCAACAAATTGTGACAACGCCTAGCGGAGCACAAAACCCGCAATGCAGAACTAACCCAACGACTTAACACTCTGGAGTACGAGGAAACCCCAGAGGCATCTCATACCTAGTACCCTTCTACCATTTTATAGTATTTATCTAGGCTTTACTATCTGATATATCTTAGGGTAAATAAGGCTTAAGAATTTATCAAAAAATTTTTGACCATATCACATACAAAGATTAAGTATCAAGAACTTTTATGAGGAATTAAGTTTTAACTACAACTCTGCGTAGGAATAGATAAAGCTGTGACTATCTGCCTAAGAAATTTCAAACCCGTAGACTTATCCTCTTACCCCATTAGATACCACTTATGCATTTCTACTATTTGATACTGGTGCTGATAAGAGCTTTATATCCACTAAGTTCACGAAGCTGATAAATTCCATTAAGTGCTACTTATGCTATTGAGGTTGATGAAAGTGAGACGCTTAAGACAAATAATATAAGTCGAGGATGCTCCTTAGAATTAGTAGGCCGACTCTTTGAAACAGACATGATACCCATCAAACTGGGAAGTGTTTACGTGGTCATAGGCATGGATTGGCTATCGAAAATCGTGAGGAAATAGTATGCAACAAGAACATAGTTCATATACCTTTAGCCAATAAGAAGGTCCTTACCGTCCAACGCAAAGTAAGAAATACCAAAGTAAGCATCATCTCTAGCATTAGGACCCTGAAGTGTTGATAGAGAGGGAGCCAAAGGGAAAGCGGCTCGAAAATATTCTTATAATATATGGTTACCCCAAAGTTTTTCCAGAACACTTACCTGAACTCCCAACATCGAGGCAAGTCAAATTCAAAAATAGGCCTAGTATCAGGTGCGGTACCAGTGGCTCGAGCACCATGCCGATTAGCCCCATCAATAGTGTAAGAATCGTCCAACCAACTATAGGAGCTCTTAGCAAAAGGGCCTATCAAACCGAGTTCCTGGCTTTGGAGGAGCTCCAGTTTTGTTCATAATGGAGAAGGATGGTACTTTCGGGATGTGCATCAATTACCAAGAAATTAAATAAGCTAAAAGAACCAATACCCACTTCTAAGGATCAATGACTTGTTTGACAAAACTCCAAGAATTAAGCTTCTATTCGAAGATCGTCCTTAGGTCTGGTTATCATCAGGTTAGAGTTCACAAGAAAGATATTCCAAAGACAGCTTTCAGATTCCGTTTCGGTCATCATAAATTCCTATTAATGCCGTTTGGATTAACCAGTGTCCCAACGGTACTCATGGACCTCATCGGGTGTGCAAACCTTATTTAGACAAATTCGTGATTGTATTCATGAATGACTTTTAATCTACTCACGAAACGAGAAGGAGCATGAGCAACATTTAAGACTGATTCTGGAATTATCGGAGAAAGAACAACTATATGCTAAGCTTTCTAAATTTGACTTTTGGTTAGGAGAGGTGAAATCCCTCGGTCACGTGAACAATAGTAAAGGAATCCAAGTCGACCCCGCAAAGATCAAGGCTATCAGGATTTGGTCAACTCTTAGAACCCCCATAGAGATACGACAGTCCTTAAGACTTGCCACTTATTATAAGCAATTTTCTCAAAGACCACCAGAACTCTAACAAAACTGACCCGAAAAGACATTAAGTATGATTGGAGCAAGGATCAGGAGACATCATTCCAGTTATTAAAGCACAAACTGTGCAGCGCGCCTATTTTGTCCATACTTAAGAGGAACGAGAAATTTATAGATTACTGTGACGCTTCACACAATGGGCTTATACAGAAAAATAGGGACATAGCTTATACTTTATGAAAACTTAAGGTTCACTAGGTGATTTACACAACACATGATCTGGATCTTGAAGCAGTAGTCTTAATCCTTGGAGACAATAGTTGTACGGTATGAAGTGTATTGTATTCACAGACCATAAGAGCCTCCAACACATCTTGAACCAGAAAGAGTCGAATACGAAGTAGTACCGTTGGATGGAACTAATATGTAATGGCAACCGTGAAAATTCGTTATCACCTGAGGAAAACTAAGGAGCTAAGCCGTTAAGAGTACAAGTGGATAAATAATTTAGAATAAGGGCTAATAAAAATCGATAATTCATGAATAGAATCTGATTACTCTGTTTGGTGGAATAAGAAAGCTGGCTATGGATGAAGGACACAAATTAAGATATGTCGTTCACCCCGGATCCAATAAAATGTATCATGACCTTAAGAAACTATACGGGTGGCCTATCATGAAGAATGACTTGCCAAATCGGTCAGAAAATTCCTAACACGCTCCAAAGTTAAGATAAACCATCAGAAACCATTTGGGTAATAGTCGACAACCTAACAAAATCCGCGAGTTCCTACCAATCAAGAAGAACATCAGGATGAATAAGCTAGTCCAAACGTACCTCAAGGAAGTCGTCTCCGGACACGGAGTGCCTATTATAATCATTTTGATATGGATAGCAGATCTACAGCTAAGCTTTTGGCAATTATTATAGCCAACTGTGGATAAAAACCTGGACCTGAGTACCACATATCACTCTCAGACCAATGGTCAGAATAATAGAACGATCCAAACCATAGAACGTACATTAAGAGCCTGTGTAATGGATACTTATTTGCCTTAGTGGAATTATCGTACTACAATAGCTATCACTCAAGTACTAAAGCTGCTCCGTTTGAGGCCCTCTACGGGCAAAAGTGTCGATCACCAATTTATTGGGAAGAAGTGGGAAACGGCCAAATCATTGGCGTTAAGATCATACACAAAATTACCGAAAGGATAGTACGATTGCGGAACTGACTAAAAGTTGCCCGCAATTGTCAGAAAGTTATGCAGATGTAGGAAGAAAATCCCTTGAATTCTAATTAGGAGAACGAGTACCAATGAAACTCTCGCCCTGGAAGGGCGTAATCCGTTTTGGGAAACGAGGAAAACTCAATCCTCGTTATATCGGACCATTCAAGATCACCAAAAGAATTGGCCCGGTAGCTTACCGACTCGACCTGCCCCCAGAGCTTAATAACGTTCATAATACCTTCCACGTGTCCAATCTTAAGAAGTGTCTGGCTGATGAATCACTCGTTATAGCCATGGACGAGCTGGAGTTAGACGATAAGTTGAACTTCATTGAGCAACCTGTAGAAATAATGGACCGCGAAGTCAAGAAACTAAAGCACAGCCGGATCCCGATAATAAAAGTCAGATGGAACTCTAAGCGAGGTCCTGAGTTTACGTGGGAATGCGAGGATCAGTTCCGAGAAAAATACCCACACCTGTTCTCAAGTACTCAAGAAGTGGAGAACACGAGCTAATTTCGAGACGAAATTCCCTTAACAGGGGGAGACTGTAACATCCGGCACTAAACGAGGTTAGCAATGATGCCCTAATCCACATTTAATAGTCAATTATAGCCTAATCAATAGTCATTAGAACTTAATCAAATGATTAACAAGGCTTATTAGAAGACTCAACTCAATTAGAATCAAATTCATCGGTGCGATGAATCGGGAAATCAATTAATCCGATCAATTTACGATATGAGGGATTAATTCAACTAAGTACATAATTAAATTATGATTAGTGACACTAATCATACACTAATACAATTACTTAACATTAATTATACAAGACTAAAACAATTCATTAAAACAATGCATTCAAAAGTATTTATGAATTTACAAGAAAAGGGAAATACAAGAATACATTCTAAATACTTTTATACAAAAAAAAAATATAATAACATGAAAATAATCCATAAAAATCTGGTCATAGGGTAGTACTACCCAAGATTTGATTTCAATTTTTTTAATTCCCAACTCCATAACCTTTCATAATCAAATCTTTCACACCCCATTCTCCTTTCATTTCAACATGATCTTACACTCCACCTCAATTTGAAAGACCAAGACTTTGCCTATAAATAGAGGGCTTCCTTTTCATTATTTTCACACCAAAATATCTCTTTCTCTCCTCTCAAAACCGGATCCAACACACACACACACTACAAACCTTTTCATTCAAGTGTTCTTGGTGAAATTCAAGTGTTCTTGGTGAACTTCTAGTGTTCTTGGTTCAAATCTTGCAAGAGTTCCAACTTCTTCTCAATTTCATACTCCAAATACATCAAAGTAAGTAAATACTAACTTATTTCATCATATATTTAAGTTTATATAAGTCTTGCATAATATATATAATCACCTACAACAACAAGTTTCATAAAAACTCAAGTTTATAAGTTTCTAGTTGTTATTTTTAAGTTGTTTCTTTAAATGTGTTTATGAATATATGAACACATTATAAGCATGTTAATATTATGAAAACATGTGTTATATATGTGGTTTTATAACTATTATGGCTTTTAAACAAGTTGTCTTTAAATAAACAACAAGAATCATAAGTTGTTTTAAATTTATAAACTACGGAATTTCGGCAGAATATTTGTATCGACTTTGAAAAATCATAACTAATTCATAACTCAACGAAATGAGTTGATTCTTGTCTCAAAAGTTAGATCTATGTCTTAACTATAGATCTGCAATTTTTCATAATTTATTTTGAAGTTTAAGACCTCCAGAAATTATTTGAGAAACCGAAAGTTTGACAGCTCAAAAATGGCCAACATAGCGTTTTTAACGAGATTTTTCACCAACCTAAACAACTCGAAAAATGGCCGTTCTTGATTCTAAAAATCCTTTGTATATAGTAGTTTAATGTCCTAGAAAACCAAAGTCTAAAACATTTTGGAGCTTGGTCAAAAACAGCCTCAAAGTAGGCCGAAAAAACCTCCGAAAAAGCTGGAAAATTATATATATATAAACTTGACGTTTTAAGCAAATCTTATTTATAAACTTGTAATGTTGGGTGATTTAAGACATAAAAATCTATAAATATACATATTATCATATATTAGTGATATTAAGTCCTTATCATCATTTAGGACTCGGTTAAACACCTCCGGTTTCATCACCCATCAAACAACGCACTTTTGCATTTTTGCGCGTCGTTTTGCCATCACAAGTTCGGTGAGTCTTCATAGCCCCTATTTTTCACTATCTATTGGGGTGGAAATACATGCACTGTTTTTCATATGGACATCAAAACTGTTTATTTCTTATATGTATTACATGTTCGGATTCCATCAGCCCTTATATCATGAACCGTTAATTGCATTTATTTGTAAGCGCGAGTATATTGTGGATAGATCTATTGGGAGTCATGTCCCCCATTCGTGTTAGCTCGGTTCGGCTAACAGCGAGTGCATATATATTCAACACACGGTATTACGTATGGGAATACTGCACAGGGCAAACTCATTCTAATTAAGCTTCGGTTGCATGATGGTTTATGTAATACATACACGGAATTTATGATTTTATAAATTCAACTCATCTGATAATGTCCATACAACTGGTCTTTTCGCGTAAACCTATGAGCTCACCAACAATTTTTGTTGACGTATTTTAGTATGTATTTTCAGGTAATTAAGGCAAGTGTGCCTTCGGATACACCAACTTTCAAGCTTCCGCATTTCATGGAGTCGCATGCATATTTCGAAAACTAACGGAGATTTGACTGCATTATTTTTGGACGCATTAATTATGTTTCAGAATCTCTGTATTACGCGAACTTCATTCCTTTCATTTTGTAAAACATTAATACATTTTTAAATTTTAATGTCGTAATATTTCGAAAACGTCCATATAGTGGTCGTTCGTTATAATTATGGTTACGCTTCCGCACTCGTCACGTCTCGCTGCCAACCAAGGTAGCAGGGTGTGACAGAAACGAACATGTTTGTTAGCTTTTTCAGATTTAGAGTTACGAGACTGTGTGTGCGGTTTTTGTATCCAGGAACTCTCTTCACATATATGGCTAGAGGCAGTGGAATTTCCGGTAACAGATTTAGAAGTGTTTCAAATATGTTCTATGATAGGTATGATTTATTTCTAAGAGATGTTATTGTCTTAGAATTGTTTTTGTGTCGCTTGCTGGAGTTGAAATTATCGCCTTAGAGTTGTTAGAGACAGAACATTGTTTTTCTAAATTATATTGATTAGAAACGAGTTTATTGTACCCCAGGTAGGAGGTTGAGTTCTTTGAGTATCCGATGAATACTGCTTCATCTCCTTTGGCGTCAAACTTACCAAGATTATCTTTGTCGTTTAGGATGAAACACCTGCAACCAAAAACACGAAAGTGCTTGACAAGAGGTACACGTTTATTTATAATCTCATAGGTTGTTTTGCCAACCGTTTGTTGATGATGGATCACTTTTGAATGTAGCCCACAGTGTCCATGGCTTCAGCCAGAAGTGTAGAGGCAGCTTTGAGTATGTGATCATGGAACGAGTCAACCAGTATTCGATTTCTTCGTTCTACGACTCCGTTTTGTTGAGTAGTTCTGGCAGCGGAATATTGGTGGGAGATACCAACGAAATCTAGGAATTCGGTTAACTCCTTGTTTTTGAACTTAGTGATCGTTGTCCGTTCGGATGGGTTGAGCTTGAAGTTGGAGGTTGACATTGGTCTGCTTCAGAAATGAGATGGTCAGTTCTAGTGTCTCGTCCTTCGTGCATAGAAATATTACCCAAGTGTAGCGTGAGTAATCGTCGACCGTCACCAGTATATACTTCTTGGAAATGATGCTCTGAATGCGCATCGGACCACACAAATCCCTATGGATAAGCTCCAGAGGTTTGGTTGTGTTGGGGACTGCCTTTGGTTTGTGTGAGACTTTCTTGATCTTACTCTTTTTGCAGGCTACACAAAGTTGATCTTTGTCGAACTTCAGTTCCGGTAGACCTCTGACGAGTTTGTTGGATACGAGCTTTGTTATGTTCTTGAAATTCAGATGAGAGAATCTCTTGTGCCATAACCAAGACTGTTTTGATGCGGCCTTGGAAAGAAGATATATTGTCTTGTTGACCTTGAGTTTCAATAGATCGATGTGTATAAGTTGGACCTTCGAGTGCCGGCAAGTATCTACTTACCCGTTGGAGATCGAATACTGCATGTTGTAGCTTTGAAGGATACCTCAAGTCCATTATCACAAAGTTGGCCAATACTAAAGAGATTGTGGCCAAGACCTTGGACATAGGAGACTTTAGTTATCTTTATATTTCCCATTTCGTGATCTCCAAAGACACATATTCGAGCAACACTGTTGTTGCCGAATTTCACAGAACCACCATCAGTTGATGTGTAGTTGGACAGAAGATCTTTTTGGCCAGTCATATGTCGCGAGCATCCAGAGTCTAGAATCCACACGCGGTTTTCCTGAAAGCAAAGGACAAATTAGTGTATGAAGATTGAAGAGCGGGTTTTGAACTGGGTGTTCAAAAGCCATTGAAAAAAAAAATAACGGGTCCTAATCCGAGGTGATTAGAAGCCATCTGCTGCAAGATAGTTATGTGACTTTTGGTACCCAAATTGTGCGAAATTCGAGTCCAGATAGATTAGCGTTTGTGTTAGGGTTCTTAATGGGAGAACCACAATCAGTCTTAGAGATAGTACGCTTAATGTCGTTGTTTGCAGATACGCTGTTTTTAGGGACCCAGATAGACTTATATTGAATAGGCCTGTTAGTTTCCTTGTTAACCGTATTTTTAGGTCTGCGGTGGCCTCTATGTTTGAGTATAGGAGCATAATTTAAGAATTTAGGTTTAGACAAACTTTGTGGTGTTTTGGACAATTTAAACAACTGAGCAAATGAGTATGCATTAATTGGAATAACATTCAAACCATTACAATTGTTCAAGACAGTACAAGAATGTAAATCAACAACGCGTTTGTCTTTAATTACATTGGAAATTGAAAACTTTGAAGAATTAAAAACTGCTCCTTGACTCATGACTTTAGATGCCGACCTTTGCCGTGTGCCCTTTGGTACTCGAGTTTCTGTAAGAAACGAACATGTTTGTTAGCTTTTTCAGATTTAGAGTTACGAGACTGTGTGTGCGGTTTTTGTATACAGGAACTCTCTTTGCATATATGGCTAGAGGCAGTGGAATTTCCGGTAACAGATTTAGAAGTGTTTCAAATATGTTCTATGATAGGTATGATTTATTTTCTAAGAGATGTTATTGTCTTAGAATTGTTTTTGTGTCGCTTGCTGGAGTTGAAATTATCGCCTTAGAGTTGTTAGAGACAAACCTTGTTTTTCTAAATTATATTGATTAGAAACGAGTTGAGATTCTAGTCCCTTAATTGTGGCTAGAGGTTGATCGCGTTGTTGGTCAAACGAGTTGGCATCGATTTTGAAATTTCGTTCTCAAACAGAAAACTGGCGTCTTGCCTCATGAAACTCATTTTCTTTTCTTAAAAAACATCAAACAACTCTTTGGTTTCTTTTAACGTTAACTTAAGGTTATGGAATTTTTCATTTTTGCAGTGAAGTGTCAGCCATGGAAGAATTTATCCGAGCAATTTTGGCTTCTAGATCTGATATTTTATTTGTAAAATCTAACCGTTCTTGCTCAAAATCCCATGTTGTATTTTCCAATTTCTGTTTTAGATCAGAAGCCTGATGTTCTAGAGAAGAATATGGTACATATTACGAGGTTTTTGCTAGTTCGGATCAAGTGGGATCTCTTTTGGTTCAACAAATTCATCTTCTCGAAATGTTTTATCTAATTTTCCTTGAAGAGAATCGTAATTTAACCAGTTATACCCAAATTAAATTTATTTTCTATCAGGTCTAGCTCGTTTTTCTTCTTATTCGGTTAACATTTCCGGCAGGGTTTTGTGATAAGGCATTTTAAAACTGCGACCTAGAGTCTCGAAGTCATATAAAGGATCATGTTGTATGTTTACCATTTCGTGCATGACGCCATGATCAGTATACCCTAGACCATATTTAGACTTCAACTTTCTAGGTTTATACATATTTATATTTTGATCAGTTTTACCACGTTTGTAAAACCTATCTTCCATGTCTTTTAGTTGTTCATTTAACAGTCTTTTCTCTCCAAGGACACATAGATAGTCGTAATCTATGTGCGATTTTTTAGATTTAAGCACTTGATGATCGTACTCTAATTTGGCCAGTTTGGTAGTTGCTTCCATTGTTACAGTATTAGTCTTAGACACTTGATCTTGTAAAATAAAAATGTTTGTTTGCAACTCAGTCGTTTTATTTCGAGAATCCCGAAGGGCATTTTGACAAACCTTTAGGTTTTTAGGCTCTTTACGCAAAACATTAAGTTCAACAAGGAATTCTTCAGGATGAAAATTCACCTCTTTATCTGTTGAGGGAGATGTGTTACTGGAACTTGCATCTTCAACCATCAGTGAGACTTCAGGTACTTGAATCGAATCTTCTGGTGGCTGAATGTTGGCAATGACGCACATGGGATCTGCAGCATCCTCCTCATTGTCAGTATCTTCTAACCAGTGTTCCTCTTCAGCGAATAGAGCTCTACCAGCATTCCTTGGCTTGGCGAGAATGTACTTTGTCTTGTAGTAGTTCTCATTCTTCTGCTTTGGAAGACGGCATTCTAGAACAAAGTGGCATGATTTACCACAGTTGAAGCATCCATTCTCTTTGTCATCAGGTTTACGGTCCTCCTCCTTTGGCTTTTCAGCAACTTCCATCTTGTCATCATACTTTTTACTCTTGGCTTCTCGTCGAAGCTTGTTGGATGATTTGGGAAACTTCTTATGAAAGGCATGAGTGAGTAATGAGATTTGCCATTCAAGTTCAGTAGCCTCAGGATCATTGTCGGCATCATTAGTATCAGATTCAGAAGACTCAGAGAGAATTTTGAGGAGTTTAGCAGCAGTAGAGGACTTAATTTTCTTGTGTAAGAGAAGAGCGAGGGTGTCAGATGTGTTGTTTTCCTCTGGTTTCTTGGGTTCGAGATTACCCGAGACCTCAGACTGATAAACTACCAGACCATCAAAGAGATCGTGTATGCTGATGTCATTTATCTCACCAATTAACCACACGAATAGTGTGACGACCTCCCCTTACAGGGCAGTCGTCACGAGTCAAGGTCCCACATCATGCAACACAATATCAATCATAACTAAGATAGAGTATTTATATTGCGGAATTGAAATTAAAAGTACAAACATATTAGGATTTAAGTTTAATACAAATTACAATTTTCAAATTAAACTTATAAAGGGTACTATCTAATCTAGTTCACAACATCATACAATCAAATCAATCTACCCAGACCACCACAAATTTCATCTGCCAATCAGTACCGAAATGCTTTGTTGAGTAGTGGTCTATGAAAACTTTGACTTGATTCTTGTAAGACCTAAGAACTAGGTCCAGCAGGTGAGTTTCCTTTATATTTTCCTGTAAAAAATGTAAATAGAAACTGTAAGCAAAGCTTAGTGAGAATATAGATTTTCAGATTACATGCATTATCAAGCGGATCTTGGATCTAGTGTGATATATCTTGACTGCCACTACAGCCACTCATGATTGAGACATAGTAGTCATAGAGTCGGATGATGTTCCAGCCACGCTCACGCTTAAATTGTGGGGATCAGCCACATACTAGGCTAGCTACCAGTAAATCAACATGGCGGAACATCGGAGTATCATACCAAGTTCAATAGAACTGGTGAAATAGCATGGTCTAGAACAATAGACCGTCAAGGCTAATCATCTTAAGCTGAATCGATATGTCAAAGGTGCGAGCAATAGTGAAAGCATAAGTCATCAAGGTCGTGTTAGCAGTTCTCTCATAGCAATATCTGAAATTAACTGTAAATACAATGTCATGCGAAATGATAAATCAAATAGCTATCATGATCCGCAAGGCATCACCGAACCATGGTGAGCACTGGTCACAATCAAGCTGATCATATATGAATGTCAAATTAATCTATCATCAATAATATGTCTCAACCGGAAATCTCGCATGTAAAGCTGAATATCTATAACTTAAAGGTTCTTGAGGTCTTTATCAAGCAGATATAAAATCCACCACCTGAGTTATCTTAGGATTTATCTTTAAATCTTTATAAATCTGATCTCTGTCAATTCTTTTCAATTTTGTGACCCGCTTTCAATATCTTTAAATCTTTAGATCTTTGTTCAGAATTTAACTGAACCTGTCCAGAATCATATCATATCATATCATTAGCTTATTAGCTTAAAATCTTTATTTTATCTGATTCTGATAACTGATAACTCATTGATTATAAAATTCATGAGTATTGTAATCTTTAAAAATGTCATTTATTTGTGAAATTAAAACATCCAAATTCGGACCCCTGGTTTGGACCATCCGGATTGGCCATCGGGATTCGGACTAATCCTAATTAGGCACGCGGATTCGGACCGAAGTACCTAATCCCAATTTGGCCATCCGAAGCCTAAGATCCGAAGTAGACATTCGAAATTGGGACAAATCTGAAATTCAAGGTGGATCCGAAATAGCATTTCATCCGAATTAGAATACATCCGAAACAGGTACAATCCGAAATGGGTACCATCCGAATTCGGTCCTACCCGAATTCGGATCCTTACACTTACAATTTTCCAGAAATTGTTCTTGGTGTTCTTATTTTTATACTTACGGATTTTTACCAAAAATTGACTAAACCCATTTATAATCAACATGCAACTTTAAATAAAGTTATATTATCATTATTAGAGTGTTTTTACATAATTTTCCCTATCATAACATCATTAATTTACCCAAAATCATCCAAAATAAGCCATTTTTGTCAAGAACACTAATATTTACAAAAATTCGGATTTCTTCTTTATTTGAATGATCTAACCCAAAATTTTTGTTTCTATAACTTCATACTACTTAAATACATGATTATTTATCACAAATTTACACATGCAACATAGAAATGTCATATTTTAAATCATAGGTTTCGGTTTTTATCAAAACTGAACAAAACCCATGAAATTATGAATTTTAATCAAGATTTACCTCAAAAATCTTGTAGTTTGATGATGAATGATAATTGTTGTAACTCCTTTTAGATTAAACCTTCAATAAATTGCAAGATTTATTAAGATTCTTGATGATTTTTGGAGTAGTCGTATGTTAGGGAGAGAGTAACTTTTCTTAAATGTGATTAATGATCATTTAAAACCATAATTTAAGTTTATATATTTCATTTTATCATTATGTGTAATTAACCCACTTCCACTTTTGTGTATTACATCTCTTTTTAATTTAATTACCTTTAATAATTTATAACTCGAATATAATTTAATTAAATAATTTCATACTTAATTAAATTATAAGACAAATAATGTAATTAAATTACATTGTTGTATCAAATACAGGAATTAAGGTTCAGTTAAGGACTAGGTTGTTACAGAATGGGCTCCACCACGCACAAACTTCGTCCATGAAGTTAGCTATGTTCGAACAGACTTGGATATGTAGCTTTCATGACATCTTCAGATTCCCAAGACTGATGCGAACCCTTGTGATGTTTCCACTGAACGAGCACCATCTGTATTTCTTTATTTCTAAGTTTTTTGGTCTTCGAGTACATTCTGGCTCTTCAACCACTCGAAGTTTCTCATCAATCTTCAGATCAACATGTGGTATATGCACTTCTCTTTCATCAGCTAGGCTCTTTCGTAGATGACTAACATGGAATACCGGATGTATACCCTCTAAGTCTGTTGGCAATTCAAGATGATCGGATTGGTTCCCTATCTTTTCAACTATCTTGAACGGACCAATGAATCTTGGAGCTAGCTTGTTTCTCTTTATAAACCGTACCGCATTCTTCATTGGGGATACTTTTAGCATCACCCAATCGTTAACTGCAAACTAATCGATCTATGCCGATTGTCGTAATATGACTTCTGCCAGCTTTGAGCATCAAGAATATTTCTTCTGACAAGTTGAATCTTCTCATGAGTCAACTGTAGAAGGGCAGGACCCGCTATTGGCGATTCACCTATTTCGCGCCAACAGGTGGGAGTTCTGCACTTTCTTCCGTGTAGAGATTCAAAAGGAGCCATCTTGATCGTTGAATGATAACTGTTGTTATATGAGAATTCGACCAAAGGCAAGTGGTCATCCAAATTACCACCCAGATGAAGAACGCAGGCACGGAGCATATCTTCAAGAGTTAAGATAGTACGTTCACTTTGGCCATCTGCATTAGGATGATAAGCCGTACTCATTGAAATTCGAGTACCCATCCCTTCTTGCAGCGCTTTCCAAAATCTTGAAGTGAAGCGACTAACACGATCAGAGACGATAGACTTTGGCACACCGTGACGAGAAATGACCTCGGTGATGTACATCTGTGCCAATCTATCAAGAGATTACATCTCTTTCAACAGTATGAAGTGAGCTGACTTTGTTAATCGATCCAAGACTACCCAGATTGAGTCGTGCTGTCTCTTAGTTTTAGGCAACTTGGTGATAAAAATCCATGGTTATATGCTCCCACTTCCACTCAGGAACTGGCAGTGGTTGCATATCCCCAAAGGGTTTCTTATGTTCTGCCTTAACCATTTGACAGACTCTGTAGCTTTCAACATATTGACCGATGTCCTTCTTCATTCCTGGCCACCAATAATCAGCTTTCAGATCGAAGTACATCTTTGAGCTGCCAGGATGAATAGATAACTTGGATTTGTGGCCTTCAGATCGAAGAGTGTTGCGAATAGAACCATATTTAGGAATCCAGATTCGGTTTCCTTTGAGACATTGAAGTCCCAAATGATTCATAGATAGAAACTGAAGTTGCCCTTTAAGATTTTCAGAACTGATATTTTCTTCTTTTAGAGCTTCGGATTGAGTTGATTTGATGTCTTCAATAAGATCAGAAGAAAATACAATAGGAGTCAAGACATAGCAACACTTTTCTAGATACGTCTTTCTACTCAAAGTATCCGCGACCACATTGGCTTTGCCGGGATGATACAGGATCTCGCAATCATAGTCCTTTATAAGCTCCAAACACCGACGTTGTTTCATGTTCAGATCCTTTTGAGTAAATAGATGTTTGAGACTTTTAAGATCAGTATACAGCTTACACTTAGTACCATAAAGATAATGACGCCAGATTTTCAGTGCAAAGGTAACAGCAGCCAACTCAAGATCATGTGGTGGTGCATTTTTCTCATAGTCCTTCAATTGCCTTGAGGCATAGGCAATGACCTTTCCCCTTTGCATGAGGACACAACCTAAGCCAGTACCAGATACATCGCTATAAACGACAAAGTAATCATTTCCTTCTGGTAACGCTAGGATCGGCGCTTGAATAAGTTTCTGTTTCAGAGTTTCAAATGCCTCTTGCTGTTTATCAGTCCATACGAAAGGAGTGTTCTTTCGTGTTAACATCGTGAGTGGCACAGCAATCTTCGAGAAGTCCTTAATGAATCGCCAATAGTAACCAACAAATCCAAGGAAACTTCTTATTTTAGAGGCATTGTGAGGTGTTTGCCATTTCTGAACAGCCTCGACTTTAGACGGATCAATTGAGATACCTTCGCCAGATACAACATGACCAAGGAATTGGATCTATAAAAGCAATCAAAGTAAAATTTAAAGTTTTGTTTAAAACAAAGAATGCTTTAAGAAACTCAAGACAATGTAAGGTTATACCTGTTTGAGCTAGAATTCACACTTGGAAAATTTTGCGTAGAGTCTTTCTTTTCTCAGTAACTCTAGCAATTGCCGCAAATGAATAGAATGATTAGTCTCCGTTTTGGAATAAATCAGAATATCGTCTATGAACACGATAACTGACTTATCCAGCATAGGTCAACACACGAGATTCATGAGATCCATGAACACAGCTGGTGCATTCGTTAAACCAAATGGCATTACGAGAAATTCGTAATGACCATATTTTGTTCGGAAAGCTGTCTTTGGAATACCCTCATCTCTTACTTTCAGCTGATGATACCCAGAATGGAGATCAATTTTGGAGAAGTAGCTTGCTCCCTGAAATTGATCAAATAGGTCATCGATTCTGGGCAGAGGATATTTGTTCTTGATAGTGACTTTGTTCAACTCACGGTAGTCGATGCATATACGAAGAGTTCCGTCTTTCTTCTTAACAAATAAGACAGGTTCACCCCACGGAGATGAACTAGGTCGGATAAATCCCTTCTCTAATAAATCTTGCAATTGCTTTGACATTTCTTGCTTCTCTGTAGGTACAAGTCTGTAAGGGGCTTTGGCGATGGGAGCCGCACCAGGACATAAGTCAATGCCGAATTCGACTTGACGTTCCGGTGGCACTCCAGAGATATCATCAGGGAATACGTCTGGGAACTCACAGAGGATAGGAATATCATATACAGATTTCTTGTTATCTTTAGAGATGGATTCAGATGAGATATAACATAAATAGTATTCGTGACCCTTAGATAGATATTTACGCGCTTTTTCAATAGATATGAAGCAGTGAGTACCTTTTCGCTTGTCGCCTTTGATTTCTAATACTCGGCCGTCTGAAGACTTGATCCTGATGATTCGGCGGTTGCAGACGATTGTAGCTTCATTGTTCATTAACCAGTCCATGTCGATAATGACATCAAACTCTTTCAATTGAATCGGAATGAGATCGAGGTTGAACAGGATGTTATTAACGAGCAGAGTGCAATTCCGGTAGACGGAATCAGCCATAACATAATTGTTACTGGCCGTCTCAATATCAAGTATAACGGAAAGCTTCGATGGAGATTTAGACAGTCTTCATGCAAAAGTCGTTGATATAAAGGAACGACTAGCACTGAAATCGAATAGTACACGAGCATGAATCGAATTTAACAAAAACGTACCGATAACCACGTTAGGAGTTTCCTTTGCTTCCTCGGCTGTTATCTGGAATACACGAGTCCTTGCAGTTGGAGTTGCGGCTGAACTTTTTATAGTAGAACCTCCAGCTGATGATTGCGATTGGCCTCGTTGTCCACAACGACACTGATACATGAAGTGTCTGCGCTTTCTGCATTTTGCACATCCAAGTCCTCACTTGGGGCATTCTTCACTGTTGTGGCCGAATCTGCTACATGCATAACAAGTTACATCATCGGGATTGCACATTCTTTTGTGTGGTTTTCTGCATCTTTTGCAGAATCGTGGTTCGTTCGTTGGAGAATATGCTTGTGCTTTCTATGGTGTACTATATCGTTGAGATTGCTGGGTTGCGGTTTGTTGGACTTAAAGAATCTGCCGAATCTCTGTGTCTTTGGGGGAGATGGACATGTCGGGTTCGTTGATAGGGCATAGAGTTGATCGCCATACTCTAGGTATCCCCTCTCGATCTGTCTTGCCGCTTCAACCATTTCCAAGTAACTCTTATACTTTATCGCGCTCATCGGGTGTCTGTATCTAGGGTTAAGCCCTCCACGAAATCGATTCATATTTCTTTCTTCAGTGGCTACTTGATACGAGGAATAGCCACAAAACCGCGAAAATTCATGCTCGTACTCATCTACAGTCTTGGTTCGTTGAGTTAACTACATTAATTTAACCTCCATCATGTCTTTTTGGTCCATACGACAATATTTTGCGTTGAACATATCTAGGAATTGATCCCATTCCAAAGTCTGAATAACCTCCTCGCCATAAATACTTCTCTGAGTTTTCCACCAGGCACGGGCAGCACTGACAAACAGAGCAGATGCATAGCTTACTTTCTTTGAACTTAAACAATCTGATATCGTGAAGATTTCTTTAGTGTGACTAATCCAATCCATCGCCTGAATTGGATTAACTGTACCCTCAAAGTTCAGGGCACCGCTAGCTTTGAAATCTTTGAACTTACACCCTTTCGGCTGTTCAATTTGGGTTTCAGGGTTCGAGTTATCAAAATCAGATTCATTATTCTGGACTTGTTTATCTTTTCTCTTATTCATTTTATCAGCGCGTCTTTTTGCTTCGGCCTCATCTCTAGCCTGAAGCTGTTCTTGCATATACTTATTTTGTTGTTCAGAATGTTTGGCTAATAATTGTTGCATCACTTCAAACATTTGCTGGGGGGTCATGTTCTTGGGAATGTAACCTGATCCTGACATCTTTTATTGAAAATTAAAAATCATTTAATAGCAGTTTATAGACTTAGATCTATGTACCCTTTTTCCCATCCTAACGGTCTGTACATCCTATCTCAATTCAATCCACCTAAATGATTGATACATATGTATTGCTTCACTTTGAGACCAAGTATTACTCACGTAATACTTGATTCACTCAAACTATGGGCTCTGTTACCATCCTGTGAAGACCTCCCCTTACGGGGCAGTCGTCACGAGTCATGGTCCCACATCGTGCAACACGATATCAATTATAACTAAGATAGAGTAATTATATTGTGGAATTCAAATTACAAGTACAAACATATCCGGATTTAAGTTTAATACAGATTACAATTTTCAGATTAAAATTATAAAGGGTACTATCTAATCTAGTTCACATCATCATACAATCAAATCAATTACCTAGAACACCACAAATTTCATCAGTCAATCAGTACCGAAATGCTTTGTTGAGTAGTGGTCTATGAAAACTTTGACTTGATTCTTGTAAGACCTAAGAACTAGGTCCAGCAGGTGACTTTCCTTTATCTTTTCCTGTAAAAAATGTAAATAGCAACTGTAAGCAAAGCTTAGTGAGAATATAGATTTTCAGATTACATGCATTATCAAGCGGATCATGGGTCTAGCGTGATATATCATGACTGCCGCTACAACCACTCTTGATTGAGACATAGTAGTCATAGAGTCGGATGATGTTCAAGCCACGCTCATGCTTAAATTTTGGGGATCAGCCACATACTGGGCTAGCTACCAGTAAATCAACATGGCGGAACATCGGAGTATCATACCAAGTTCAATAGAACTGGTGAAATGGCATGGTCTAGGACAATAGACCGTCAAGGCTAATCATCTTAAGCTGAATCGATATGTCAAAGGTGCGAGCAATAGTGAAAGCATAAGTCATCAAGGTCGTGTTAGCAGTAATCTCATAGCAATATCTGAAATAAACTTTAAATACAATGTCATGCGAAATGATAAATCAAATAGCTATCATGATCCACAGGGCATCACCGAACCATGGTGAGCACTGGTCATAATCAAGCTGATCATATATGAATGTCAATTTAATCTATCATCAACAATATCTCTCAACCGGAAATCTCGCATGTAAAGCTGAATATCTATAACTCACAGGTTCTTGTGGTCTTTATCAAGCAGATATAAAATCTACCACCTTATCTCAACATTTATCTTAAATCTTTATAATTCTGATCTCTGTCAATTCTTTTAAATTCTGTGACCCGCTTTCAATATCTTTAAATCATTAGATCTTTGTTCCGAATTTAACTAAACCTGTCGAGAATAATATCATATCATATCATTAGCTTTTTAGCTTAGAATCTTTATTTTATCTGATTCTGATAACTGATAACTCATTGATCATTTTCATTGAATTCTCAAAAGATATATATATATATATATATATATATATATATATATATATATATATATATATATATATATATATATATATATATATATATATATATATATATATATATATATATATATATATATATCATATTGCTTTAATCAATCTTTCATTATAAATTCATGAGTATTTTAATTTTTAAAAATGTCATTTATTTGTGAAAATAGAACATCCAAATTCGGACCCCTGGTTTGGACCATCCGGATTGGCCATCCGGATTCGGACTAATCCGGATCAGGCACGCGGATTCGGACCGAAGTACCTAATCCGAATTTGGCCATCCGAAGCCTAAGATCCGAAGTAGACATCCGAAAATGGGACAAATCCGAAATTCAAGGTGGGTCGGAAATAGCATTTCATCCGAATTAGACTACATCCGAAACAAGTACCATAAGAAATTGGTACCATCCGAATTCGGATCCTTACACTTATAATTTTCCAGAAATTGTTCTTGGTGTCTCATTTTTATACTTACGGATTTTTACCAAAAATTGACTTAACCCATTTATAATCAACTTGCAACTTTAAATAAAGTTATATTATCATTATTAGAGTGTTTTTACATAATTTTCCCTATCATAACATCATTAATTTACCCAAAATCATCCAAAATAAGCCATTTTTGTCAAGAACACTAATATTTACAAAAATTCGGATTTCTTTTTTATTTGAATGATCTAACCCAAAAAAATTTTTCTATAACTTCAAACTACTTAAATACATGATTATCTATCACAAATTTACACATGCAACATATAAATTTCATTTTTTAAATCATAGGTTTCGGTTTTTAACAAAACCGAACCAAACTCATGAAATTATGGATTTTAATCAAGAATTACCTCGAAAATCTTGTAGTTTGATGATGAATGATGATTGTTGTAACTCCTTTTACATTAAATCTTCAATCAATTGCAAGATTTATGAAGATTCTTGATGATTTTTGGAGTAGCCGTATGTTAGAGAGAGAGTAGAGAGAGAGAGAGAGAGAGTAACTTTTCTTAAATGCGATTAATGATCATTTAAAACCAATATTTAAGTTTATACATTTCATTTTATCATTATGTGTAATTAACCCACTTCCACTTTTGTATTTTACATCTCTTTTTAATTTAATTACCTTTCAAAATTTATAACTCAAATATAATTTAATTAAATAATTTCATACTTAATTAAATTACAAGACAATTAATGTAATTAAATTACATTATTGGATCAAATACAGGAATTAAGGTTCAGTTAAGGACTAGGTTGTTACAAATTGTTTCCATTCTGGATTCAGAGGGTGATACACTAGGAGAATAATTAACTTAGGAAAATCTTAAGTGTAAAGTGTATCCTTTGGGATCCGCAAGTAGGAACTTGCAGACGTAGTGTTGTGTACTTGGGCAGATTTAAGACTAGCATGTATTAGGCTATGATATCCGCAAGTTATAACTTGTGAATAAAGCTAACACTTAGAAATACTTGGAAAAAAATTATCTAGAAAAGACAATACTCAGTTCTATCCGAGAGTGTAACTTTCGTATGTGGAACAATTATTGAGTGCAATGAAATTTAAACAGATATTAAGCACAGATCCGAATGATTTTTGAATCAAATATACTTTCGTTCACGAATTTGTGATTAAACGGTAAGATATTCACCCGAAGGAATATACTATCAAATGAGATTTAACCACAGACAGTTCAGAATTTTTGAATTCAAAGATCAAGCTGAGGGATTCTTCGTTAGAACACGAAGAACGTTCAAGGACATTAACAATTATTTAGAAAAATGCAGAATTTTTTTTAAGAAGAATTTTGAAAATTAGGGATTTATGAACACCTTATAACCAATCTTTTGGCTCTGATACCAATTGTAATTTCCATATAAGAAGCATTCAATCAACCTTCAATACACATTCATAATATAATCAATCACATAAAGAACATGAAGAAAAATATGAATAACATTATGAACAATAAGAACATTTAAGTTTAGATAAACCTTAATTGCTTTCCAATTCCACGTACGTACAAATGTTTACAACAACATGAAGTTTGAAAACCTAAACAAACTATTTATAAGCAAACAAATGGATCTAAACTAACCAAACCCATGGGTTGACCTTTTGGTCTATTAACCCATTTACATAGACTTTGAAATCTTACAAAATGGACACAAAACTAAGTTTGATTTATTACAATATCAACCCTGAAACTATCACAACTCCAGATCTAACAAATTATATGAATTGCATGTAAGTGAATTTGAGTTTAGAAAATTTTAAAGTAAAAACCCGTAGCTGCGACTGCAGTTCTACAAGTCGACTCGGTGAGTCAGTTCAGGCGACGTGGCGAATCTCCAAGAACACCAAGAACATCAGAAAAGTTGCTAAGAGTTGCGACCCGAATTAGGGTTGGAACGAACTTCTGATGAGACCCGACTTCGGATGGGACCCGAACTCGGATTGGTAAATTTCGGGTCAAGTTATTTAGGGTTACATCACAAATATATTCAAAATTCGGCCGAGGATCCGAAATTCAGACCTCGACTCGGCGAGTCGGCACTAGTTCAAGCGAATTTCGGTTGTAAATAACAGCAGACATAGACTTTAGTTTCAGCTCTAGTTAGCCAAATGCCGCAACTTTGATTCCACGTAAACGACTCGAAGACTAACTTAAATGCACACACCAATCGATTACGCTCAACACAACACACATATACCATTTAAGGATCAAAACCACATGAATTTTACTAACACTTATTCGAAACTAAAGATGCAAACATAAAGAAAAGTTCCAAAATCAATCACGCTATGGATGGAAACTTAAACATCATAACGCATATCTCAATGTCATGCATAAGGATGTTAAAGCACTTATGCTAGTATGCAAACTATGGAACTAAAATGCAATGTAGTAAGTAAGCTAAAATCAAAATCTGAACAGATTGACTTTTTGAAAGTCACACTGGAGACAAATATTTATTAAGAGATGCTAAGAAAAATCGTAAATATCAAAACGAAAACTCATGTGACTTAAGAAAGATATTAAAGAGAATTATTTACACTAAATATGAAGTAAAATTAACAAACGAAAGGCACGAAATTTATAAATAAAGTAGATTCACTTTGACTGAAAAAGTCAAACATGAGGAACTAGAAATTAAAACAAGCAGATATGCTTTTAAATCAAGGCCACTAACATCAATCATGCAATCCTATGATACATACTCAATGCACGAGCTACTTATCCAAGCATGCAACTATCAAAATTAAAATTAGGACTAAATTAACAACTCATCACATCAAGCAAGTGAAAACTAAACATAGAATGAAAGAAGAGCATAGAAATGAAAGTGTTTACAGGTTGCCTCGCGAAAGCGCTTGTTTTTGTGAAGTCATTAGCTTGACTCGAATGCACTATCCTCATTATTTTCAAACAATTCCGAGAAATGGGGGAATGTACCTTGATTATTTAGCACAACAAACATATTAGCAACCTTACATGTATGCTTCGCATTTTTCTTGAAACAATTGTATATAAAAGGTTTTTCCCTACTCTTTGACGTCACCCATTCTTTCATCGGATCTTTTGGCTTCTTTTTCCGATACACTACTATTTCATTGAGTCTCCGTGCTTTTGCTCATGTTGGGATTGTGTGTGCTTATGAACCTGAATATCCGAGATAAATGAAATTTGATGATTGGCTCCATGTCCTCTGCTACTTGTGAATAAACCTCACCCATGTCAACTTCACTTACCAACAATCGCTCCAACTCCTTTAAGTCATGATCTGGATTGAATTCCTCTTTGAGAACAGTCATTGTGGACTTCGTAACCAAATCCATAGCCTCTATGTCAAACTCAGACATTAAAACGTCTATGGGACTCATTAATGCCAAAGGTGGGAATTGAACTGTACTTTGTGGGCTTGAACAATGCTCCTCATCCATGGTCGTCTTTGGCATCTCATCCGTCTTAAACTTGATAGTAGGGTCAATCATGGGAATGCAAGGGTCTGAAGAGCACAAGAGTTTTGGGTCATTATGTGGTTGCTTATAGGCTGTCAAGTAGAAACGAGTCTCATTATAAACACACTCCATATCTTCATCTGAATCACTCAAGTCACTACTGAAAACATGAATAGTTTGTGCTTCATATGAATGCAATTCTCCTAACTCCTCAACTCCAATACTCTCATACTTTTCACATCCTGCATCCTCTACTTCATCCTTAAGTTGCATACGACCAGACAACTCATCCAATTTGTTGATCATGGATTTTTCCCAGATATCAAACTCAAGATTTCTTTCCTCTTGCGTGGCCATGAATTTCAGTAGTAACTCCTCCAAACTAGATGTGTTCTCAGATTGGGATTCCGAAGGGGTTTCATATGAAGGCTGGATGTATTGGCTGTGGTAATGATCAGGATTGGGTTGGTATGATGGATAGAATTGGTATTCATTGTGATATTGGGTCGAAGGGTAATCACTTTGAGACTCATAGTATGGAGGTTCATGATAAAAGGAAGGGGTTTCATTCACGTAAGCATAAGGGTCAACTAGATTATGTGGCATGTGATGTTGAAAATTCTCAAAAGAAGATCCATTGTATATACCACCATAAGACCACATATTTGGCTGCCCCATATCATATCTCGACCCTCCTTGACAATAAACCTCATCATAGCTCTCATTCCATATCTCATGACCATATCCGTCCATATTCGATAGATTCCCCTACACAAAACAACACACAGACTAAAAAAACAAAGCAGAATACAAATAGTAAAAAGAAACAAATCAAATAACTCTCCAAGGAAAGACTTCATGAAAGAGGATCGACTAAACTACTAGATAGAATCCTTTCTCAATAACTCTAGCCGTTCCCCAGCAACGGCACCAATTTGATATTCGCGGATTTAGCAATCAAAAATAAAATAATGAAGAAATCTTAGGTTATACCAAATACCACTGGCAGTGTAACAGTCGTAAATATTACAGCTTGAAGCTGACCTCGGAAATTATCGAACTCAGGGAATGGCGAATAGAATCAAGATACCGATACTTGGATTGTCACTAACATCTAGCCATTTTGAAAAGATGCGGATGTAACTACCCTAAATATTTAAACTATCTAGCCATATACTAAAGATTATAAACTATAAAGCTAAAACACGGAAATATCAGATATATTAAAAGCAACACTCACTTAGATACGTCTTTTAGGATAAACGGAGTAAAAATGTGTAAAAACACTTAAGATGTTTTTGGTCAAAGAAAAGTAAGTTAGAATTAAATCCAATTGTTTTTATCTTTTAAGTTCAAGAGTTTGAAACTTTGATGTAAAACGGATTCATGAACATATTTTATTCATTTCAGGAAATCAAGTATGGAGTTCTCTAATATTCCCCAATTTCTTAAAATCAACAGAAAATGTCTTCTACGATTAATTAAGCCAACTAAATCTAGCTTTTAGAGATTAAAACTATCTACACGTCAAGCGCTCGAAAATAACTCTAAATGTTCAATTTAGCCGCATAAACATTAATCAAGTCTAAGGAAATCAAAGATTAAACTATTCCTATAATCACAATATTGCTAAGGACTAATTTGCATAAAATGATTTCACAATTTATTAATTTGCCACTATCTCATAATCATAATAATGCTAGAAATAACAACCAACTAATACATCACATATATTTGATTATGTTTATAAAATTCAGAATCAATAATCAACAATAATAATCACAATAATGCTAGAAAATCAACTATAACACTAATTTACCAATATTAATCATATGAATAAAAAATACATCAATGAATCAAACACTTTTCAACCAAAACTATCAAAATACTCCACCAATCCATGCTAAACTACTCACTAGTGATGATAAACACAGTAAAGTCAACGAAATCTGTTTTTACGCCCTGTGTGACGATAGCAATCTAGATATGTGATAGATAGTCAAATGTAATAGATAAGGCTTTATTAATACAAGTCATATATGTTGGATCATGATTGTGTACGATGTTTACATTTGCATGTTAAAATCTAGACTTTCATGATAAGTTCTAAGATTAGTTCTAGAATAAGTTCTAGGGTAAGGTTCGAACTAAACCTAACCTAGTCGAACTTAATGTAACTATGTTCGAAGGGTATTGGAGAAGTTCGTGGGCTTGGGCCTAAACGAACTTAATCAATTAAGTTCGAGCTTAATTCGTATAATAATGTGTATATTCGTTTTATTGAGGGACTTTTGACGAAATACGATTTCAGAGCTTTTGCAAGTGCACGTGTGAGCTAGAACGTTTCAGAGAGTCAGTTTTGGATAAATACACTGTATCGGGTCGTTCGTTGTATCGGCTATCATTGTGTTTGTCTCTGGTTTCCGTGCGTGATTGATCTGTTAAGTGACTAACGAGGATTCCGCACTCGTTGGACGGCGTCACATCAAGATTAGATCCGCGACACAGGTGACCTTACAAGTGGTATCACAGCCATAACGAGTGTTCTTAACATTCTTTAGTTTCTTGAAAACATTGGATTATTCATATTAGTATTCATCTCGAAGTTTTCAGCGTTCTACAAGCAAGGTTACGGGGAAAAATTCATATTAGTTCATATTTTCAGTTGGAATCAGTGGTTTAATCTTAAAAACATTGGTTTAATCTGAAATATTGAAAAAATCAAATTTTTGGCCGTCTCTCGAACTTGCGGCGCTCGAACATAAAGTGTGTTTTAGGGTTCTTCAAACTTGTTACAATATGCTCCTCTCGAATTTGTTCTAGGGTTTTTCGAATTTAAATGGGTTTCGAACTTGTCAAAGAATTCGAAGTTGTTAGAGGATTCGAACTTGCTGGGATTCGAACTTAGTTGTTATTCGAATTTGTGTTGATTCAAACTTGACAGAAGTTCGTAGGGTTTCTCGAACTTGACTTGGTTCGAATTTTTCAGAACAATTAGGGTTTCTCGATCTTGTAGGCTTTCAAACTTGTTGAGTTCGAACTTAAAACATTTCGAATTTAATTCACAAAACAAATTTAAATTTAAATATATTCGAACTTGAATAAGTACGAAAAATTTAGTTTAAAATCATTTGTAAATTAAATAGTTTAAGTTCGAAAACAAAAAGTTTTTGAAAGAATGTCGAGTTTGTACAAATTTTTAGAAATGGACCATGAGGTTGGCAAAGCAAATTCTCCACCCAAGCTGATGAAATTAGAGGATTACTACTGGTGGAAGGACAGATTTGCAAACTTTGCAGGATTTAATGACATGCGTATGTGGATATGCATCTACGAAGGATATATTCCTCCAACGCCAGAACTTGAAGGCCGATTAAGAGTTTTGACGTATTAGAACATGAAGGATGACGACAAAAAAATTTATGAGGCCGAGAACCGAGCTTTTTCGTCTATCAGAATGGCACTACCTCAGGAGATCCTACACACACTGAGAAATCACAGGACTTCTAAAGAGCTTTGGGATACTCTAGAGAAGAGGTGTGAGGGAAATCCAAGGGTACGTAAGGGGAGAACGAAGATGTTGAAGCAGCAGTTTGTTATATTCAAGGAACTGAAGAATCTGTCCTTGGATCATACCATTACAAGATTCTATCATTTGATGACTGAACTTGATAATCACAATGTTGAGTATCAAGAGACAGAAAAGATTGAAAGGCTTCTGGATGCTTTACCGGCTAAGTTGGAAATGTACACGACGCTAATGAAGCATGAAGAAGAGAAATTCGAGACACTCACTCTTGAAGGGTTATTGGAAGGTTGAGCGCCTACAACTTCAAGTTGCAGAAGAAGGAAAGGGAATTTGATCAAGTACAAGATCCGGAAATGAACTTCGGGAAATGAAAGTCATCAACTTCTAGTGAACTAATCAGTTATGTTATTGATTGTGGGATACACGGGGTTTTCCATTTAAGTTGGGATGAATCTTGGAAGATTCGTTGTGTATTCAAGGATTCACAGAGATCGGGTTGAGACAGATTTGGGTTTGCGTGATTATTTAGAGTTAGCTACTGTGCTTCAGGTGGGTAAACAAGTTCTTTTAAAAGACATGTCGCCTCTTTTGAGTATTTTAGTGTTTACCTTATATGTGTATATATTATCTGTAATGATACTGTGGACACTGCGAGTTGCCCCTCAGGTATGATCTTACCTTTTCTTATTTTTGATACATATGTTTGTATACTCACATATATATTGAGTAATAAATGAGATCCATCATAAAGTGATTGCGATTGGTTATCGCGAGAGCTGAGTAACTATGTTTAACCCTGTGTAGAGTTGCTGCTAGCCTTCATGAGCGAGGCTTGGCTGCAGGGAGAAGGGTTTCCCCAACTGAGATGAGTATCTCATTGTGTATTGGAAATCAAGTGCCTCTGGGTAGAGGTTAGTGTGCCTCTGGGCAGATGTTAGTACGTCATGAGTTGTGCCAGAGAGTGTAGAGTTACTATGATTGTCATGATTAACATGTGGTATATGAATATGTGATTAGAGCAGAGTCTAACCCCTTGTGTACTCATGAGCTGTGAAGCTTACGTGTTTGAGTCTAAATGTGTGTATAGGTTACACAAGAGAGGACCACCAGCTCCTGATCAGAAGTACGAGCTTAGAGATCGCAGTAGAAGGGATTCATACATCACCGTGATTGTATGGGGACCTATATACTTGGAATTTTAGGAATATGTACTTTAGTAACGTGTATCTGGGTTTTAGGGACATGTATAATGGGTTAGTAGTTAAACAATGTTGTTTATATTGTGTGAAGTGTTTTAATATACAGTGTTTGTGTAAACCTTTAACATTGGATAATGAATATTATATGCGTTATTGCCACCCGTGTCTTGCAAATGACGTGACTTTAACTCGGGTTTAGAGGGTGTTACACATATGTTATGAGAGCTTGTCATTTCAAGTGTTGAGTATCGTTAGCAAATGCTTGAGCTTTAACCGTGTACAGATCCTTGGGAAGTATTATGGTAACAAATACTAGGGGATTTAACAATCCAAGCTTATTTTATAATGCTAGGTGATGTGTGTGTGTGTGTGTCTATATGTAATTGTTTAACCTGTGCAGGTCAGTAAGGATTCAGAAGGGAACGACTCTGGGGCAGAAAAACCAGCGAGCAATGAGTATGTCCGCAAGTAAGATCTACTAGACATTGTGACCCAGTTCTCTGGAGCCCAGAAATGGGCCAGGGTACAGGACAGGGTACCAGGTATGGTTTGGTGTGAGTATTCCAGTTTATGGGGCGGGCACGGGTGCGATTGTATCTTCATCCACTTCACAGCGAGGGGACTCGTTTTAGAATTTAATGACATGGGGACCTCTAGAGTTCAGAAGTGGATGTGAGCCAGGGTAAGCTCTACCGTGGGAGGGAGAGGTTGAGTCTGCCTTCCAGGTTGCACACGTGGACCCAAAGGATATGGTAGGATATGCCACATAGCTACTCAGGAGTGGGGTTTCTCAGTGACGGAAATCCATAGAGTCATCAATATTAGCGTCCACACTATGAATTCAGATTAGTTTAAGGCGGTGTTCGAGATACATTATGCATCGTGAGATAAGCAGAGATAGATGGAACATCGATTCCTAAATCTACAGCAAGGAGAGTTGTCTGTGAAGTAGTATGTCAATCTTTTTAATGATTATTCGTAGTTTCCGCCTCAGCATGTGGATACTAAGAGGCAAATGGTCGATGCATTCGTTGATGGCCTGAGATCGGGCATATTCGTGGGGGCTACACGGTACCACCACTTTTGCTAGGGCCCTAGAGTTGGCTCGGATGAGAGAGAGGAGAAATTGAGAGAGAAAGAGAGAAAGAGAGAGAGAGAGAGAGAGAGAGAGAGAGAGAGAGAGAGATGTAGTAGGAGCAGCCCCTACACAGAGACAACATACGGGGACATATGAGTATTCCTCCAGTTATGGGCTTTACCTGAGAGAGAGACAGTCTGAGCAGGGCCGTTACCAGGGTTCAAGTTCCAGTTCGTGCCAAAACAGAGATAGAGACAGAAACAGATACAGAGGCATATATGTGAGATTGAGGGGAACGGGCAAGAGATATGGGTCCCAGATTCAGAGCCAGCAAGATAGTAGAGACTCTAGCCAGAGTAGTGTGGCACAGGGGTCCTGAGTGGCCGGTAGCAGAGATGACAGTTCATCCGGAGCGATAGTTTGCAAGAGTGCCATCACAGACTTGACATGCCTTATGCTATTGGCCAGTTCCGGTTCTTTCGATGCGGCCAATTTCTCCATTATCCGAATTCTTATACTGCTAGTGAGGCACTAGGCTTCCGATGTGGGAAATCGGGCCACCTGATGAGATATTGTCGAGAGGGAGCACTAGTGGTTTCAGGGGAGAGTACGAGCGGTACTCGAGCAGAGCCAGTGGTTACGTGCGCAAGTCTTATTTAATTCTGGAGCAGATCGTTCATATACGACTGTCACATTTTGTGTTCATTTTACCGTCGCCCATACGGTGTTATCTGTACCGTTGATTATTAAGAGGTTAGACGGGAGTACTGCCCTAGTTAGTCGTATCCATCAAGAGTGTGTACTCGAGATTGACACTCACCGATTCCGGATTGATATATTGTCTATTGAGATCAGCTTTTTTTATGTGATTGTGGGTATGGACTTGAAAATAGCTCGATAGGCAGATATTCTGTGTACCAATAAGATGCTCGGGATACCGATTTTAGGTACTTAGAGCGTGACAGTGTACGGGGAGAGACGAAAGGGCGAGATATGGATTATCTTGATTATTAGAGTTCAAATATATGTGTCTAAAAGTTGTGAAACCTTTCTGGCTTATGTGATTGATGCTCATTAAGAGATGAAGAAGGCAGTGGATGTACCTTCACTGAGAGACTACCCTGAGGTTTTCCCAGTTTATTTACCTAGGTTGCCGCCAAATCGACAGGTAAAGTTCTGGATCAATCTAATCCCGGGAGCGGTGCAGATTGCTAAGATGCCTTATAGGCTAACACCTACTAAGATGAAAGAGATAATGACCCAGCTACTGGAATTGCTCGATCGTGGATTAATCTGTCCTAGCTCATCACCGTGGGGAGCACCGGTATTATTTCAGAAAACTAAAGACGATTCCATGCGAATGTGTATCGATTACTGAGAGTTGAATAAAGTGACGGTGAAGAACAGATATACACTTCCACGGATTGATGATCTATTCGACCAACTACACGGATCAAGCTATTTCTTGAAGATTGATTTACAAATGGGATTTCATCAGCTAAAGGTCAAGTAAGATGATGTGCCCAAGACAGCCTTAAGGACGTGTTATAGGGACTACGAGTTCCTAGTTACGCCATTTGGATTGACTAACACACCCGCAACCTTTATGGATTTATTGAACAGGGTGTGTAGAGTTATGTTGGATCGATTTGTGATCGTGTTCATAGAAGGAATATTGATCTACTAGAGGAGCGCTAAGGAACATGAGGAGTAGTTGAGGGAGGTCCTATGTGTGCTGAAGAGAGAGAGAGAGAGAGAGAGAGAGAGAGAGAGAGACTTTATGCAAAATTTTAAAAGTGTCAATTCTAACTCCGAGAGATGTAGTTCTTGGGCCACGTTGTGAGCTGCGAGGAAATTAAAGTGGATCCAGAAAAGATTGAGGTTGTTATGAGATGGGAGTCGCCTAAGACGGTGTCAAAGATTCACAGCTGTTGGTACACCCTGTGTGACGATAGCAGTCTAAGTGATATAGCATTTTCGTTTAAGTAATACTACAAAGCATTGAATATTAACGAGTATTTGATATATATGTTAATATATGTTTGATAGTTATTGATTGTATATTTGAACTTGATGTAACGTATTACAAGAAGTTCAAAGATAAATTCAAGCATAAGTTAAAAACATAAGTTTGAATACTAAGTTAAATATGTGAAAGAGTAAATTCGAATTCTCTAAGGATTGGCATTCGAATCTATGACAGATTCGAATGTGTTCCTAGGCAGATTCGAATGTACATCATAAGGTAGATTCGAGAGTGTCCAGGGGACAAACTCGAATGGGCCTTGGGCCTGATTCGAGTTTGGCCCATGACAAACTCGAATGGTCATCTATAATTAGGTATAGACTCGAATCATTAGGAGACTTTTGCAGATTTTGTGTGAGTTATTAGCAAAAGGCGATTTCGAGTTTATCAGCTTTGTGAGTGTTCTTTCGGAGAGAATCATCTAGTAGGTGCGTCCGTCGTCGTTCGTACAGCTTGTTGATAGTCTCCGTGTTCCGTGTGAGAGTTGTTTCCGTCAACCCGTTAACGAGGATTCCGCACTCGTTGACGGTCTCGCGTCTTGATAGATCCGTAGTGGTAGACCTTACAAGTGGTAACAGAGCCTAAGGGGTGTTCTTCGTGTTCATCCTAGGTTTCTTGACGCTTTTGGACGGTTAATCTCTCCAGGTTTCGTATTTTTCGTGTTGTTCGAGCTTAACAAATTGGGATACGGGAAATACTTTGGTGTTTTTCACGTTTTTGATAGAAATCAATATTTTTCTTGGTAAAAATATTGATTTAATCTGTAAAACGTTAAAAAATCCAAGTATTAGCCGTTTTTCGAGTTTGCGGCGCTCGAATCTGTGAGGAGTGATTAGGGTTTTTCTTAGTCTCGAGTCTAACCAAAATCCGCTCCTTTCGAGTTTGATTAAGAGAGAATTCGAGTTTAATTGATTTGACTTTGCTTCGAGTTTGGACTATAGTCGAACAGAGATTCGAATTTGCTGGGTATTCAAGTTTGTCTTGACCTTCGAGTTTGGAGCCTTTCGAATCTATCACATATTTCGAATTTAATTGAATTTCAGAACTTTAATCGAATTTAGTCCCAAATAGGTTTAAACTTAATTATATTCGAATTCACCTAAATTCGAAAGAATTAACTTAAATTAAGTTCGAATTAAATTTATTAAGTTAAAATTCAATTTCTCTTGAAACAATGACAAATTTACAAAGATTTCTGGAAATGGATCATGAGGTCGGGAAAGCCAATACTCCGCCTAAGCTGATGAAACGTGAAGACTATTATTGGTGGAAAGATCGGTTTGCCGATTTTGTGCGTTTCAACGACATGCGAATGTGGATATGTATCGACGAAGGATACATTCCACCTATCTCAGAAGTTGAAGGCCGTCAAAGAGTCTTATCATATCAAATGATGAAGGAGGATGATAAGAAACTATATGAAGCCGACAACAGAGCATTCTCGATTATTCGAATGGCTTTGCCTCAGGATATACTACACACATTCCGCAATCAGAAGACTTCTAAGGAGCTTTGGGAGACGCTGGAAAAGAGGTGTGAGGGTAATCCGAGGGTTCGGAGAAAGCGTATGGAATTGTTGAAACAGCAGTTTGCGATTTTCAAGGCTTTGAAGGATGAAAAGCTGGATGACACCATCACCCGCTTTTATCATCTGCTGACAGAGCTTGAGAGTCATGGCATTGAGTATAACGATACTGAAAAGAACAATAAGCTTCTTGATGCCCTAACAGCCAAATGGGCGATGTACGTGGCTATGATCAAGCTTGATGAAGATAAGTATTATACTCAATCGTTGGAGGATGTAGTGGGAACGCTGCGGGCTTATCATTTTGAGCTACTGAAGGCCGAAACCGATTATGAACAAGTTCAAAATCCAGCCATGTATTTTGGAAAATCAACAAAACCTTCAGCGGCACCTGGTATGAAGACTGCTACAGCGTTATTCACTAGAGAAACGTCGTCACCAGCAGAGACTGATGACACACTGAATAGAGCGTTCTTAGGGTTAGGAAGATCGGAAGAACAACAACATCAGGCAACACCTGCATCAACATCTCAGGGATACTCTAAGATGCCCATGAGCGCTAAGTTGGCCGAAGAACATTTGAATCTATTGGCGTCATTTGTGGCCGCATATGGAAACTGCGTTCAAGGGAAAATAAACGATCCTGCACTCTGGGATGAAGATTATGATCAGGTAGACCCTGACGATCTTGAGGAGATGGATCTAAAATGGCAACTGGCCATGGTAACCCAACGGGTTAAACGATTCATCAAACGGACTGGGAGGAATCTGAATATAAATAATAAGGGGATTGGCTTCGATAAGTCAAAGGTTAAATGCTACAACTGTCAAGGTTTGGGACACTTCGCAAGAGAGTGTCAGAGACCAAAGGTAGATCATTACCAATGGCAGAATCAGCATCAAGGACAGTTTCAGAACCAATCTCAACAGAGATACCTTCCGAGTTCTTCATCCAGTCAAGCCAACATAGCTGGTCTGTTATCAAACGTAACATCAGATAGACAGCTGGATGGTACTTACGACTGGAGCTCACATCCGGAATCTAACGCTAGAGCCTTCATGGCTGAGGTCACTGAGAGTGGATGTGAAGGGGAAGATCAGAACACAAGGGACAGCAATCCAATGTGGGTGGAGAAGTCGAATGATCAGACGCTTCTGGAGTTTGCCGCTCAACTGGCCAACGTGGAATCCGATCACACAAAGGTTAGTCTGAATTATTCTCTTTTCCATGAATTATGTATGTTATGTGTTACTTCTAACGACAGGTTGAATCTAGTATTAGAATCACATAAAAACATATCTGCTCAAAATGAGTCTTTAAAATCTGATAATGCTAGCCTGAATGACATTAAGCAAGATCTTAAGGACAAGCTTAAAGCTGATGCACATGATGTCACAGTTCTAAAAGACAAGCTGAGTGAGCAGTGCGTTAGATTAGAACTGATGTATGAGCATGTAGAGGCTTTGACCAAAGATCTTAAGACCAAAGAAGTAGAGCTAGCTGAAACTAAGGTGAAGGTAGCTGAGGCTAATAGTAAGCTAGAAAAGTTTAGGAATTCAAGTCTGAACCTAGGGAAAGTTTTAGATGCTCAACGCCAATCTTAAAAGCCTGTAGGAATAGGATTTCATGAGATTCCTCCACCTTTTAATGCAAACTATGTGCCTCAACCTCAGGAGAAAACTGAGAAATCAGTAGACTTAGAGGAAATATCTGCACCTGTGTCTGAGCATGTAAAAGAAAATACACCTAAGGTGACTGATACAAAAGTCAAGATTAAGAAAGTCAAATTTGTGTCCTCCTCTAGTGAAACACCTGTAGGAACACATAAAATTGATTTTAATGATCAGGATGAGGAACCAGTCATTGAAGACACACAAAAAGAACCAGACACTAGTGAGACACCTAAGTCTAAGGGCACACACAAGAAGTCCATTGACAAGATGTCTTGCTTTAGATGTCATGAAAAGGGGCATGTTGCTTCTAACTGTCCGCTTAGGAAAACTGACGTTACACCTAAGACAGGGAAGCCAACATACGTTAAGCCTTCAACAAGTGTGGCGAGCACTAGTAGTTCTCAAAGTACCTAGAAAACTGTGCAGGCTACATGTCAGGATCTAAAATTAAATGACCAAGACTAACTGATTTGAATTTATCAGAGTATAAATCAACAATCTTGCATTGAATCAAAGTTTAATTAAGAAGTTTGCGGAATAACACTTAATTATTTTAAAAAAAGCATTTAGAACTCATGACAGATAGACAAAAACCAATTACAATCTTGAATATGCAGATAACTCCTAATAAATAGAAAGACCTATTCTATGTATTTGTATTGCTTCTTGATTTGTTTACTTGAAGGGCTATGACTTCTCTGATGGTAGATATGCTGGAATCTTCGTGTAGATATCTTTTCCTGAATATCAGCACTTTCTGTTTGTAAGACTGTTGAGCAGCTTGAATCACTTGACAGCTTGAACAGAGCAGCTTGAGTAGATCTACTCTGGCAGCTTGAACTTTTACACTAACAGCTCGAGATTCTTCAACTAATAGCATGAACTTTGTATTTACATAGAAATTCTACTAACAGTTTGAGAAGACTAACTAACAGCTTGAACTACTTAGAATATTTCCCAACAATCTCCCCCTAACTTAAATTCTTTACACAAGACTTTAAGTTCTATTCAAATAAGAAAATAAACAAGTAAACTGTTATTTACAAACCAAGGCTTTCAAAAACATACAACTGTGCAAGTTTCTGATTGACAGCCTTCAAAAACTCTTTCTTCATATCTTCTCTATCACAAGATAACTTAACAGATCTCATCTGAAGTAACATAGCTTTTGGTAGATCATAGAATTCAAAATTTAAGAACATACCAGATCCATCTGTAAATTTTATTCTGTAAGTCTTTGATTTGACAAACAGATCAACTTGCTTGATCTTCATTCACTTTGCATTTGCATTCTCTATATCTTCCCTTATAGACTCAGGATCAACAATGCTCTTCAAATCTTTGACAGCTTGCTTTACTTGTGGTAGAGCCGATCTCACTTGTGTTACAGACCCAACATTGTGCATTCTTGTGAGCTCATCTCTGGTCATCCTTTGAGCCATATGCATGATGCTGTTATACTCTTCTTCTGGACCAGATTCCCTTCTTACTACAAACTGAAATCTTAAGTCAATGTTGTCCATTGACTTAGCATACCAATAATTAATAGGAGGTTTTGTAAAGTCATGCTGGTCTATCAATTTCTCTATCTCCATCACCTTTTGCAGTTGATGCTCAAACAACACCCTTTTAACCTGATCCAACTTTGTTTGTGACATTGACTCTGATTCAGGAATAGAAGCAGCAGCTTGAACAGAAGGAACAGGGGCACTGTCAGCAGTTTGAACATCACTTGTACCAGTTTGAACTGGTTCTTGGGATCTTTGGACTTCTTGGGAGACTTTGGCTTTCTTTCGTTTGTCCATCTCTTTGTCATGGATATCTTGTAGCCTTTCTGTGCTCATGGACTGAGCCATTTTCTTTGGAATACCTGCTGCAAAGGCAAAATTAATTAGAAATCTTCTATGCTCAGCCTTAGAATGCCCTGTTGGCATCTTCCTCTTTCTTTCCCCTTGTTTGACCACAAACCCTCTCAGGTAATCACCTAAGGTTTCATCATCTTCCATTGGGGACTGGGTTTGCTGGACTAACTCTTGATCTTGTTCTTCTACTAATTTTCTTGCAATCTCAGCATCAAAAGCAATCTGGGCTTCTCTGGTAGGAAATTTGTTCTTTGGAGACTCAATAAGAATACCCTTGCCCTTATCTTTTGTAGCAGAAGATGTTGCTTGGACTGAACTGCTAGGAGCCTGAGTTGTTTCTCTTATTACAACTCCAGTTGGTCTTGTAGGGGCAGCTTGAGTTTCTAGGCTAACAGCTTGAGAAGCTGTAGGGACTGCTAGCCTAGAATGTTGAACTGTTGGAGCTGCTTGGACTGATCTGTTGGAGTTGCTTGGACTGATTTAGGGAGTTGGATCCCCTGATTCTCCCCCTTTTTGGAAGCATTGGTTTGGTCAGAAGGACCTACAACCGTTGCCAATCGGGGTGAAATCATGTGCTCTAATTGGATGATTTTATTTCCACAGAGGGTGAACCCTTTATGAAGATAATCCATTCGTTGATTCTGAGCAGCTTCTGTCTGTCTGAGTGCAGTAAGTTGTGCTTCCTGTGCAACAATGATGGATCCGTTAATAACATAAGTTGCAGACTAGCCTCAAGATCAGCAAACAAAGTTGGTGTTTGTGATCTATCACTGGCATGAATTCCAGAAGTGAAAACCTCTGGGCCCCTCTGTTCTTGGTACTGGGGACTTCCAGATGGTGCTTGCACACCTTCTGTTGCCATGGGTGTGGTCTTAGTAATGTTGGCACTGTCCTGTGCCTCTTGTGTAGAAGCAGCAGTAGTGTCAGCCACAGAACCCATATGAACAATCTCTTGTGAGATGTTCACCTCCTGATTGAGGATCGGAGTATCCTCAATGGGTGCCCTTTGGATATTCTGTGCAGAAGTATCCTCCTGCACAGGGTTATTTGGCTCTTGTATGAGGACTAAGGGGGAAGGAGCTCCTGGTCCTCTTTTCCTTTTATATAGATATTTAAGTGGGGATATTGGCTGAACAATAGGAACAGAAGGCATTTGTGTATCATGAGGAGTGGGTGGGGGTCCTGGGGGTGAAGCAGTAGTGTTAGGCTAAGCCTGCTCAGGACCCTCTCCTCTGTTTCTTGGAATGATGTTCATCATTGTAGAAGGAAATGGAGGATCTATACTCAAAAAATTGGCACTTGGCTTTAAAAGCCTTTTAAAAGAAGATAGTGAGTGCCTATGGGAAACATGTATCCTCTTATGTATATGGAAAGTTGTGCAAGTTTTTGCAATTATCTCTGCCAAAAATCTAGGATACATCAAAAATTTCCCATTCTGTAGGGAATGATGCCTTAACATCCCCTGAAAAATCATATTTGAAAAATTGAACTGTTGGCCTGTTGAAAAGCACACTAAGGCAGTGGCAATATTTGAGGAAAATTCTGACCAACCAGTTCTTTTAGGGCTAATACACTACTGAATAATATGCACAAGATATTTTCATTTAGGAGAAAAGTGTGCTTTAAAGAAAGTAAAAGAATCAGCATGACCCCTATATCCAATATCAGAAAGACCAGTATGTAATGCATTAAGGGATATGTCTGTTATACCTGAGGCATCTTGAAGATGCAGATGATGTCGAATGGATTCCTCAGTTACAGTGATGGGAGTGCCATCAATTTTGGATATTAGAGAAGGAACTCCAATGATGGTTTGTACAGAAGCACTGTTCCAGAATTGCTCAATATGAGAGATGTATATGGTGGGATTGATATTGAGGGCATGATGGATATGGGAGTGTCTAAGAAAGTCCATCATGTCATGGAACGGTTGAAGTTCAGAGTGCTTTAGAGAGTAGGGTAGGCAGTTGTGTTCCTTGACAAACTCCATGGAAGATTAAACGGAGATTTTAGGGTTTCAAAGAAGAGTGTGTGAATCGTTCAGAGAGAAAAGAAGGTCGTGGTATGTGATTATGTAACTGGTAGTTACAACTGAACGAAACTGGGACCTTTTAAAGGTTTCAAAAAGGTTGGGTCCCGCACACACATTTAAGAAATTACCTAAATACCCTGCACACTTTGACAGATCAAGTGAAATAACTAGCAGCTCGAGAAAATGAACTAGCAGCTTGAGAAAATACTCAAGCTGTTAGTTGGGAATTAAGCATCTTTTAATAAAACAATGACTCCCCCTTAAATAAGCATATGAGTTAGATAATAATGAAAATAAATTAATCCATGTTTACCATACCAATATTTGATACTAGAAAAGTGAACCTTCCCACATCAAAAGGTTTTGTAAATAGATCAGCTAACTGATCATCAGTATGAATTTTGGTAACTTGGATTACTTTCTTCTCATTACAATCCCTTATAAAGTGAAATTTGATTTCTATATGCTTGGTTTTTGGAAATTTCATTGGATTTTGCACAATGCTGATTGCACTTGAATTGTCAATGTAGATAGGAGCGGATAAGAAGTTCATATCATAGTCTCTCAATTGATTTTGAATCCACATTACCTGGGAGCAACAGCTTGCAGCTGCTACCAATTCTGCTTCAGTGGATGAGGTGGAAACAGTTGTTTGCTTTTTGCATTGCCAAGAGACTAGTCTTGCTCCTAAGTATTGACATCCACCAATTGTGGATTTTCTGTCAATGTTGCATCCTCCATAGTCACTGTCAGAGTAGGCTGTTAATGTAAGAGGAGATTCTTTAGGATACCAGAGGCCTAAATGAGGTTGGCCTTTTAGATATCTAAAGATTCTCTTAACAGCAACCAGATGGGAATTCTTTGGTGAACATTGAAACCTTGCACAGACAAAGACAACAAACATAATATCAGGTCTAGAAGATGTTAGATACATAAGTGATCCTATAAGAGATCTGTATAAATGAATATCCACATCTATTCCATCTATGTCTGTATGAAGCTGCTTGTGAGGATCCATAGGTGTACTTGCAGCTTTGGTATCTTGGTACCCAAACTTTTCGAGTATGTCTTTAAAATACTTTGATTGACTTATGAAGAGACCAGTGGGCTTCTGCTTGACCTGCAATCCTAGAAAGAAATTGAGTTCTCCCATTGAACTCATTTGAAACTTTTTGTGCATTAATGCCTTAAACTCTTTGCACAAACAATCATTGGTTGAGCCAAAGATGATGTCATCAACATAGATTTGTACAAGCAGAATCTCAGCTTTGATGGACTTTGTGAAGAGTGTTTTGTCCAGTGTGCCTCTCTTGAACCTATTCTGTAGAAGGTATGAGGACAGAGTGTCATAGCATGCTCTGGGGGCTTGATGGAGACCATAGAGAGCCTTGTCTAACTTGTAGACTCTTTTTGGATACTTGTAGTCCTCAAAACCAGGAGGCTGACATACATAGACCTCCTCTTCAATTGTCCCATATAGAAAAGCAGACTTCACATCCATTTGATACACTTTAAAACCTTTGAAGCTTGCATAGGCCAAAAATAGTCTGATGGCTTCAATTCTTGCCACTGGAGCAAATACATCATCATAATCTATGCCTTCTTCTTGAGTGTACCCTTGTGCTAGTAGTCTTGCTTTATTCTTGATGACTATCCCTCTCTCATCCTTCTTGTTTCTGAACACCCATCTTGTACCAATTGCTCTCTTTCCTTTAGGAAGATCAACCAGTGTCCAAACATTTTGAATCTTGAATTGTAGCAGCTCTCCTGCATTGCTTCAATCCAGGATGAATCTTTCAATGCTTCTGATGCCTTTTTAGGTTCGAGCTGAGAAATGAAACACGCATGTTCAAAAGCAGCTAGACTGAACTCAGGTACTGATTGTTCAGCAGCAGCAGCCTCATTTTGAACCATTTTCCTTGTTTGCACAGGTGTACTTGGATCGTCCATTATTTGACTGAGAGGATGATACTTGTGAACTCTGAGTGTAGGCTCTCTTTCTGTCTGACAAGAGGATCCAAGATTTGTATCATCTCCATCAGGACCAGTGTATGGTTTTGCTTTTGGAACAGCTTGACTTGACTCTGGGACTGTTTCCCTTTGTGTTGGAGCTGTTGTCTCAGGACTTGGGAGTGGCACTTCAGTGTCTGGATTTGTTTCATGTTGAGCATTCAGAACCCCTGGAGGGTCACATGACAGAAGTGGTATAAGTGTATACTCATCCCAAGTATTTGGATCTGGAACAACTTGAGAGTTCGTGCCAACAGCTTGAGAATTTGTATTGACAGCATGAGAATTTGCGTTGACAGCTTCAATCCTGTTTGCATCAGCTTCTGCAGTATACTCAACAAAGCTCAGAGAATTTGTTAGTGAATCTAAATCAAACAACCACTCAGGACCAGTGCCTTTGACATTTGCAGTATTTTCATTAAATTCAACATTTGCACTTTCTTCAATGGTTTTAGACACACTGTTATATACTCTATAGGCTTTGCTTTGATTTGAGTATCCTACAAAGAATCCTTCTTCAGCCTTACTTTCAAACTTCCCTAAGTGAGTCTTAGTGTGAAGAATGGTAGATGGACAGCCAAAAGACTTGAAAAAGGCTATTAAGGGAATTCTATTATGTAATAACTCATAAGGAGTTTTCCCTTTAGTTTGAACAACCTGAACCCTGTTTAGAGCATAACATGTTGTATTAACAGCTTCTGCCCAGAAAGTCATTGACAGTTTTGAATCAGCTAACATTGTTCTAGCAGCCTCAATTAATGTTATGTTCTTTCTTTCAGCTACACCATTTTGCTGTGGTGTTCTTGGTGCACTATATTGTCTAGCAATACCTTTGGACTCACAAAAACTGTTTAGCATATGATTTTTAAATTCAGTCCCATTGTCTGACCTTATCACCTTAACTTTTGAGTTGGATTGGTTTTCTATCTTAAGAATAAATGATTTAACTAGCTCAGCAGTTTCATCTTTAGACCTAAGAAAGTAAACCCAAGTAAATCTGGTGAAATCATCAACAATAACTAAACAGTAGGCCCTTTTATTCAAACTCAAAACAGATGTTGGACCAAATAGATCCATATGAATCAGCCGAAGAGCAGATGAGATTGAATTTACTTCCTTGGCCTTATGAGAAGTTTTGTGTTGCTTGCCTTTAAGACATGCTACACAATGATCATCACATATGAACTCCTTTTGTGGTAAACCTCTTACGAGATTCTTTTTGACTAAAACATTCATGGACTTGACGTTCATGTGACACATCCTTCTATGCCAAAGAGCAGACTCATTGGATGATGCTTTGGATATCAAACAGCTTAAAGTACTTGATTTGAATAAAAGTTCTGTGTCTAAACAGTATACATTGTCCTTTCTTGGTGTTCTTAGTAAAACAAGATCTTCAGGAATTTTAAAATCCTTTGAAAGAACAATGCACTCAGAATCTGTAAACAGAACAATATTTTGGTTGTCACAGATTTGAGAGACACTCAATAAATTATACTTAAGCTGTTCAACATACAAAACATCATTGAAAATCATGGTGCCTGCATTAACCGTACCTTTACCTGTAACTTTACCTCCTTTAGAGTTGCCTCCAAATGCAACAAATCCTCCATCAAAGCCTTTGAAATTTGACAAGCACTCAGAATTTCCTGTCATGTGCCTAGAGCATCCACTGTCCAAATGCCATTTTGTTTTAGTAGTGGAGTAAACCCAAAAAAAATTGGTTTTGGGTTGGCCTTGTGCATTGACATAACTAAATACTGTTTTTGACTTCTTATATTTAGTCAGATCTACTGATGGAGTCTTTGGAGAGTATTTAGTGATTATATGAGGTATCCAGGTATTTTGATCATCTTTTCTTTTAACAGTCTCAGATGATTCATTAACAGTTCCAGATTGATGCTTAGCAGTTTGACCTGTGTTTGTAGTGGTAACAGCTTCAGAATTTGCACTAACAGCTTCAGAATGTGCACTAACAGCTTCAGAATTTACACTAACAGCTTCAGAATTTGACTTAGCAGTCTGATGTTTTGCATCAGCAGTTTGATCTGAAGATTTGTCCTTGACACACCATATTTGTTTAAAACTTAATTTAGGTTTTGCCAAAACTTGTTTTTGGTGTGTGGACTGTTTTTTATTAACTTTTGAAAGCCTGTGATCAACTGTTTTCTTTGGAACTGATGTAGCAGAAGGTTTGACCTTTGATTTTTTTACATGAGTAGGACTTGATTTTTTATGAATCACATTCTGTTTTGCAACAACTGGTTTATAAAAACAATCCTTGGCCAAGTGATTCTTTCTTCCACAGTGAAAACACCTTTTGACTGTTTGAATTGGAGAACCAGTTTTATTTGACAATTCCTGGTTCTTGTTCCTCTGATTTCCCCTTACCTGCTTTTGTTTGGGAAACTTTTGAACACCATGCTTTTGACATGTGCAGACTGGAACATTTTTACCCCTTTTATTATTATTTGAAGAAGATGCAGTGTTACAGTTAGAATGTATAGAAACTTGTGGAGCAGCATTGCATACACTCATCTTCTCTTTTCCTTTCTTACTGGGGGCTTGGATTTCTATAGGTGCACTCATTGTTTTGTGTTCTTTCTCAACTGCTGTACACTCACAGTCTCTATTTTGAATCTGATCTCCTTTAGATTCAGGACTGTTATCAAGGATAGGAGCTACAGTAGTCATAGACTCATCTAATGGTTCATTGACAAGCCTGTCAGCAACTTCACTCATTGGATGGATGTATTTGTTGTTGTATGGAGGTGGAGTAGCTCTATAGCCTATGCCTTCTTTGGGATCAACCTGAGATTTTACCCTATCTTTAAATTGGACTTCCATTAGGTGTTCCAGCTTTTGATTAGCCAAATTGAAATTACCTAGATCTATATAAACAGATTCTAGTTTCTTATTAGCCTCAAACACCTTTTGTTCAGTCTCATCTACCTTTTTATTTAGGGATTCTATTTTCTTATGTAGCTCCTTTTTCTCCCACTCATGATATGTTCTATCATGTCCCATTTGAATCTCATTATCCTTATAGTCATTGATCTGTTTTTCAAGATCTTCTATAGCTTGCATGTATTCATATCTCCTTTCTTCCATCTTAGCTAGAGTTTTGCACATGCTCTCATTATGATCTCTTTACCTTTTAACCATATTTTTGCATGATTGAGAGCAGAGTTTAGAATTTACCTCAGATGGCAGTTCAGTTGAGGAGACATTTGATGTTTCTGCCATCAGAGCTTGATTTTGAAACTCTTCCTCTATCTGATCACTCCAATCAAACACATTGTCTTCTTGAGAGACAAGTGCTTATGATGATGAAGTCTGATGGTCTGTGGAGTCCTTGATGACTGTTGACCTTGAGATCTACATTCTCTAGCAAAGTGACCAAATTTGTGACATTTAAAGCACTCAACTTTTGACTTATCAAAAGCTGGTTTTCCCTCTGCTCTGGCTTGAAAGTTTGATCTGCCAGTTCTCATTAGAAACCTTTTGGCCCTCATGGTTAGCATTGCATGTTGCCATTTTAGGTACATTGCTTCTAGATCATCAGGATGAATTTGTTCTAGATCATCAGCATTTAGAGCAAACAGTCCATCATTGGCAACAAAAGCTTCATAGGGAGCTTCAGTAGAGTTGCCATCACCACCTGAGAAGGAATCACTACAATTAGATTTTTCAGATGAAAGGAGAGCAGTGTTGTGATTATAAGAAAAAGATTTCTTTTTAGCATCAATCTCAGTTTCAAACACTCTCAGACTGTTGTACAGATCATCCAGTTCTATTTCATCAAGAGTGTCTTTTGTTCTCCGTTGAGCAGCATAAACTGTCCACTCTTTTCCAAGAGATCTAAGAAACTTTCTATTGACCTCATCTTGATCCAGGCTGACTTTTGCACTTTCCAATTCACTTATCAGTTTGTTGAACCTGTCAAAGATTTGAGTGAGGTTTTCATTCTTGCCACCAGAAAAGTTTTCATACTGCTGTTTCAAAAGATCCTTTTGATTTCTCTTGGTACTGGCATTACCAGCAAATCTCTTCTCTAAAGGAATCCAAAGAGAATGAGCAGTATAAAACTTTTTGAACTGATGTTGATAAGCATTAGGAATGGCTATTTGTAAAAGTGTAAGAGCTTTCACTTCATTCATTCTAGCCTTCCTTTCAAGTTCAGTTTTTGGAGGAGTTTTGACGGGTTTTCCCTCATCATCAAGTTCAGGATCAACTACAGGAGGAAATTCAACAGCTTCCCATATAGCATAATGAATGAATTGAATATGCTGTTGAATCCTGAGTTTCCACATCTCAAAGTCAGTGGGCTTGAGCATAGGCACTTTGAGTCTTTGCCCAGATCCACTGCTTCTATTATCAAATTCCATTACAAAAGATTAAAAGTTTAAATAAAAAGCTTTCGACTTTGAAAAACAAAGAACGACCTGTGGCTCTGATACCACTTGTCAGGATCTAAAATTAAATAACCAAGACTAACTGATTTGAATTTATCAGAGTATTAATCAACAATCTTGCTTTGAATCAAAGTTTAATTAAGAAGTTTGCGGAATAACACTTAATTATTTTAACAAAAGCTTTTAGAACTCATGACAGATAGACATAAATAAGTAAATTAAAATTGCTTGTATTGCTGACTTCAATGATTACAATCACCTCTAATCTGTTTGATTAGACGAAGAACACAAACTGTTCTTAGGGTTTTACAACCTTAGAGGCTTATGAAAACTCAAACAAAAAGCAATTACAATCTTGAATATGCAGAAAAACTCCTATGAAATAGAAAGACCTATTCTATGTATTTATATTGCTTCTTGATTTGTTTCCTTGAAGGGCTATGACTTCTCTGATAGTAGATATGCTGGAATCTTCGTGTAGATATCTTTTCCTGAATATCAGCACTTTCTGTTTGTAAGACTGTTGAGCAGCTTGAATCACTTGACAGCTTGAACAGAGCAGCTTGAGTAGATCTACTCTGGCAGCTTGAACTTTTACACTAACAGCTCGAGATTCTTCAACTAACAGCATGAACTTTGTATTTACATAGAAATTCTACTAACAGTTTGAGAAGACTAACTAACAGCTTGAACTACTTAGAATATTTCCCAACACTACACCAAAACAAGTTGTGAAACAAATACCGGTAAAAGGTGGACCAAAAGAAGTGGTTAGGACTAATTCACCGAATCGAGTCGTTAATCAATCTCGGTCTGGACATCAACAACAATATAGGAGCACAACACCTAGTAGAGCATACACTCCAGTTAGGTCACACACTTTTGTTAGACATCACACACCGGTTAGAGCTCAGGGATCTCAATCTGAAATGAAATTTAATCGGAGTTATTCAAGAGCTCCACAACAAATGCCTACTCAAAGGCAAGGAGTGAATTTGGATCACTCGGCACCACAACAAACTCCTGTTTAACGACCCAAGTCACCTGAAAGGCGAGATGGGTATTTGAAAGAGTTTAAGTATGTGGACGAGAATGGTATAACCAAGTCAGTTATGGCTTGGGTTCCCCGTGATAACTTACCGATTTTCTTTCATGTGCAGGAGATAACCACAGGTCCAAACAACAAATGGTTCGTCGACAGTGGATGCTCCAGGCACATGACGGGAGAAAGAAGTCTCCTTACAGACTTCAAGGGCGGGAATCGGGGATTTGTATCATTCGCGGGAAATAAAGGAGGAAACATCACGGGTACTGGAGTGGTCATTAATGGGACGATCAAGTTGGATCAAGTTTATCACGTTGATAAACTGGTTCACAATCTCATTAGTGTATCTCAAATCTGTGACAAGAAGAATATAGTGCTGTTGACTGACACTGAAGCGTTAGTGCTAAAACCGGGGTTCAAGATTCCAGAATAATGGATATTGATGCGGGCTCCAAGGAAGAACGACTTGTACATGCTCGACATGAACAAGCCTGAATCTTCGATGGGTCTAATCTATATGTTATCTAAAGCTTCAGAAACTGAATCAGTTTTGTGGCACAGACGCATGGCACACTTGCACCTGAGAAAGATGAATTATATTACGATAAATGGTTTGGTGCAAGGTGTGCCTATGAAGAGTTTTCAGTTCGAGGATAAGTGTCTTCCATGCAAGAAGGGCAAACAACATAAGAAGGCACACAAGTCCAAGACTCATGACTCCATAACCTCTACATTCGATTTGTTGCATATGGATCTCTTCGGACCAATCAACAAAAGGAGTATAGGAGGTAGTTGGTATTGTTTGGTTATCACTGATGATTACTCACGATTTTCTTGGGTTTTCTTTCTAGGTACAAAGGACGAGACGGCTTCCAAGCTCATCGGGTTCTTAGACCAAGTGGAGAATTCCTATGGAACACAGGTTAAAAGGCTTCGTAGTGATAATGGAACAGAATTTAAAAACACTGTAATTGGTGTATATTGCCTATCAAAGGGCATAGTGCATCAATTTAGTGCACCCTATGAGCCACAACAAAATGGGGTGGCCGAAAGAAAAAGCAGGACATTGATTGAGGCTGCAAGGACTATGCTTTCGGATTCAAAGCTTCCTACCATGTTTTGGGGGGAGGCAGTGAATACTGCGTGCCATATTTTAAACCGAGTCCTTACAGTCAAATCTTTGAACAAAACCTGTTATGAAATTTTGAATAAACGGCCACCTAATTTAAATGGCTTCGAACCGTTTGGGGTACCATGTACTTTATTGCGAACAAAACATCAACCTAAGTTTGGTGAAAAAGCTGACGAAGGATATTTCCTAGGTTATGTGCCGAACTCACCAAACAAACGGGTTTTTAACAAAACAAATGGTACAGTAGAGATTGTGTATAACATTGAAGTCATAAGTTATACACATGAACCCCAAACAGGTCCGAAATGGATATTTGACTATGATAAATTGTTTGAGTCATTTAATATTCTTTTGGATGATAATGCAAGTACAATCGAAAAGGACATGGCGACGTTGAATCTGAATGACGAAGGTCATACCTTTCCGAGGACTACATTTCAATCCACATCCGAGCCTACTTTGACTAAAGATGGATCTCCAGAAGCCACTGATCCAGAAGCACCTTCAACTGAGAATCAGACTCAGACAACAAATTCCAACTCTGAGGAAAATGTCCACGAGGAGGAAAATGTGGAATCTGAAAATGTTCCCCCATTAGGTGAAATAGGATCTAACTTAGGAGATAATCTGAGACTTGACAAGATAGAGACTTCTAGGATCAACAGGAACCATCCTATAGAAAGCATCATAGGAAATCCTAATGAGGGTGTGAGGACTAGGAGTAGTTTAAATAATAACATTGTGTTGTTATCGATGATAAATGACTCCGAGGCCTATCATACCTGCCTCTATTCTTGTTTCATCTCGCAAGTAGAGCCGAAAAATGTGCAAATGGCACTAAAGGATAACTCCTGGGTTGAAGCGATGCAGGAAGAACTCTCGCAATTTAGGAAGCTGGAAGTGTGGGAGTTAGTTCCATTACCTTGAGGGGAAATTGCCATAGGAACCAAATGGGTTTTTAAGTGCAAAAGAGACGATTGGGGTATTGTCACTCGCAACAAGGCTAGGTTAGTTGTAAAGGGTTCCAACCAAGAGGAGGGAATCGATTACAATGAGGTGTTTGCGCCAGTAGCAAGGCTGGAAGCCATTAGGTTGTTTCTGGCTTTTGCTTCCTTCAAGGGCTTTAAAGTATATCAACTAGATGTTAAGAGTGCTTTCCTCTATGGGAAAGTGAAGGAACTGGTATATGTAGAACAGCCGCCCCGATTTACAGATTCAAAATATCCAGACAGAGTATATCGATTAGATAAGGCTCTATATGGATTGCATCAAGCACCCAGGGCGTGGTACGAGACTTTATCCAACCATTTGTTAGAGAACGGGTTTGAAAGGGGTAGGATAGATAGTACACTGTTTGTTAAGAGAAAGGGTGAACACTTCATCTTGGTACAAGTGTACGTCGATGATATCATCTTTGGATCATCAGACGAGCAAATGTGCAAAGATTTTGAGAAGGTGATGAAGTCGAAATTCGAGATGAGTGCAATTGGTGAATTGAATTTCTTCTTGGGGTTGGAAGTTGACCAGAAGAAGGAAGGAATGTTTATCCATCAGACGAAGTATGTCTACGACATATTAGACCGCTTCGGGATGGAAGGGACGAAACTGACAGCTCATTTCAGCACGCCGATTCAAGTGAATCACAATCTCGGACCGGGTACTGAAAGTGATACCGATGTGGATCCGACGTTATATCGGGCCATGATTGGATCACTTATGTATTTAACTGCTTCAAGACCTGACATCATGTTTGCTGTGTGTATTTGTGCTAGGTTTCAAGCTAATCCGAAAGAGATGCACATGAAAGCTGTGAAGCGGATTCTACGATACCTCAAGTCGAAACCGAAGCTGGGACTTTGGTATCACGCGGAGGGAGATCTAGAGTTGGAGGCGTTCACGGATTCTGACTACGGAGGATGCAGCTTGACGCGCAAGTCAACAACTGGAGGTTGTCAATTCCTAAGAGGGAGACTGGTTTCCTGGCAATGCAAGAAACAGACGTCAGTAGCCTTGTTAACGTGCGAGGCCGAGTATGTTGTTGCTGGTAGTTGCTGCTCACAGGTTCTGTGGATACAACAACAATTGCGGGATTACGGTTTGGCTTACACTCAAACTCCCATTAGGATAGATAACCAATCTACAATTGCTATAACAAATAATCCAGTTAAACACAGTAAAACAAAACACATAGACATAAGGGATCATTTTATTCGTGATTGTGCTGAAAAGAACTTAATCAAATTGGTAAAAGTGGCAACGGACGATAATAATGCTGATTTATTTACCAAAGCTTTTGATAAGTCACGATTTGAATATTTGATTCAACTAAATGGAATGCGCAACCCAGAGTAAATTGACCTTAGTAGAAATTTTATTTCCTTTTATAGCTGTAGTGTTTCTTTCTTTTTATAGTAAGCATGCTAAATTAGGATAGTTTCTATTTTTAGTAAGTTAGTAGGTTATCTTATTTTATTGCTATTTCTTAATGAAAAACAAAAGAAAAAAGAGAGAAAACCATAAAAATTCAAAAAAAAAAAAAAGAGAATATCAGAAAAAGAGTTAAGTCTTAGATGCATAGGTTCAAAGTGACGAAAATTAGCACAGTCGTTACAAACTATAAGTGTTTAGGCTTTCACACATAATGCACCTAAAATTCTAAGTGCTATACTTTATTTTAGTTGATGTGTTGGTAGGCATAATACGTATAGGGAGTCTCAAGGCTAATAAAATATTCAAGAAAAAGTCAAGCGTGTCTCACTAACTTAGATGTATGACCAATCGATCTTAATTTTTATGTACGAGACATACAAACTTTGAGTCTAAATGAGGTATGCAAACTTTCTGGGGATGTATAACAACATCAAATACATCTTAAAATGGAAAGCATAGTAAAATCATATGGAACTGAGAGTCAAAAACATGTAACTCTGTTGTACGTAAGTACAGACCTGTTGCCTCTGTTTTGATTCGGGTTAGCAAGATAAGTCGCTTTGTTGTACGTCGGTACAGACCTGTCACCACTGTCTTGCTAGCTTTAAAAATAAACCTTAAGTCAAACTAAGACACTTTGCTGTATGTAAATACAGACCTGTGTCCGATGTTTGTCTTTTAAAGAAAGTTTGCAAATACCAAAAAGTTAGAATCATTGTCTATGTGCCTTGATCATAAAAGTATGTCTATGTCTGAGTCACGTAAGATAATTTCATGATAAATAAAATGCCAAGGGATATTCCTAAATGTAGCATGTTTAAATGGGTAAATACCAACAATTGGCTAAACGGGTAAGTCACGCCAAACAATCAAAGGAATCAAAAATTCCTAAGTGTGAAAGTTTAAGTACTGAAAGTGAGTATCTGACACCGCTATCTGATTGAACCTTTCTTTGACTATGCTCGTCAAAAACATTGTGTTAAGTGTTTAGCATAGGTTGTAAATTTTAATAAATGTAGTTTAAGTCTAAGTTAAATTTTTGTTCAAAATTTTAAAAATTTTATTTTTATTTTTACTTTTATTTCATTTTATTTTATTTTATTTTTATTTTTATTTTTACTTAGGAAAAAGGTCAAAAATTACTGAGGGTGCATTCATAGTTGAATAAAATAAACATTGCGTGAAAATCTTGTGCTTAGGGTAAACAATTTGGCATAGTTTATTCCGTTACACAATAAGGTTGAAAAAGTTGAATTTATTTCAAAATTTTCGAAATTTTCAAAGTTTCAGCGGTAATTCGAGTTTAACCTAAACTCGAATATGGCTAGGCTCGAATCTGTCAGTAGATTCAAAATAGGCATTAGATTCGATGGTTGGTGGTATAAATAGGTCAACAGTGATGTTCATTAATTCACCTGTTTTCGAATTTATTCTCTCGAGTTTGTCAAGGCGATTTCGAATCTATCTTCGAGTTTGTCGCTTTCGATATATCAACTATTTGTCGACTTTCTGTCCGTGTGGGTTCGATACTACTCATAGATCTAGGTATAATCAAGTTGATTGTACAAGATTTAGGTCGTATTATACTCCATTTAAGCAAAAATCATTGAATTTTGAAGGATTATTGGTAGAAAACTTGTTTTTCAAAATTACTAAGTTTGGACCGGTAAAAAGTCAAATTAAATGCAAATATCATTGCTAAGAACCTAGTAGGACTAATAGATGTGATTTTCTGAGTCTAAAATGGTTAAAATCATGGATTTTTGTGATGTTGTTGGCCGACTCATTCGAATCTGTTCATGACCAGTCTCGAGTTTGTCAGTAAACTCGAGAAGGTCATTAAACTCGAATGGATCATCAAACTGGAATATATGGTCTTTCGAATTTGATGTTCGACTTTGTCTTTTATTTGAATTATTCAATTTAGATTTTACTTAAACTTGTAGAAATTCATATGTGTTGGATTTTGTCCTTATACAAGTTCAAATTAAAACAAATTTGAATTTAAACAAGTTTATTCATGTTTAATAATTCTAATATTATTTGATTTATTGTGCAGACATGGCAGATACAGTCTTTGTTCCGAAGCATAATATGGTCATTTCCCCTGACCATGCAATCCCCGAAGCGCAGGCTTTCCGTGAAATGGTGGATTTCTTGGTAGAATCCAGAATATCATATGCATTGTCTCATAATATCCAGATTGTAATTCCGTATGTGCGCTAATTTTATGAACATCTGCAAGTCGATTGCACTGTCACTCCGACAGTTCTAAGGACAAGGATAGCTGAACAGCCGTTGGTATTTTCTGCTGATATCCTTCGTCAAATTCTGCAGTTGGGATCTCAGGAGCAAGAGAATGGGCCTGTAGAGTTCCCATTAAGTATTAGGCAAGCTGCTTTTATTCGAATGGGATATAGTTTAGATGTTACTAAGACATCTTATATGAAGAGTGGGCTAATCGGAGAGTGGCGATATCTGGCGCACGTGTTCATGGTGTGTTTCGCGGCGAAGAAAGCTGGATTTGAATACATTGTTTCGAAGATCCAATCAGGGATGATCGTTTTGGTTTATAATCAAAATTTTAGCTTTTCAGAAATGTTCTTCTCAGAGTTTGTTCATCAGATAACGGCACCGGAGCATCAAAGATTTCTGCTTTATCCTCGTTTTGTAATGATGCTCATCCGGCACTTTTTGCCAAATCTGCCGCAGCTGAACGAGATTCAGAGCGTTGCTGTCATAGATAAGAGAATATTTGCTGATTGTTCAGCTCACCGAGGAAGGTTGGCTGTCCCTATAGAGACACCATTGTTTGGTGCTATTATTGACCGGAATTTTGAAGCCCCTCAAAATGCCAACTGGGCAGGTGAGGTACAATTTCAACAGAGACAGCCACAACAACAACAAGAACAACAACCGCGCCCTCCACAACAGAGGAGACGCCAAAGACCTTCTGCGAGTCAAATTCAGGCAGAGAGGCCTTCTACAAGTCAAGTTCAAGAGCCACAAGAGGCTGGACCTTCAAATGCACCAATTGAATTTGATCCGCTCACAGAAACATTGGAAGAGATTTGGGCAGCAGGTCGAAACGCTAATGAGGCAATAACTGCTGAACTTATTGGAGATTTATTGGAACCTCCAAAGGGAGAGATTGATGTACTTAGGGAAGTTGATGAGTATCAGCCTGACCAAACAGGTAATGACAAGTCCTCCTCAGATACTGAATCTAAAGATATGGAAGAGACTGAAGTTGAAGTTCCAGATTCTGTAACCGAAGAACCAACCGTTCAGATTGGAACTTATGGGTCGAGATTGGTAGTGACTGAAGAAGCTACGAGGCGTCGAGCATTAAGGGAGTCTGATGACTCTGATTTAGAGGGAGAAGAAGTTGCTCCATTGATAACAAGGCAAAGGGCAAAACGCCATCGCTTTATGCAGGGAGCTACCTCAGCTTCTGCTGCTCAGCCAGAAATATCTCAGCCTCCACCCGCTCAATCTACCATACCACCACCACCACCACCCGTTGAACCATATATTCCATCTCCAATCATTCCAACACCCATCTAATCCATTCCATCAACTTCAGCCACCTTCATGGAGAATCAAAGGTTTTCTAAGCTGAGGAGCAGATTTGACTTCCAACAAATTCAAATCTTTGGTTTAACAACAGCTCTCAATGAAATACAAAAGCATAATGCCCAACAACATAGCGAGAATGCTGAGCTGCAGAAGATTGTGAACAAGGTTCAGGAAGAAAACTTGGAGCTTAAAACCTTTGTAGCTGATCAAGCGGCAGAAATACGATCAATGCGCTCCCTGATTGAGCAATTAATGCAAAATCTAAAGGATCAGGGGGAGACAAGCTACAGGGATCAAGTAGAGCGGCCCAGGGATGAAGATAGGGATGGAGATAATGACGGCAATGATCCCAGCACGCAAAGACATAATGAGCCAGTAGATTTTACCGCTGCTCAGGATGCTGAGACTCAGGGGGAGCCAAGTCAATCGGGAGCTGAAGTAGGTGAAGCCAGTTCATCAAAGGTCACTGAGTCGGAGATACACGAGATGATTGAAGCACTAATGGATCTCGATGATGACCCTATGGACCTTGGCTTTGATTTTGAGGACGATATGGAGGAGATAGAATAAAGAGAATTAGTACCCGAAGATATAACAGATTGGAAATCCGATGATGAAGTTTGTGCTGATGAAGATGATGAAGCAAATGAGATCAACATTCAGCAAAACCCAATCACAGATACTTATGTGATATACAGAAATAATGTGATTAACATAGAAGTAGTCAATGCTGCTTTAAATGTTGATTCCTCAATAGAAGAGCCTGCCAGAGAGCTTACCAATGAAGAGAAAAGAAAACTATGGTTCAGGGCAGAGCAAAAGGAGTTAGAGTTGAAGAAGAAGATGCGTGTGCCGGGTACTGGAGAGCTATCAGGAAGTATATTGAGCTGGTTCTTTGATCGGGAATTGCAGCTATTCATTATCAAAAGAAAAGATGGTCTCCAGTATCTCAGAAAAACTCTGAAAGTGTTCAACTCCTTGCCGAAGATTGAGATAAAGGCGTTAGCATGGAAGGAGCTAATCAACATCGGCAACGACCCTTATGCTGAAATAATTGCAAAGATCATAAGAAAAGAAGGGAGGTCTAGGAAGTTCGAACGGCTCAATCCAAGAGTAGGTAAACGAGTAATGGACCATACTCGAATTGACCCTCTAACTGGTCGTCCATGGATGAAAACACAATACAAACCAGTTAGATGTCTGAGAAAGGTTCCTCTCAAACCAATGCCACAGGACATCATGAAAAATCTGAATTGGTGGTATGTAGAAAGTGATACAGGAGAAGCTGTGATGGAGGACTTTGAAGAAAAAGTGATTCTTAGAGTCTATGATCCCCTTCACCTTGTAAACCTTTCTAAAGATGACCTTCAAGTGCTACATGCTCATAGAATCTCAAGCGACACTCATATGGATAGTGAGGCTAAGAAGTATGAAAATGTAGTTAAAGTGTGTATTGAGAAGGGTTTGTATGCTGGCAGCAGTTTGAATAAATAATAAACAAAGTACTTAATCAAATGTGTGAATTGTTAGAAGCTATCGTCAATAGGGAGTCTGTTGGTACACCCTGTGTGACGATAGCGGTCTAAGTGATATAGCATTTTGGTTTAAGTAATACTGCAAAGCATTGAATATTAACGAGTATTTGATATATATGTTTATATATGTTTGATAGTTACTGATTGTATGTTTTAATTTGATGTAACGTATTACAAGAAGTTCAAAAATAAAGTTCAAAGATAAATTCAAGCATAAGTTAAAAACATAAGTTTCAATACTAACTTAAATATGTGAAAGAGTAAATTCGAATTCTCTAAGGATTGGCATTCGAATCTATGACGGATTCGAATGTACATCATAAGGTAGATTCGAGAGTGTCCAGGGGATAAACTCGAATGGGCCTTGGGCCAGATTCGAGTTTGGCCCATGACAAACTCGAATGGTCATCTATAATTAGGGATAGACTCGAATCATTAGGAGACTTTTGCAGATTTCGTGTGAGTTATTAGCAAAAGGCGATTTCGAGTTTATCAGCTTTGTGAGTGTTCTTTCGGAGAGAATCATCTAGTAGGTGCGTCTGTCGTCGTTCGTACAGCTTGTTGATAGTCTCCGTGTTCCGTGTGAGAGTTGTTTCCGTCTACCCGTTAACGAGGATTCCGCACTCGTTGACGGTCTCGCGTCTTGATAGATCTGTAGTCGTAGACCTTACAACAGCTTTCTGGGATTAGCAGGCTACTATCGTCGTTATATCCAGAAATTTTTACGGATAGCCATGTCGTTGACTAGATTAACACGACAGGACTTACCATTCGAGTCGAATGAGGAGCAAGAGGCTACTTTTACTGAGTTGAGGGCATGTTTTCGTTAGGCTCCAGTGTTGGCATTACCCGAGGGTACAGATGACTTTGTAGTGTACTGTGATGCATCCGGTACAGGGCTGAGATGTGCTCTTATGCAGTGCAGGAAGGTGATTGCCTACGCTTCAAGACAGCTGAAGACGTATTAGGAGAATTATAGTGCACGATCTAGAGTTGGATGTCATCATCTTTAAGTTAAAGAAATGGCGATATTACTTGTATGGGTCACGGTTTATCGTATATACTCATCATAAAAGCCTTCAATATATATTTAATCAGAAGGACTAGAATATGTGATTGTCAGCTTCTGAAAGACTATGATAATGAGATACAGCATCACCTTGGGAATGCTAACATTGGAGTTAATGCCTTGAGCCTTAAGGCGTGCGCACAGATGATTAATTCCCAAGCTGTGAGGCTCGAGATCACTTCTACCTTGATCGATAGCCAGAGATTCGCACAATAGGAGAGTGTAAGGTAGCAAAATGTGAAGACAAAGATAAATTGGTGAGGCAGACAGAGGTGTTGGTCAGAGATGACCCGAGCTTATACATGTTAAGGAACAAAGATTAGGTTCACAGAGTTGGGAATTTGCAACAGTTGATTCTCGATGAGACACACAAATCGAGACTGTCTATTCATCGTAGGGTCACCAACATGTACAGAGATCTTAGAGAGTTATATTTGGGCCCGGGTATGAAGAGAGACGTGGGCCGCTACGTCGAGTAGTGCATGATGGGGTCATTTTATATAGAATTTAATGTGTTTAATGATATTATTTTATGTATAAAGTCTTGGTATAATTCTACTTTTATGTTTTTATCCGTCAATTGGTGGATTGTAGCTTAAGCGGAATTAAAGTGAGTAAATGAGCAGAGCAGAAGTCCAGTCGGGGTTAGGAAGTTATTTAGAAGCAGCTCGGAAAAAAGTCAACGCATGACTTGTTTGATAGTCAACAGCGATAACCAGAAGTCGCACGGTCGCCTACAACCACTAGAGATCCCCGAGTGGAAGTGGTATCATATCACGATGGATTACATCATTAGATTTCCACGCACGGTTCATGGGAACGACATGATTTTGTAATACTGGTAGACTTACAAAAGTTCTCATTTTCTTGCTATTCGGGGTACGATTACGATGGATCACCTGGCGCAGCTTTACATAACGAGATTGTATCAAGACATCGGATTTCGAACTCGATTAATTTTGATGGCGACACTCGATTTACTTCATGTTCTAGTAGAGCTTCCAGAGAGAGCTAGGAATACGTTTTAGCTGAGTACAACATAAGTCCTCGGACAGTTGAGTTTGCGTATAGTAATAGCTACCATGTTAATTGTTTTGTGTGAGGTATTATATGGTCGAAAGTGTTCAACCCCTGTGTGTTGGGGTGAGGTCGGTGAGCGACTGATCGTGGGCCCGAGAAACATTAAGATATGATGGATAAAGTAATCGTGATATGTAGCATATGCGAGTTGCTTAGAGCCGTCATAAGTGTTATGCTGATCGACGTACATCATATGTTGAGTTCAGTGTTGATATTTCAATATCCAGCAATTCAATTTAACAATTAAAGAATTATGAATATCAATCAACAACACAATATATCGAGTGCTTATAGAGTAAAAGAATATTACAATGAGGTTCTTGAAGATAACTTGGTTGACAAACTTGTAGTTCCAGATCTATCCTTTATTCCATCATACGTCTACGGTAATACTACTCCTATTTACAATAAAATATAAGTATTGATTATTTACATAAATCCACCTGAACTATTACAATATAATTTTTTCATCTCTATTTATATTTGTACCCAACAATCTCCACCTTAGAGATGAATGAAATTTTTCAATGAAAGATCAAATCAGGAACTTCAATCCGTTTCTCTTCTCTTCTCTTTGATCTATGAACTTCTTTGTCTTCATCTGATCTTCATATATCTTTTTCTTTGATCTCCCCTTTTCTTTTAAGAAAACTCTCTCCCTTGAATAATGAATAGCTTTTGATTCTCTCCCTTGATCAATCATAGACAACTTATCATCTTTCATCTTTAAATATCCTGAAGTTGTCACTATTGTCTTGATTTGTTGTTGCCAATGACTTCAAACTACTCAACAGTTGTCTCTGTCTCTGAACTATAACTTTTATCCCCCTCATTATGATCATAAAAAAATATGAACATCATGCAAAAAGTTTAGAGACATAAATGCAGTGAATATACAGTAGCAAAAATATAACAACTGTTACAATGACAATTTAAAAATATTACAAACTGAGTCTGTCCCGCTCAAACTGATATCCTCTCCCCCTATACTAAACAAATATAAACTCCACCTCCAATTTATACTTCTTCATTTCAAAACAAACAAAGCTTTTCAACTTTGTGAAAAATGAAACAATTTCATTTATAAGGAACAAAGTCCAGGTCCACATAGGATTCTTGTTAGCCCAAAAGACATAATCTATGTAACCTACTTTCAGCGCTGGCGTGATGTTAACACTGGTAGGATTTCCAAATAGTCATTGTGAAATCCTTTATCATGAAAAAATCACTCTTATTTGTTCCGGCTTAGTCACTTCGGACTAGCAGTTTATAGTCACGCAGACTGTTAGACTTGTTCTGTCCTAAAATTGTATATTATCAACTCTAGACACAATGTGCATCAAATGAAGTTGGAGACCGGAGCAAAGGTCTTCCTTGTTTCAATATCAATTATATCCAAATGCGATACCGATAGAAATGTGCTACATCTCCGTGATTATTGAAACAAAAATCTTTTGAGAGATAACTGAGTGGTTGGGGGGGTTAAGTGCATGCGTCACTGGGTCCATGACGTCTATTTCAATATTAACTCACCTAGCGCTTGATAGATTATGAGGATTGGATCTACTTATAAGATGCATTGGTTTGATTAGAGGGACCAAAAACCGTTGCTAATAGGGTTTGAATCTGCTTCTCAAGTTGGACAATCTTAGTGCCATAGAGCTTCAACCGTGGTTGAAATTGGGCAAGCTTTTGCTGCTGGACTGCTGTTAGCTTTTGAAGTGCAAGAATGTGGCAACCCTGTGCAGCAATAGTGGACTTGTAATGTTCCAAAACAGCTACAAACGGTTTCAGCTGGGGATCATGTCAAAACCATTAGTTGCAAACTGGCCTTAAGATCTTCAAATGATTAAGGGATTTGAGATCTATCATTGGCACAAATACCAGATGTATTAAAAGCATCTGGGCCCCTCTGTTCTTGGTACTGGGGACTTCTAGATGGTGCTTGCATACCCTCTGTTGCCATGTGTGTGGTCTTAGGGATGTTGTAACTGTCCTATGCCCCTTGTGTAGAAGCATCAGTAGTTCCAGCCCATATGAACATCCTTAGGAGGGATGTTCACCTCCATATTAAAGTTGGGAGAATCCTCAGTGGGTTCCCTTTGGATATGCTATGCTAGAGTATCCTCTTGCACAGGGATATTTCGCTCTAGTTGTGGGACTGAGGTGGAAGGAGCACCTGCAGTCCTTTGTTTCTGTTTAGTATATATTTTAAGTGGTGGGGCTGGGGAGGTATGTCTGATAGAAGGATCAGAAGGGATATTTGTATCATGGGGAGTGGGTTGGGATTCTGGGGGTGAAGCAGTAATGTGTGGCTCAGCCTGCTCAGGATCCTCTCCCGTGTTTCATGGAAAGATAATCTGCATTGCTTGAGGCAATGAGAAATCAACAGTATGAAAATAGGCACTTTGTTTAAAAAATCTTTTTACAGATGGTAAAGAGTGCCTATAGGAAACATATATTCTTTTATTTATTTTTAAAGAATTGCCAGATTTTGTAATTATTTAAGATAAGAATCAAGGATACATAAAAAACATCCCATTCTTTAAGGTGTGCTGCCTTAACATCCCTTGAATAATCATGTTTGAAAATTTGAACTGTTGGCGTGTCGATAAGAAAACTAAAGCAGTTGCAATATTTGAGGAAAATTCAGACCAACCAGTTCTTTTAAAGCTTAGACACTGTTTAACGATATGTACAAGGTATTTCCATTTGGGGCTAAAATGTGCTTTAAAAAAATGTAAATGAATCAGTTGGTCCCCTATACCCAATTTCAAAAAGACCTTCATGTAAAGCAGTAAGAGAGAGATCAGTTATACCTGCAGTATCTTGCAGATGCAAGTGCTATCGAATGGAATCCTCTGAGATTGTGATGGTATGACCATTAATGGTTGAAACAAGAGAAGTGATTCCATTTTTTGTGCTCAGACTAGCTTTACCCCAGAATTTCTCTAAATGTGATACATATATGGTAGGGTTTACTTTGATAGCATAGTGGATGGATGAACTGCGAAGGAAATCCATCATTTCATGAAACGGTTACAGATCAGCATGCTTTGGTGTGTATGGAAGGCAGTTGTGATATTTGACAAACTCCACTGATGCTCAAGAACGAGATGGGTTTAGGGTTTGGCTCGAAGAATATGGAATCGCACAGGGAGGGAATGAGAGGGCTCTGGAAGATATTTAGAGACTGGTAGTTGTAACTGAATGAAACTTGGACTTTTAAGTGTCTCGATTTGAAAATATCTACTCCCACGTTCAAATGCCTTAAAAATGACTTAAATACCCTGCACACTTAAAAGACCATGTAAAAAACAACTAACAGTTTGAGAAAATGTACTAGCAACTTGAGAATATTCTCAAGCTGTTAGTTAGTTACATAGTAATATGTATTGGAACTGTGTCTCCCCCTTAACTAAGCACATAAAACAAAGAATTTTCACAGATTACAATAGATGGTAATGTAAGGTAGATTAATCCATGTTTACCATACCAATATTTGACACCAGAAAAATGAATCTACCTACATCAAAAGGTTTGGTAAAAATATCTGCTAACTGATCATCAGTATGAATTTTACTGGATTTTTTACAATATGGATTGCACTTGAATTGTCATTGTAAATAGGAGTAGATAGAAAATTCTTTATATAGTCTCTTAGTTGGTTCTGAATCCACATAACCTGAGAGCAACAGCTAGTAGCTGCAACATATTCTGCCTCAGTGGATGATGTGGATAGTGTGGTTTGCTTCTTGCACTGCCAAAAGACAAGTCTTGCTCCAAGATATTGACATCCTCCAGTTGTTGACTTCCTGTCAATATTGCAGCCTCCATAGTCACTGTCAGAATATGCTGTTAATTCAAGAGGAGAATCCTTAGGATACCATAGGCCAAATTTTTGTTGGCCTTTTAGATATCTAAAGATTCTCTTAACAACAAACAGATGGGAGTCCTTTCGGGCACATTGGAACCTGGCACAAACACAAACAACAAACATTATATTTGGTTTAGAAGATGTGAGACACATCAGTGAACCTATCAGAGATCGGTACAAATGAATATCCATATCTACTCGTTCTTTATCAGCATCAAGCTGATTATGAGTGTCCATTGGAGTGCTTGCAACTTTGGTGTCTTTGTATCCAAACTTCTCCAGAATGTCATTCACATACTTCGACTGACTGATGAAGAGGCCAGTGGGCTTCTGCTTAACTTGCAGTCCTAGAAGGAAAGTTAATTCTCTGATTGAGCTCATCTGAAACGTTTTTTGAATCAAAGTCTCAAATTCCTTGCAAAGTATGTCATTGGTTTATCCAAAGATGATATCATCAACATAGATTTGAACAAGAAGGATCTTTGATTTGATACACTTTGTGAACAATGTCTTGTCTAGAGTACCTCTCTTGAATCCATTCTGTAGTAAGTAGGAAGACAGAGTGTCATACCATGCTCTAGGACCTCGGTGTAACCCATAGAGTGCTTTATCTAACTTGTAAACTCTGTCAAATTACTTGTATTCTTCAAACCCAGGTGGTGGACACACATATACCTCCTCTTCAATTGTACCATACAGGAATGCATATTCTACTTCCATTTGATACACCTTGAACCCATTGTAGCTTGCATAGACTAAGAAAAGTCTGATAGATTCAATCCTTGCTACTGGGGCAAAGACATCATCATAGTCTATTCCTTGTTTTTGAGTGTAACCTTGAGCTACTAGCCTTGCTTTGTTCTTGATCACTATACCTCTTTCGTCCTTTTTGTTCTTGAAAACCCATCTTGTACCAATTACCCTCTTCCCTTTAAGCAAATCAACCAGTTGCCACACATTTTGAATTTTGAACTGAAGTTGCTCTTCTTGCATGGCTTCAATCCAATATGGATCATCAGAGCCTCAAATGCCTTTTTTTGTTCTGGTTCTGACATAAAACTGGCATGTTCAAATGCTGCTCGATTGAACTCAGGAAATGCTTCTTTAGAGATAGTTGTTTCCTTGTGGATCATGTTCCTTGTCTGCACAGGTGTGTGTGGATCTCCCATGATCTGGTTAAGTGAATGATATTTGTGAACCCTGAGTGTAGGGCACTTTCTATCTGAATTTTGCTTCCCAGGTTGGTGTCATCACCTTCTGCACCACTTGATGATTCTGCTTCATGAGTAACAGTTTGTTTTTGAGTTGGGACTGTTTCCCTAATAGTTGGAGTTGTTACTTCAGGACTTGGGACTGGTACCTCAAACTCTATATCTTTGTCTTGTTGGTCAATCAGAATCCCAGGTGGGTCACAAGTAAGAAGTGGTAGAATAGTGTACTCATCCCATCTATCAGAATCTTCAACAGTTTGAGTCTTTGTGCCAACAGTCTGAACTTTTGTGCTGGCAGCATGAGAATCTATGTTTCCAGTTTCAACATTGTTTCCAACTGCTCCAGCAGAATACTCATCAAAACTCAGAGAATTTGTTAGTGAATCTAAATCAAATAACCAATCAGGACCAGTGCTTTGACATTTGAAGTATTTTCATTAAATTCAACATTTACACTTTCTTCAATGGTTTTAGATACACTGTTATAGACTCTATAAGCTTTGCTCTGTGTGGAGTATCCTACAAAGAATCCTTCCTCAGTCTTGCTCTCAAACTTACCTAAGTGTGTTTTAGTATACAGGATAGTGCATGGACAACCAAATGGTTTTAGGAAGTTAACTAAGGGAAGCCTATGGTGAAACAACTCATATGGAGTTTTTCGTTGTGACTGGACCACTTGAAATCTATTTAGATCATAATAGACTGTATTAACTGCCTCTGCCCAGAAGGTCATTGGCAATTTGGAATCAGCTAACATGGTTCTAGAAGCCTCTATTAATGTTCTATTATTCCTTTCAGCTACTCCATTTTGTTGTGCTGTTCTAGGTGCACTATACTTTTTTTCAATTCCTTTTGACTCACAGAAACTGTTTAGATCATGATTTTTAAACTCAGTTCCATTGTCTGACCTGATCACCTTTACTTTTAAGTTAGATTGGTTTTCAATTTTTAGAATAAAGGATTTAACTAACTCAGCAATCTCATCCTTAGTCCTATGAAAATTGACCCATGTAAACCTGGTGAAATCATCAACAATGACTTAACTATAGCCTCTTTTATTCAAACTCAGAACAGAAGTTGGACAAAAAAGATCCATACGAAGGAGTGACGTGCAGTTGAGATTGAATTTACTTCTTTAGCCTTATGAGAAGTTTTGTGTTGCTTACCTTTGAGGCAGGCTACACAATGATCATCACATATGAACTCCTTTTGTGGAAAACCTCTTACCAATTTATTTTTGATTAAAGCATTCATAGATTTGCAGTTCATGTGACACATCCTTCTGTGCCGAAGTGCAGACTCATTAGATGATGCTTTGGATATTAAACAGCTTAAACTATTTGCTGAGAATAATTTTTTAGTGTCCAAACTGTATACATTGTCCTTTCTTGGTTTTCTTAGTAAAACAAGATTTTCAGGTATTTTAAAATCTTTGGATAGGACAATGCATTCAGAGTCTGTGAACAGAACAACATTCCTTTTGTCACATACTTGAGACACACTTAGTAAATTATACTTCAGTTGTTCAACATACAGTACATCATTAAAGGTCATGTTACCTGCTTTGACAGTACCTTTACCTGTCACCATACCTCCTTTTAAGTTTCCTCCAAATGCAACATATCATCCTTCAAAGCTTTTGAAATTTGACAGGCACTCAGAATTGCCTGTCATGTGCTTAGGGTAGCCACTAACCACAAGCCATCTTGTCTTATGTTGATTCCTGTGGTTGCTCTGCACAGATAAGAGCTTAGTTAGAAGTGGAGTAAATCCAAACCAAGCTGGTTTTTGGGTTGTCCATGTGCATTCACATAACTAAATACTGTTTGTCTTTTTAAACTTGGTGAGATCAACTGGTAGATTCTGTGATGAGCATTTAGTTATAACATGAGGTGTCCAGTTGTTCTTTCCAGTTCTTGCTTTAACAGTCTCAGATTTTACACTACCAGTTCCAAGTTTTGGCTTAACAGTTCCATCCTTTACATCAGCAGTTGGAACTGTGTTTTTGCCTTTAACACACCAATCCTATTTCACACTCAGTTTAGGTTTATTTAAAGCTTGTTTTCTCTATACAGGCTTCTTTTTGTTGACCTTTACAAACCTGTTGTCAACTGTGTGTTTTGGAACTGATGTGGCAGATTTTGATGTCTTTAAAGCTTTTGTTTTTTGTGAAAAAGATTGTTTTTGTAACATAGTTTGCTTTTCAACAACAGGCTTATAAAGACATTGTTTGGCAAAATGGTTTTCCTACCACAATGAAAACATCTTTGGACTATTTTGATTGGTGAACCAGTTTTGTGTGACCATAACTGATTCTTGTTCCTTTGATTTCCCCTCACCTGCTGTTGTGTGGGAAACTTTTGTACACCATGCTTTTGGCATGTGCATAAATGAACATTCTTACACTTTTTACCTGCCTTGGAAGGGGATGCAAAATTACAGTTAGAAAGTACAGAGACATTTGAAGCATGTATGTGTTCACTCATCTTCTCTTTTCCTTTCAAACTATCAGACTTATTCTTCATGCTGTTTGTTTCTTCCCTCATGCTGTTAGGTCTAATAGGGTTAGAAACTGGTGTTACTATAGGTTTACTTATGGTTTGGGGATTACTCTCTTCTTCCTCATTATTACTGTCTACATTAGTAACCAGTCCATCTTCCCACTCAGACTTATCCTCAAGGACAGGATCTACAGTCTTCATCTTCTCATCTAGGGATTCATTCACAAGCCTATCAGCAACTTCACTCATAGGATGAATGTATTTGTTATTGTAAGGAGGTGGGATAGCATTGTATCTTATTCCTTCCTCGGGATTTAGTTGAGATTTCACCCTATCTTTGAACTGAACTTCCAATAGGTTTTCTAGCTTTTGATTGGCTAACTTGAAGTTACCCAAATCAATGTTTATACTGTCTACTTTCTTGTGAGCTTCCATCACCCTTTGTTCAGCCTGTTCTAGTTTCTTATTAAGGGTCTCTATTTGCTATTCAAGTTCCTTTTTCTCCCATTCATGATATGTCCTGTCATGTCCCATCTGAATCTCATTGTCCTTATAGGCATTGATCTGTTTTTCAAGATCCTCTGTTTCCTGCATATACTCATACCTCCTCTCTTCCATCTTAGCTAGAATTTTACACATGCTTTCATTATGATCTTTGTATTTTTTAACCATATTTTTGCATGATTGGGAGCAGAGTTTAGCATGTGACTTAGATGGTAGGTCAGTGGAAGTGACACTTGTAGTTTCTACCATAAGAGCTTGATTCTGGTACTCCTCTTCTGTTTGGTCACTCCAGTCAAAAATAGTGTCCTCTTGTGAAACAATAGCTTGTGAAGATTGTGTTTGACTGGTCTGTTAGGGTCTTGGTTGATGCTTACTTTGTGTTCAGCACTCTCTAGCAAAGTGTCCATGTTTGGACACTTGAAGAATTCAAACCTTGATTTATCAAAGGTTGGCTTGCCTTCTTATCTGGCCTGAAAATTTGTTCTGCCAGTCCTTTTGAGAAACCTCTTAGCCCTCATTGTCAACATGGCCTGTTGATACTTTAAATCCAACTCCTCTAGATCATCTTGATGGATTTGTTTCAGATCCTCAGGATTGTTAGCAAAAAGTCCATCACTTGCAACAAATGACTCATAGTTGACCTCTGAAGTATTACCATTAGTACCTATAAAAGAATTACACCAGTTTGATTTATCATTATATGTAGAGGATAATAGAGCAGTGTTTTGATTGTAAGAAAAGGTTTTCTTTTTATTTTCTATTTTAGACTCAAACACTCTCATGCTATTATAGAGATCATCCAACTCTATTTAATCTAGAGTGTTTTTTGTTCTCCACTATGCAGCATACACTGTCCATTCTTTATCAAGAGATCTGAGGAACTTTCTGTTTACCTCATCTTGATCCAGGCTAACCTTAGCACATTCCATTTCTCCTATCAACTTATTAAACCTATCAAAGATTTGAGTAAGATTTTCATTCTTGCCAGCAGAAAAATTTTCATACTGCTGTTTTAAAATATCCTTTTGATTTCTCTTTGTGCTACTGTTGTCAGCAAATCTTTTCTCTAAAGCAAGCCATAGAGAATGAGCAGTATAGAACTTTTTAAACTGTTATTAATATGCATTAGGGATAGTTATCTGTAAAATAGTTTGAGCTTTGAATTCATTTATTCTAGCCTTTCTCTCAATCTCAGTTTTAAGAGGTGTTCTTTTAGGTTTTCCTTCAACATCCAGTTCAGGATCAACTGCAGGAGGATTTTCAACAGTTTCCCATAGGGCATAGTCAATAAATTGAATGTGCTGTTGAATCCTATGTTTCCACATCTCGAACTCAGTGGGTTTGAGCATAGGCACCTTAAGTCCTTGCCCAGATCCACTTTTGCTGCTATCAAACTCCATTGCATAAAAAGATTTAGATACTAAAAGATGAAAGTTTCTGACTTTGAAAACAAAGAATAAAACAAAACAAAACCTATTGATTTGATACCACTTGTCAAGATCAAATCATCTAAGACTAACTGGTTTGAATAAATCAGAGTTAAAACAACAATGTTATTTTGAATCAAAGTCTAATTAAGAAGTTTGTGGAATAACACTCAATTGTTTTAAGAAAACTTTCAGAACAATAAGAACAGACAATCTAAATCAATAAACACGATCAATACCAAAAACCTTTGTATAACCAATCTCTGATTACAATAACCTCTAATCTGGTTGATTAGACAAAGAATACGAATTGTTCTTAGGGTTTTTCAACCTTAGAGGCTTTAGAAAATTAATCAGAATACAAGTTACAATATGAATTTCTTAAGCATCGATTACATAAGAAAGACCTAGGCTATCTCTATTTATAAGCATCTGATTTGTTTCCTTGACAATCTGCTATTTCTCTTGAGTAGATATCTTTTGAAGATCTTCAAATCTTGAAATCTTTATCACTTCCTGATTCGTAGCACTTTCTGTTACCAACTTCTTGAACAGGTTGAACTTTAACTCTAGCAGCTTGAACATTTTGAACTAGCAGCTCGAACTTTGTAATTACATAGAAATACTACTAACAGTCTGAAAAATCCTAACTAACAGCTTGACATACTTAGGTTATTTCCCAACAATCTCCCCCTAACTTCAATTCTTAACTTAGACTTTAGGTTTCTTTACAGATAAGGAAATATATACAAAGTAAAACAGTTATACACAAACTAAGGCATCCAAAAACTTACATATTACAATTGTGCAAGCTTCTGCCTTAGAGCCTTTCTGAAGTCTCTTTTCAGTTCTTTGTTATCACGAATTATCTTCATTGTGCTCATATGATGTAGTCATTCTCTTGGTAAATCAAAAAGTTCAAAACTATAGAATCTGCTGGACCTATCTGCCAGTTTGAGTCTATATGTGATGGATTTTTCATATAGATCAATCTCTACAATCTTCATTTTCTTGGCAGCTTCCATGTATATTCTTGAAGATTCTAGGTCAATGATACTTTGAAAATCTTTTATTACAATCTGAACCCACACTATTGGTGATCTAGAGTGGCTAGCCTTCCCAATATTGTGCATCTGGATCAGCTCTGCTCTAATCATCCTTTGAACGATTTAGAACAGGTTCTCATATTCTTCTTCTGGACCAACTTCTCTCTTAACCACAAGATGATATCCCGGATCAATGTTGTCCATTGATTTGGCATACCAGTATGTAACCGGAGGTTTGGAAAAGTCATATTTATCCAGGGCTTTCTCTATCTCCATGGCTTTCTGTAATTGCTGATCAAACATAACCCTTTTTACTTGACCAAACTGTTGGGGCACATCAACAGTTTGAGAGGGTTCTTTTGATTGAGCGACAACATTGTTTTGAGAAGACTCTTGGAGTTGTTCAGGAGCCTTTTCTTTGGTAGTGGCTTAATCATACAAGGGCTGGAGCTATTCTGTAGACCATGATTGTGCAAGGGCTCTTGGAATAACAGCCCTTGCAGAATTCACTTGCCAATTTATTAAAAACCTTCTGTGCTCTGCCTTTGAAGGCCCTGTTGGCCTCTTCCTCTTCTTTTGTCCTTCTTTGACCACAAAACCATGTAAATAGTCACCTAGGGTTTCATCATCACCCATAGGAGCAGCTGGTTGTTGATCAAGAATCTGGTCTTGTTTTGCTACTATTTTTCTAGCCAGTTCAGCAACGGCAGCAACTTGAGCTTCTTTTGAAACAAACTTGATCTTTGGCTCTTTAATTAGATTACCTTTGCCTTTTCCTGAAACTGCTGCTTGGACTGTTGAGGATCTTCCTTGATTTCCTTTTCTGATTAACACACCACCTGGCCTTTTAAGAGGAACATCTTGAACTTCTGACTAACAGTTTGAAAAACTGGAGGGACTGTTAGCCCAGAAGCTGAAACTGCTAGTGCTGATAAGAAGTGATTAGAAGACTTTGTTGCGGAAGCTGGGGTTTCAGTCTGATGTAACTGAAATCCTTAAGCTCGGGTTTTGTATTGAGAAGTACAAATGTCATTTCTAATGAAGACCGGGTTCTAGTCTAAATTGACTAAAACCCACTACCAATGACGTCCGGGTTCTACACTAACGTGAGTAGAAGCCTTTGATCTGTGAAAATCAAGATGTCTTTGGTATCCAAACTGATTTGGATCCAGACTTGTTAGCACTTTTCGGTACCCATCTCAAAACGGGTTTTGTTACCCACTTCAGTATAGGTGTTGGTAGCCATTGCCAATTATATTTCTTATCTTCCCACTCAAACTCAGAAAGCAAATTTCTTTTTGTATGATGGAATTGGAAATCTGAATTACAACAGAAACTTGATTATAAACGATCAGAATTTTGCAATCTCTTCTTTCTGAAAATCTATCTGGTGCTAGCCCGTTTCTGATAATACTTGGTGTTTCTCAGTATTATTAGAAACTTTTGAAAGCTTTGATTTTGAAGATTCACGAAGATAAATCTTGACTGGAAGTTTTTCAAATATCTTATCTTTGCCTTTGTTTATCTTTAAAACATACTTAAGTTTAAGATCTGAAGTTGAATCAAGGTTAGGAGTTTCAGATAGCTGCTTAACACTATCTGAAGATAAATCAAAATGATCAACTTTATATTTTAAACAAACTGAAGAAACCTTAACCTCTGATTTATTTGAAGAAGGAGAAACAGTAAATTGTTTAGAAAGATGAATTAATAGATCTTCCAATCCTTTGATGATGACCAAATATGAATTTCTGTCATTATCAAACGATTGGTAATCTGTTTTGAAAGATTAATCTTTAATTAAGCACATCATTCTCTCATCTTCAAATAATTTAGATTTCACTTTCAAATCTTGTTTTTTAAGTAAGAACTCATTTCTTTCCTTCTAAAATAATTCTTTAGTTGATGAAAACTCTTTTTCAAGAGCAAAAGCTTATTCAGTTTTGTTTGAAACATAATTTTGATCTGAATGATTTGTCTTTGAAAGTGTTGCTTCAAAATCTCTAACTTTATTGTAAAGATCAGATCGTTCAGGCAAAAGATATTTCAGTTGAGTTTCATTCTGATAATTCGCTTGTTTAGAATCTTCAAGTTCTTTTGATAATTTAGAAATTCTCAATTTAAGGATATGAATCTCGGAATTCAATACTTTCTGGTTCTCTTCAAAATTTTAAACTTGTTCTTTCAATCTTTTGATATCATTTAAAGCAAAGGCTTTATCTGTATTTAATTGACAAGAATATCATAATTGTTCTTATGAATCTGTTCAGATTCAGTAAGTTTGACAATCAGCTCAGACTTTGTAAGATTCAAAAACTGATTATGATCATTTGTCATTTTGAATTTCTGATATTGAATCTTCCAAGATCTTTTAGGGACCGATGAGTGATTTATTGATTGAAACTCTGAAAAATATATCTTTCAATGATGACTTGTTGAAAATCAGCTTTGAAGTGACTTTTCAACGTTGATTTTTTAGCATCTTTACACAAAAATGTCTGTAACTTTTTTATGTAGTCGAATTAGGCGTTAAAAATTGTCCGTACTGGCTTTACCGATTTTTCAAATCATAGATCTCGGTTCAATCTTCGATTTGACATATGGTAGGCCTTGTAACGATGTTCCAGTCAAAAGTTATGACCAATTGAAGCAGCAAAGGTCATATAGTTAAAAGTAGAATGAAACTCGAATGATTAATGATGAAACTCAGATGTATAAGAATCAAACTCGAGTACTGAATGAGGAAACTCGATATACTAATGATCAATCTCGAATGAAAGATTATCAATCTCAAATGCTTAATGATCAATCTCGGATGCCTAAGACTGAAACTTGAATGCTTAATAATATAACTCGATAAAAGAAGGATGAATCTCGATTTATGAAGTATGACACTTGATTAAAGATGTTTGAAACTCGATTAAACAAGCAACAATCTCGATTGAAACGATATTAATCTCATATGATGAATACTTAAACTCAAATATCAATTTTTCAAACTCGAATCACAGTTCAATTAAACTCGAAACTCAGTTGATCAAACTCGATTAACTTCTTTGTAAAACTCGATTAACACTATGAACTTACTTTTGCCCGAGTTTTATCATTTTTTAACAAAAACAAGTTAACATTCAAAAAATTTCAAAAAAAATTCATGAATTTACCTCAAAATGATTTCGAAGATTCGTTTTACACACAGAAAGAGTTTTTGTAAAAACACTTTGTCTAATTTCAAATTAAACACCAAAAATTAATTAAAAAACATGAAGAACACCACTTTTCCGAAAATATGTGAATTCCAGATTAATTTCTGTGTGCTTGGAATTAGAATTTGAGACTTACCTCAATGAAATCGTCTTTTAATAACTCACCTTTGATTCAAACTTCATTTCGAATCATCCAGTGAATCCAAATCCCTCAATGATTTTCTGATTTTGATGAAATACAATGTAACAGTGCTTCGAATTTTTTTTTTCCGATTTCAGAATTCACAGAAATTTTGGCCATATTAGGCTTCGATACCAATTGATATTTCAAAATTCAGCAATTCAATTCAACGGTTAAACAATTATGAACATCAATCAACAACACAATATATCGAATGCTTATAGAGTAGAAGAATATTACAATGAGGTTCTTGAAGATGACTTGCTTGACAAACTTTTACTTCCAGATCTATCTTCTATTTCATCATACGTCTATAGTAACAGTACTCCTATTTATAATAAAACACAAGTATTGATTATTTACATAAAGCCCCCTGAACTACTACAATATAATTGTTTTCATCTCTATTTATATTTGTACCCAACAAGTGTTTGTGATTAGGTGTTATTGAAAGTGTCTTCTTGGAAGGGTGTGATCAGATTCAGACACCATGGTAAACTAAGTCCAAGGTATATTGGGTCATTCGAGATAGTAGGCAGGTCAGAGATCAGGCCTATGGAATGAGATTACCTCCAGATTTGGTCGGTCTGCACGACACATTCCTTCTGAAACACTTGAGAGAGTGCTTAGCTAAAGATGATCAGTGTGTCCCTTAATCGAAGATATCAATTGAGAATCAGTTAAGATATGATGAGCATCCTGAGATGACCACTGATCGGAAAGTGGAGAAGTTTTATAATAAAGAGATATCATTGGTACTCGTTCAGTGGAGATGTAAGGTCACCTCTAGCACCGATCTGACCTTGACGCGACACCTTCCAACGAGTGCGGAATCCTCGTTAGTGGTTTAACTGATCGATCACACACGAAAACTAGAGACGAACACAGTGATAGTCGATACAACGAACGATCCGACACGTGTATTTCTCCGAAAGACTCTCTGAAATCACTCTAGCTCGTACGTGCACCGATACAAGCTCTGATCACTAATTTCTGCAAAAGTCTCTAATTAAAACTGATTAACCCATAATTATAGAGATTAAGTTCGAACTTAACAAACTAAGTTCGTTCAGGCCCAAGCCCACGAACTTGTCCAATACCCTACGAACTTAGCTTCACTAAGTTTGTCTGGGTATGGATAAGTTTGAACCCTAGCCTTTGAACTTATTCTTGAACTTATCTTTGAACTTATTCTTGAACTTATCTTTGAACTTATCATGCAAATGTAAACATCATACAAAATCATGATCAAGCATATATGACTTGTATTTAAAAAATTCTGATCTATTACAAAAGACTATCAATTACATACCTAGACTGCTATCGTCACACAGGGTGTACCAACAGGAGACACCACAAGGGTACTAGCACGAATTGGGAACCAGAGACTGAGTTGTGAAGTCGCTATCGTCACCAGTTCTAGATTCAAAGTTAGATTCTTGGACGGAAAGGGGAGGATTTGTAACACCCCGACTCCCGAGTAGGTGCGTGTAACTATCCTATTGACTAATTATTATATTGATTATTGCGTTGTTCCAATTACATCCCGTTTAGTGGATTATATGAGTCAGGAATGATAATACGTGGCTTCGGGATATGATCTTAATGGATAAATTATAATCATGGATTCACGGGATTCAATGGGATTTATGGATATAAATTTTGAATGTTTGATGATGAGGTCGGTAATCGGTGTCGAACCCATGATATAAACAGATACGTATAATATACGTATGTTCATACTTCAAAACATACATGAGTATTGTGTGTATGTGTGTGTGTTTGTTGGCTTCTATTGGAGTTCAGATTGAAGCCATAACAAGTGTTGGAATTCTTCTTCAATCTATATAATTTTGTTCTTCGAGGTTTGAAGGTCAAAAATCCTTGAATAAAATATGTTTTATTGTGTTAATTACTAAGGAACTTGGGGACTTGTTGGATTGATGCACAAAAAGTGTTTTAGTATTGATAACATGAGATTGTATAAGCCAAAATCCAGTTTGGGGGTTAAATATCCCTGGATAGAAGCAGGAAAAAGGAATAGAGACCTGCCACTCAAGGCGATCGCGATCGCGATCGTAATGGGTTGAGCGTGGCTGCTATAGGTAGCGTGGGGTCAAGTACAAGATAATGTTCTTGTGCACGGCTCGTGGTGGAAGCGTGCCTCACGATAGGGGCAGCGCGACCGCGATCAGCCTAGTAGGGCCACATTTGTCTTTTGTTTCGTGGGTCCTATTTAGGGGTCATTTTTGGGGTTAATCAGTGATGTTATTGGTTATGGTATACACTGGGCTAATCTGCTGAGTTGGGATTAATCTGGGAAGATTCGTTGTGTATACATGGATTGACAGAGATCGGATCCAGACAGATTCTGGGCCGCGGGATTTATTAGAGTTAGCTATCGTGCATAAGGTAAGTACACGGGTTGTTTTAAAAGACATGTCGCCTCTTTTGAGTCTTTTAGTGTTTACATTGTTTGTGTATTTATTATATGTGGTGATACTGTGAACACTGCGAGTTATGATACACGTGTATGTATACTAAGATATATATTGAGTAATAAATTAAATGCATCATAAAGTGATCGCGATAGGTTATCGCGGGAGCTGAGTAACTCTGTTTAACCCTGCGTGGGGTTCCCATATATATATATATATATATATATATATATATATATATATATATATATATATATATATATCTGTGTGTGTGTGTGTGTGTGTGTTGAAATTAATTCCCAGCAGTATTAGCACAAGTGAATATGATATCAGCAATATTCAGAACAAAAAGAATAATAATACTCAATGATTGTATGCATATTAAAGAACAAAGTCAGAGAGAATAAATAAATGCGGCGACTGCTTTTTTCAGAATTTTCATGAGTGTGTGGGAAACCCTAGGTGGGGTTCCCTTACATCATTTAATTGAAGTTTCAAAGTATTACACAATCACCCTCTTGACTTCTACTACAATTAATATCGAAAGACAAGAAATAAATTTCATGGAAATATACTAAATAACTATTACAAAATAAATTCCACAAGATCGGAATTTAATATCTAACAGTCTCCCCCTTTTCTATCATTGTGGACAATGACAGGCTTCTTCTACATGTTCCCTGCGGCCAAAGACTTCTTCAAATCATCGAGTCACTTGCCTAAGATGTAGCCTGTCATTCAGAAGTTCAATGGCAGCGCATGTCTTGTATTTCTTTTGGTTTTCATTTAAGTTCAGAGATTGGGTGGGCATCGTCTTCTTGTAGTCTGTTGTTGAGCTCGGCTCTGACCAATCTGATTGTACCATCTAAATAGCAACGCAAGTCTTTGATGCGCATGAACTTTTTCTGCCCTTTCTGATTCAAAAAGATAATTCCCTGTTGTCCCACCATCAAAACTTTGTATGGTATATAGTGAACTAGGAGAAAAATGGTTTGCTCTAGTGCTTTTAGACCAACGTTGACCATATAGCTCTCTATAATCAGCTGAAAATCTATTAAGCACATAATGATGGAACGACGATTCACGCTTTTAGTCAGGGCTGCAACAACAGTAACATGAGTTAATCATTTCTTGATTCTGTTCTTAGCTTGTTGGGCAGAAACTCAATGTCGTCAATGTTAAAAAAATCCAGGTCATTTTCGTGCAAGAACTGTACTGATCCATCTTCTCGAAGTACTTCAAAAGTGGATGTGAACACTCGAGCTCTTTTAAAAATATGGATATTGTTAATCTTTACTATATTTCATTTTGACCAGTATTTCTCTTATGGTCGTTTGTATTTAAGCATCATATGATTGTATTCAGCTTGTTCTGCTCTGGATGCGTTAGCCAAAACCGTCAACAGACGTCTGCTCTATGACCCGGCTTTCTTTCTGAACACCATCTTGAATCTATCTTCAAGAAATGGATTCTTAAATTCCTCAGCGGGTAATTTCCTAAAAAAATTCTTTTAATCCTTGGACGAGACGTTCTTCTAGCTCTGCCGAAGGAGCTTCAAGCAATTTCAAAATTCGACCCCTCCGGTCCTGCCTTAACTCTTCTTTCATCTCTTCAGACAGAGCCTGCACGTCACCCTTTGAATACCATTGTACCCATTCTAGATCGTGTATATCATGCAATGGAGTTGCTTCAGGCCTATTATCAAAGCAGTCAACGGTTCTTGGACCTGAAGACTCGACTGTTTGGGATGTAAGGGTTGATTGGGCTGTTTCTATATCTTGGACTGTGGGGGAACTTTGGACTGGAGGTGTTTCTTCGGGAGTAGGGGAGGTAGCTTGGATAGAAGATAAGCTTTCTTGTTGAGGCACGTGGGGTGGGAAATTTAAGAATTTAAACGATGATGATGATTTTTGTGGCGACTCGGGTTCAGGCTTGGGAATTATCAAAGGATAGTCTTGGTCAGTATCAGAGTCTGTATCAGACACTCATATGACCTCAACCATTTCAAAAATTGGATAAAACTCCACCATTGTCGAAAGTGGATCTAATGTAGCCGGACCTTCAAAAGGAGGTTCATCTTCAACCATTTCCTGAGACTCTGAAGTCGTTTCCCCAAACCCTTGCTCTGGTCCCTCTGCTTCTGCTCCCCCTACATTTAGCATCTCGCCCCCAGACTAAACCCTTTGGCGTTTTTCCCCCTCATGGCGATCATGGTCGTCCTGATCGTCATGTTTTCTCTTTAGGGATTCAGCCTGAGGACGGCATTGAAGTTCAATGACCATTGATTCCAGATGGTCAATTCGGCTATTAAACTACTCTTGGACCTGAAGGATTAGTCGAGTAAGGTTGACCATCTTATCGGAGAGCTCGTCTATCTGTGATTGGATTGAGCGGGTACCTGGTGGCTGCTGTTCGTCAGAGGCAACACCCTTACCATTGAGAAATGATAACAGGGCGGTGTGTCACTTTTCGGAAGTTGCCTTATGGGCATCCAGGTCAGCCCATGTAACAAAACCAGCAGCACGGAGAGCCGATGTTAGTATCTCGAGAAATATCTTGGGATGGCCTGATGTTGATGGCATTTGTTGGTCAACACCTGTTGGTACCCCCTGTGTGAGGATAGCAGTCTAGATATGTAATAGATAGTCATTTGTAATAGATGAAGCTTTATTAATACAAGTTATGCTTGTTAATTCACATTTATACCTTTTCATGTTAAGTTCTAAGTCTATCATAATAAGTTCTAGAATAAGTTCTAAGAATAAGTTATAAGGATAAGTTCTAGGCTATGGTTCGAACTTAACCCAACCCAGTCAAACTTAGTGAAACTGAGTTCGAAGGGTATTCAACAAGTTCGTGGGCTTGGGCCTAAACGAACTTGATTAGTTAAGTTCAAACTTAATTAGTATAATTTGGTGTAATTCGTTTTATTGAGAGAGTTTTGGGAAATATGAGTTTTAGAGCTTTTGCAAGTGCACGTGCGAGATAGAATGTTTCAGTGAGTCAGTTTTGGAGCAATATACAGTGTCGGGTCATTCGTTGTATCGGCTATCATTGTGTTCGGCTCCGGTTTCCGTGTGTGATTGATCCGTTAAGCCACTAACAATGATTCCGCACTCGTTGGACGACGTCGCGTCAAGATTAGATCCATGACAGAGGTGATCTTACAAGTGGTATCAGAGCCATAACGAGTATTCTTCGTGTTCATCACGTTTCGACGAACATTCTTTGTTTTCTTAACGTTCTTACCGGATAAATCACGTGTTTTCGACGTTTTTCAGAGTTATACAAGAAAGGTTACGGGAAAAAGTTCACATTAGTTCAATTTTTCAGTCGAAATCAGTGTTTTTAATCCTAAAAACATTAGTTTAATCTGAAATCTAGAAAAAATCAAATTTTTGGACGTTTCTCGAACTTGCGGCGCTCGAACGTAAGGGGTGTATTAGGGTCCTTCGAACTTGTCAGAATAGGCTCCTCTCGAACTTGAATTAGGGTTTTTCATATTTAATTGGGGTTCGAACTTGTGAGAAGCATTCGAAGTTATCCGATTTGATTCGAACTAGTCTTGGTTCGAATCTGTCAGAAACAATTAGGGTTTTTCGAACTTAATTGGGGTTCGAACTTGTCAGAAGCATTCGAAGTTGTCAGATTTGATTCGAACTTGTCTTGGTTCGAATTTGTGAGAAACAATCAGGGTTTATCGAACTTGCAGGCTTTCGAACTAGTTGTGTTCGAACTTAAAAGCTTTCGAATTTAATTTACAAAACGAATTTAAATTTAAAGTTATTCGAACTTGAATAAGTTCGAAAGATTTGTTATAAATTCATTTTTAAATTAAATTATTTAAGTTCGAAAACAAAAAGTTTTTAAAAGAATGTCGAGCATGCACAAATTTTTGTGAATGGACCATGAATTTGGCAAAGCTAACTCTCCACCCAAGCTAATGAAGTTGGAATATTACTACTGGTGGAATAATAGATTTGCTGACTTTGCAAGATTTAATGGCATGCGTATGCGGATATGCATCGACGAATGATATGTTCCCCCTACGCAAGAGTTTGAAGGCCGATTAAGAGTTTTGACATATCAGAACATAAAAGATGACGACAAAAAGATCTATGTGGCCGAGAACCGAGCTTTTTCGTCTATCAGAATGGCACTGCCTCAGGAGATCCCACACACACTTAGAAATCAATGGACTTCTAAAGAGCTTAGGGATGCTCTAGAGAAGAAGTGTGAGGGAAATCCAAGGGTATGTATGGGGAGAACGGAGATGTTGAAGCAGCATTTTTCTATATTCAAGGAACTAAAGGATGAGTCCTTGGATGAAACCATTACTAGATTCTATCATCTGCTAACTGAACTTAATAATCACAATGTTGAGTATCAAGAAACTGAAAAGATAGAAAAGCTTCTGGATGCTTTTCCTGCTAAGTGGGAGATGTACACGGCGCTAATAAAGCATGATGAAGAAAAATTTGAGATTCTCACTCTGGAAGGGGTTATTGGAACGTTGAGGACCTGCAACTTCAAGTTGCAGAAGAAGAAACGAGAATTTGAACAAGTACAGGATCCTGAAATGTACTTCGGGAAGTCAAAGTCTTCAACTTTTAGTGAACTAAACTCAGCGGCCACAACATTTTGTACATGAGAAGAGTCGATACCTGTTGAAGCTGAGGAATCTAATAATAGAGCGTTCTTAGGGTTTTCTAAACCAGAAGAAAAAAACAACACTCAGCGTCTACCTCTCAAGGTTATACCAAGATGCCTATGAGCTCAAAATCAGCTGAAGAGCATCTAAATCTTCTAGCTTCGTTTGTCGCATCTTACGGCAACTGTGTTCAAGCAAAATAAACGATCCAGCTGTATTGGAAGAGGACTACGATCAGGTAGATCCAGATGACTTGGAACAGATGGACCTACAATGGCAACTGCCAAGTATTCGGACATTTTGCCAGAGAGTGTCAATGACCAAAGGTTGAAAATTGTCAGAATCAGAACCAAGCAAGACAGCACTCAAGTGGTTCTGGGAATCAAGCGGCCATAGTTGGTCTGTTAACAAATGTGTCATCCAACAGACAGCTAGATGGAACATATGATTGTAGCACTCATCCGGAGTCGAATGCCAGAGCTTTTAGGGCTGAGATAACTGAGCCCGGTGGGGAAAAAGCTGAAGAAGAAACAAAGGACACCCAGCAGTCAGAATCAATTCCTTTGTTGGTGGAAAAATCAGAGGAGCAAACCATTCTGGAGTTTGCAGCTCAAATGGCCAATGTGGAATCATATCACAAAAAGATAACACTAAACTTTTCTACATTTCATGATTTATGCATTTTAAGTGCTACATTAAATGATAGATTAAATCTAGTACTACAGACACATAACGCCATGACAGCTCATGTCCAAGCATTAAAATCTGATAATGCTAGTCTTCTAGATATTAAGGAGGATTTATGGGCCAAAATGAAAGCAGATGCTCAGGATGTGATAGTTGTAAAAGACAAGTTGAGTGAGCAATGTGTCAGGTTAGAACTAAAGTATGAGCATGTCGAATCTTTAACCAAAGAACTCACTCTTAAGGATGTAGAACTAGCTAAATGTAGAGTTAAGGTTGTACAGGCCAATATCAAACTTGAAAAGTTTAGGAACTCATCCCTAAATCTAGTCAAAATCTTAGAAGCTCAGAGGCAGTCTAAGAAAGTAGTGGGCCTAGATTATCATGAAAGTCCTCCACCGTTCAACAACAACTATGTGCCTCAACCTCAGAATAAAAGCACAAAAACGGTTGAATCAGAATTAGCAGCTGTAACAGAATCTGAAAAAGGAAAATTCAAACTAAGTTGTCTACCACAACCCCTAATATTAAGAAAGTCAAGTTTGTGCAGTTTACTAGTAACACTAAACTAGAAGAAGCAAAAACTGTAAATGATAATCATCAAGAGGTTGTAAACAATGTAGTTGAATCGAAAGAACATGACACTAGTGAGACACGTAAGTCTGGGTACTTATAAGAAGTAGATTGATAAAATATCGTGCTTCAGATGTCATGAGAAAGGTCATGTTGCGTCTAGCTGTCCTTATAAGAAAGTAGAGTCTACACCGTCCGTAGGGAAGCCAGAACAACCAGTCTCAAAATCAGTACCTAGTATTGCTAGTACAAGTACTTCTCAACATACTGAGGAAAAACTTGAATGCAACACCTAGAGTAGCTGCTAAACAATTACCAGTGTCGGTCAGACAGAATGAAGTGATTAGGACTAATTCACAGAATAGAGTCCCTAGTCAATCTAGGTCAGGACCACAACAAGTCTATAGGAGTACGACACCCAGGAGGACCTACACTCCGGTTAGGTCTCATACCCCTAATAGACAACAGACACCAGGTAGAGCCATGGGATATAACAATGAGATGCACTATAATCGAAATTATTCTAGGGCTCAACCGCAAATGACAACCGAAAGGCCAAGAGTGAGTGTTACTCACTCAGTGACACCACAACAAATTCTTAATCAGATACCCAAGTCACCTGAAAGGAGAGATGGGTATTTGAAAGAGTTCAAGTATGTGGATAAGAATGGTATTACCAAGTCAGTCATGGTTTGGGTTCCCCGTGATGACTAACTTATTTTCTTTCAAGGAAGGGAATAAGGGTTTTGCCTCATTCGCTAAGAACAAGGGAGGAAATATCACTGGAACAGGAGTAGTCACTAATGGGACAATCACACTTGATCAAGTTTACCATGTATATAAACCTGATCACAATCTCATTAGTGTCTCTCAGATCTGTTATATGAATAATTCAGTTATCTTTACTGAAAAGGAAGCGTTAGTGCTGAAGCTAGGATTCAAGATACCTGAAGAGTGGATTATGATGAGAGCCCCAAGGGTGAATGATTTATACATGTTGGACATGAATGTATCAGGACATCGATGGGAACGATTTGTCTACTATCTAAAGCTTCAGAGTCTGAATCTCTACTGTGGCACAGACGCATGGCACACTTGCACCTAAGGAAGATGAACTACATCACGAAAATGGCCTTGTGCAACGTGTTCCACTAAATAGTTTTCAATTCGAAGACAAGTGTGTACCATGCAAGAAGGAAAAACAACATAAGAAGTCACACAGGTCGAAGACTCAAAACTCAATCGCTTCCACCTTCGATTTGCTGCATATGGATCTCTTCGGTCCAATCAACAAAAGGAGTATAGGTGGTAGTTGGTTTTGTTTAGTTATTACTGACACGTTTCTCATGGGTTTTCTTTTTAGGTTCAAAAGACGAAACAGCAGGCACACTGATTGGGTTCTTTGACCAAGTCGAGAACTCATACAGGACAAGGGTAAAACGAATCAGGAGTAATAACGGAACAGAGTTTAAGAATGCCGTAATGGGTGTATATTGCCTAACAAAAGGCATAGTGCATCAGTTTAGTGCACCTTATGAGCCACAACAAAATGAGGTGGCAGAACGTAAGAACATGACTCTAATTGAGGCAGCAAGGACTATGCTCTCGGATTCAAAGCTTCCTACCATGTTTTGAGGGGAGGCAGTGAATACCACGTGTCATGTTTTAAACAAAGTCCTAACTGTTAAATCACTGAACAAAACCTGTTATGAAGTTTTGAATAAAAGACCACAAAATTTAACTGGCTGTGAACCGTTTGGGGTACCGTGTACTTTATTAAAATTAAAAAACAACCTAAGTTTGGTGAAAAGGTTGACGAAGGATACTTCCTAGGTTATGTTCCTAATTCACCAAACAAGAGGGTTTTTAACAAAACAAATGGTACGGTTGAAATTGTGTTTTACATTGATGTAACAAGTTATTCACATGAACCTCAAACTGGTCCTAAATGGTTATTTGATTATGACTCTGTGTTTGAATCATTTAACATACCGTTTAGTGGAAATGCAGGATCTGTGGAAAATGACTTCTCATCATTGAATCTCAACAAAGATGGTACAGGTTTTCCAAAAGCAAGCATTCCATCAACATACGAGACTACAACGATAGATGATGGGTCTTCAGCTGAGAATGAACCTGAATTACCTACGGATGAGAATCAGACAAGTAATTCTACCTCCGAAGATAGTGCTCACGAGGAGGAAGTTGTTCCGTCTGAAGTAATACCCCCAGTAGGTGAAATAGGATCAAACTTAGGAGATAATCTTCAAGTTGATGAAATTGAGACATCGAGATTTAATAGGGATCATCCAATTGAGGGCATCATAGGGAATCCACATGCCGGTGTGAAAACTAGGAGTAGCGTGAATAGTAACACACCGTTGTTTTCGATGATCAATGACTCCGAGGCATTTCACACGTGTTTATACTCGAGTTTCATTTCACAAGTAGAGCCAAAGAATGTGCAAATGGCTCTGAAAGACGATTATTGGGTTGAAGCTATGCAAGAGGAACTTTCACAATTCAGAAAGCTAGAAGTGTGGGAGTTAGTGTCGTTTCCTCGAGACGAAGTTGCTATAGGGATCAAATGGGTCCTTAAGTTCTCACGGGATGATTAGTGCATAGTTACTCGTAACAAGGCAAGACTCATGGTCAAAGGGTTTAACCAGGAAGAAGGAATAGACTATAACGAAGTGTTTGCACCAGTGGCGAGGCATGAGGCGCTTCATTTGTTTCTAGCTTTCGCATCCTTCAAAGGATTTAGAGTGTACCAAGTCGATGTCAAGAGTGCCTTCTTGTACGAAATGGTGAAGGAGTTGGTGTATGTCGACTTGATAAGGCTTTGTATGGATTGCATCTGGCACCTAGGGCTTGGTATGAGACATTGTCAACTCACCTCTTAGACAATGGGTTTGGGAGAGGGAGAATTGATAGTACAATATTCGTTAAAAGGAAAGGAGAAGACTTTATTCTGGTACAAGTCTTCGTGGACGACATCATCTTCGGGTGGTAAAACGAGTAAATGTGCATGGATTTTGAAAAGGTCATGAAGTCTAAGTTTGAGAAGAGTGCGATGGGAAAGCTGAACTTCTTTCTTGGTTTACAAGTTGAACAACGAAAGGAGGGAATGTTTATTCATCATACGAAGTATGTGTATGATATTTTAGAGCGCTTCAGGATTGAAGGAACAAAGCTTACTGCACATTTCAGTACTCTGATTCAAGTGAATCATAATCTCGGACCGGGTACAGATAGTGATACTGATGTGGATCCGACTTTATATCGGGCTATGATCGGGTAACTTATGTATATAACAGCTTCTAGACCTAATATAATGTTTGTTATATGCATTTTTGCCAGGTTTCAAGCTAATCCGAAGGAAATGCATATGAAAGCCGTGATTCAGATTCTGAGATACCTGAAGTCGAAACCGACGCTGGGACTTTGGTATCATTCTGATGGAGTTCTGGAATTGGAGGCTTACACGGATTTAGACAATGGAGGACGTAGCTTAGACCAAAAATCAACGACTGAAGGTTGTCATTTCCTTGGAGGGAGGCAAGTATCCTGGAAATGCAAGAAACAAACTTTAGTAGACGTATCAACGTGCGAGGCCGAGTATGTAGCTACTGGTAGTTGCTATTCATAGGTCTGTGGATTCAACAACAATTGCGGGATTACGGTTTGACTTATACTCATACTCCCATTAGGATAGACTGTCAGTAAACTATTTCCATAACAAATAATCCAGTTAAACACAGTAAGACTAAGCACAAAGACATAAAACATCATTTTATACGTGATTATGATGAGAAAAAGTTAATTAAACTGGTAAAAGTTCCAACGGAAGACAATAATGCAGATATTTTCACAAAAGCATTTGATAGGTCAGGCTTTGAATTATTGGTCGAACTGAATGTCATGCGTAATCCGGAGTAACCTGACCTCAGTAGATTTTTCTTTCTTTTAAAAGTTTTCTTTAATTTTAGACTTAGCTTATTAGTTGATTTACTTAAAAGTGAAAAATAAAAGAAAAAGGAGAGAAAAACATAAAAATATAAAAAAATGAGTATATTAAAAAAATGAGAAAAGTCTTAGAGTCATAGGTTCAAAGGGTCGAATTTTGGCACAGTCTAACAAACTCTAACTGTTAAACTTTCACACATAATGCACCATAAAGTCTAAACTGATATACATATTCTTGTCTGATATATTGTTAGACATAAGACATGAAGGAAATCCGAAAAGCAAATAAATAATCAAGAAAAAGTCTTATGTGTAACTAACTTAGATGTACAACCAATGGCTCTTAATTTCTATGTTAGAGACATACAGACAATGACTACGAATAAGGTATTATAACTTATCTGGGGGATGTATAGATTCATCAAAATACATCTTAAACAAAGAAAGAAAAAGTTTTGTAAAGTAAAGGAAGTCAAAACAAGTCGGTTTGTTGTACGTGAGTACAGATCTGTCACCACTGTTGTGACTTAAACTAGCAAGATAAGTTGCTTTGTTGTACATGAGTACAGACCTGTCACCGTTGTCTTGCTAACATGGGAATAACTCTAAGACAAACTAAGACACTTTGTTGTATGTAAATTCAGATCTGTGTCCGACGCTTGCCTTTTAAAGATAATTTGCAAATACCTAAAAGTCAAAGTCATTGTATGTCTGCCTTGATCACAGAAGTATATCTATGTATGGGACACGTAAGGTAGTTTCTTGATATATGAAAAGGCCTAAGGAAATTCCTAAGTGTTGAATGTTTAAATGGAAAAACATAACTACAATCGACTTGGAATGTATGTCACGACAAACAATCAAAGGAATAAAAAATTCCTTAGTGTGAAAGTGCAAATACGGAAAGTGCGTTTGACACTGCTATCTGATTGAACCTTCTTTGACTATCTCGCAAAAATATTCTGTTAGTGTATTTTTACTCTTAAATTAATTTTTAGTTAAATTTAACTTTATTTTATTTTATTTTATTTTATTTTATTTCATTTTAGATTATTTTATTTTTAATAAATAGGAACAAGGTCAAATTTACTAGGATGCATTTTTAGTTTGAGAAACAAAAGTGCGTGATAATTTGTTGCTTAGTGAAAATGTCTCGCAAAGTTGAAAAAGATCCGTCAAATGAAAAAGTTTAAAAAGTTGGATTTTATTCAAGAATTTTCAAAATTTTCAATTAAGTTCGAAGTCACATTAGAACTTAATATAAGTTAAAAGTTGATCGGATATAAATAGGTCAACAGTGTTCATTTAATGCAACTACTCTCGAACTTATCCTCTCGAACTTGTAGTGGATTCGATTTTGTGGTTCAATCCTCGAATCTTTCAAAATTGTACCTCGAACATACACAACACTTAGTTTATTTACATCATCAAACACAAAGTAAGTGTCCTTTAGTACTTTAAAAATCATAATTTTTGAGTTTAATATAACAAAAAACTAGGTGGCTTAAATCACTAAGTTTTAGGTTATAAAACTTGAAATTGATCGTCAATAAACTTGATTACAACCTATTAGGACTAGATTTAGTAGTTAATTAAGTCTAAAAATGTTTAAATCATGATCTTGAAGTTTAGAATGCTGACTTCGAACATGTTTTTCAAGGCTCGAACTTGTCCGGACTTCGAACTTGTTTAAAATATCTATAAGTTCGAAAACAGACATATTCGAAAAGGATTCTCGAACTTAAATAAGTTCGAAGGTCAATAGACTGTTCGAACTTAAGTAAGTTCGAAGGAATAATATTCTCGAATTTAAGTAAGTTCGAAGATGTTTAAATTTGAACTTAATCAAGTTCGAACTTAAACAAGTTCGAATAACTTACATTTTTCCAAAATTAATTTCTAATATTTTAAATGTTTGATTTGTGTGCAGAAATGGCAGATCGTGCTTTCTACAACAAGCACCATATGATCAAGGCAGTAGACCTTCAGCTAGCTGAGGCTCAATCATACAGACAGATGTTGGAGTTCCTGTCTCAATCAAGGGTTGCGTATGCTCTGACGCATAACCCGATGATTATTCATCCGTATGTCCGCCAGTTCTGGCAAACTTTGCAAGTGGACTGCTCTATAGTTCTGACGCTTTTGAGGGCTACAGTCGGTGGCCAACCGATCACATTTTCAGCTGATCATTTAAGAACCAATCTGCAATTGGGCACCAGTGATCAAGAAGATGGTCCCATAGACTTTCCAGCTCCCATTAGGCAATCGGCCTTCCTGAGGATGGGATACGCCCTGGATATAACGAAAGCGTCATATGTCACGAGTGGACTTATTGGCAATGGAGATATCTAGTGCATGTGATGATGGTTTGTTTTGCACCAAAGATGGCCGGTTTTAACACGATGGTCTCCAAGCTGCAATCAGGGATGATCTCGTTGGTTTACAACAAGCCGTTCAGCTTTTCTAGGTTTTTCTTTAAGGAATTTGTGCATCAAATCACCGCTCCAGCCCGCAAAAGATTTTTTATGTATCCAAGGTTCATAATGATGACCATCAGGAATTTTTTGCCAGAACTACCAGCACTACCAGAATAAGTTGCGGTAGCTGCTATCGATAAGAGAATTTTTACGGATTGTCAATCGCATAATTCACGGAGGGCAGAACAAGTAAGGCCTCAAGTGGGTCCGTTATTTGGAGCAGTCATCGATCCAGTTTATGTAGCTTCAGAGGAAGAGGAATGAATAAATGAAGCACCTCAATAACAAGCACCGACACAACAAGCACCGGTTGCTCAAGACGTACCATCTACAATTACAGCAACAACGGTAGTTGGGGCTTCAACATCGGGACCCCAGGCTTACCCTAGGATGCAAACTATGGAAGAAATTTTTGTGCAAGGCGCGACAGCTCAGGAGAATATATCTGAGGTGCTTGTACATAGTATTTTGGAGCCGCCTTCTGATATGGAAGATATTTTCAGGGAGATAGATGACTATCAGCCTCCAGCAACAGCAGCTGAGGCAGCAGAAGGTCATGTAGAAATGGCTTCCGAATCCGAATCAGATTCAAGTTCTGAAGAAGTTTTAAGGGAAGCCGCAAATCTACCAACTTCTTTTGCAAGAAATGGATCAAGGCTAGTTGGGAGCAGACGGATAATAACTCGTCCTGCTCTCAGAGACGAAGATGAAGTTGATCAAGATTTCATTTTGGAAGAAGAATTGTTGATCACAAGGCAACAAAGGGCAAAGCGCCAACATGTATCCGAAGAAGCTCCATCCACCTCTACTGTCGTTCCATCCACCGCAACCACCGCTCCATTCACATAAACCACTACTCCATAAACTTCCGTTCCATCTACTGACTACCAAAGCATATCATAATTTAAAGGCAAGGTAGATCTCCATTCAGTCCAAATCTTTCATCTTTCACAAGCTATGAATGAGCTACAACAACACAAATCTCGATTGGAGCAGCAGAATGTTCAGCTATAACAAACGGTGACCGCCCAACAAGAAACTATTACTGCGTAGCAATCTCATATCATAACTCTTCAAATCAGAGTGGAGCAAATATTGAAAGACCTTCAAGCTAAGGGGGAGAGTAGTTGAAGGGGTGATCAATTAAGGGGGAGCCGTAGAGATGATGAAGGAGATGACCCCAGTGCACAACAGAAAGAAGGTGAGCTAGCAGATCTTATCTAACAGACTGCTCAGCAAGTTACACTACATGGGGAGTCTGGATCACATGGCTTAGGATCAGAAAAAGGCAAGACATCCGAAGCATCAGAGTTTATTGAACAAGAAATGATAGGAGCCTTGACCGGATTAGATGATGAGGATCTGACCTTTGATTTTGAGGATGACTTAGAAGATTTTGAAGAAGGAGAGTTTGTTCTAGAAAATGTTCCAGACGGAGTCAGATGATGAAGTCTTAACTGATGAAGAAGACGAAGTTGATGAGATTGTTATACAGAGGCAGCCTATCACAGAGGCGTATTCAACTAAAGAGCAGAATGTGATTGACATAGAGTTGCTTAAAGCTGCCTTGGATGCTGAATCAGAGCCTAAAGTTCCTGATAGGGAACTCACAAATAAAGAAAAGAGAAATATGTGGTTAGGAACAACAGAAAGAGAAGGCTTTGACGTTGAAAGAAAAAATGAAAATGCCTAGTCCTGGAAAACTGTCTGGAAGCATACTAAGCTGGTTCTATGATCGAGAACTGCAGGTTTTCATTATTAAATAAAAAAAAGGACTTCAATATCTGAGGAGAAGGCTGAAGGACTTCAACTCCTTGCCCAAGTGTGAAATAAAGGCCTTAGCCTGGAAGGAGCTTGTCAACATTGGAGACGATCCCTAAGGTGAAATAGTTTCTAAGATCACTCGAAGGGAAGGAAGGTCTAGGAAGTTTGAAAGACTCAATACGAGAATGGGAAAGAGAGTAATGGACCATACAAGGATAGATCCTTTAACTGGCAGGCCTTGGATGAAAATGTATTACAAGCCACTTAGATACCTAAAGAATGTGCCTTTAAAACCAATGCCACAAGATGTCTTAGGTAAACTAAACTGGTGGCATGTGGACAGTCAGACGTGTGAAGCTGTTACGAAAGATGATGAAGAAAAGATGATCTTGAAAGTGTATGATCCCCTGCACCTAGTCAACTTGTCTAAGGATGATCTGCTCAAGCTTCATGATCAGGAAATCTATTTTGATGAGCATTTGAAATCTAAAGGCAGAAAGTATCAGGAAGTTGTAAAGGTTTGTGTTGAATAGGGACTTCACCCAGGTAGTAGTTTGAATAAGCCTAGTTCTATAGATTAATGAATATCTTACTAGAAGCTATCTTTAAGGTGGATTCTGTTGGTACACCCAGTGTGACGATAGCAGTTTAGATATGTAACCAATAGTCATTTATAATAGATGAAGCTTTATTAATACAAGTTATGTGTGTTAATTCACATTTATACATTTGCATGTTAAGTTCTAAGTCTATCATAATATGTTCTAGAATAACTTCTAAGAATAAGCTCAAAGGATAAGTTCTAGGCTAAGGTTCGAACTTAACCCAACGCAGTCGAACTTAGTGAAACTAAGTTCGATGGGTATTGTACATGTTCATGGGCTTGGGCCTAAACGAACTTGATTAGTTAAGTTCGAACTTAATTAGTATAATTAGGTGTTAATTCCTTTTATTGAGAGACTTTTGCGAAATACGAGTTTCAGACCTTTAGCAAGTGCACGTGCGAGCTAGAACGTTTCAGTGAGTCAGTTTTCGAGCAATATACAGTGTCGGGTCGTTCGTTGTATAAGCTATCATTGTGTTCGGCTCCGGTTTCCATGTGTGATCGATCCTTTAAGCCACATAAAGGATTCCACACTCGTTGGAATGCGTCGCATCAAGATTAGATCCGTGACAGAGGTGACCTTACAACACCAGGTCTTCCTTCCATCATCTTTGGCTCCATTGCGGCAAGATCAGATTCGGAAGTTTGCGGAGCCCCCAAGAAGGTGGCTTGATCAGGAATGAACACCACGGAGGCGTCATGCGATGTGTGTGGGGGTGTGGTGTGAGCTGTGGCCAAAGGAACTGTGGTCACCGGGGGCGACAGATGACCTGTTTCAACACCACCTCTCTCTGGATGGGAGGGTGATGGAGTATGTGTTGAATCCCCGTGGAATGAAACAGTTTCCCGTTGAGGGGAAAATGAGTGGATGGTTGGGGTAAGTTTGACCACTGGACTAGTGGTCTTATCGTGGATAGTTTGGATGATAGGGCTTAAACACCCTCAGATATAGCACCCTCATCCCTCAATTGGACAGAGACGATCCGTTCTAAGTTGACCGCCTCTTCCTGTTAACCCAAAATGTTTTCATTTGCAGCCTATACTCCCTCAGACTCACTCACACGCTCCTCTTCTTCATATTGGTTAGGCTCATTCAGTATTGACTAAGCCTCAACCGGATATATTTCTCACATGTAGTCCCTTACCCTTTATGTTTGGACGGCTTGATGAAGCAGAGATAACTGAATGTCCATTACCACAACATTGAAGTGACTGTTGGGATCTTGATTCGTTGAAGGGAGGCGGTGAAGTAGACATCAGCCTCGGGACGTTCATGAATTTCCTTGTCTTGATCCATGGCATATTGCGTGATGAGTTGTAGAAACCTTTGGAATGGGATGTATTTGCGTCCTCTTCTGGTTCGTTTCTCTAGAACCACTCTTTCTAAACACTTCGAAGATGAAAGCCGCATAATCATAATGACGATCGTAAGCAAAGGCAGCAAACATCGCTAGTACTTGGATAGATTCGGAGTCATGTCCTGAGTGTTTGCCTGTGAAGCACTTGTTTATGATATCAAATAGGACACTCCAGAGAGATTGGAGGTGCTTTGTCTAGAATTCTGATGGCCTGATGAGTTGGCCACCATATCCCAAGGACTAGATTTCTTCTACGGTTTGAATGAGAGAAGGAATGTGGGCAAAAGCATATTTGGAGACGGACTGGTTTTCAGAGGGTAGGATGAGAATATGGCGAATGGCTTCTTGGGTAATTTTGATGGGAACAGAATAGATTGTAGTGGTGAAGTGGGGTTCAACATCAGATATGAAAGTTAGGTGATGCCAAAACTGTTGGAGGTAGATGGATGGTACGAAAATGGCGGTGGTTAGGGCGTAGAAAATGCGGTGGCCTTTGAGAATATCAAACGTGATATCCTCGGCTTCGTGGTGAAGGGTAGAAATTTCAAGTTGCCAGTTGTGAGGGGCAAACTCAAAAAACTTGGAAGAGGGAAGAAGTGATTCTTCGACTAGTTGGGCATTGTTATTTGGTTACGAAAAATGCGGAAGGGTTAAATTAATTTGCGGATCCATGAGTCATGTAAACATGCAGCAGTTTGTATATCAGACTTAAAAGAATGAAGCATTGATACTAAGTCTGAGATAAGTGTGAATTGAAACTGTCTATTCTGTTTAAAGCATCGGGTCTTTTATCAGTAGAATGTAAATTCCACTGAATAAAGTCCAAAGTCAATCATTAAGAGACCAATGTTAGGAAATACATTTTCACTCAAACACTTATCCTAACTGTAACAACCGACATTAAACCAGGTAAGCAACTACGACCTAATCAGTATTTAATGGCAAATTATAACCTAATCAGTGGTCATTAGCAATTAATCAAGGTGATTAACAATGCTCATAAGTAAATTCAACTCAATTGGAATCAATTTCATCGGTGCGATGAATCGACAAATCAATTAATCCGATCAATTTACGATATGATAGATTAAATCAACTAAGTACGTAATTAAATTATGAATAGTGACACTAATCATACACTAATACAATTACTTAACATTAATTATGCAAGACTAAAACAATTCATTAAAACAATGCATCCAAAAGTATTTATGAATTTACAAGAAAAGGGAAATACAAGAATACATTTCTAAATACATTTATACAAAAAAAAAATGCAAATACACCATAAATACCTCCTTATGGCTGGCCATAGGAGGTACAATTCATAGGTGTTGACCTCAATTTTTTATTACATAATTCCCATACAAAATCACCATCATCACATTTCACTCTTACACTCCACAAAGATTTACACTCAACCTTCAAATCCATCATCATTTCACCACCTTTTCTCATCTATAAATAAGACCACTGTCAAGATCAAAATCACTACCTAAGATTAACTGGTTTAATTTAATCAGAGTATAAACCAATAACCTTGTATTGAATCAAAGTCCAATTAAGAAGTTTACGGAATAACACTTAATTGTTTTGAAAAAAGCTTTCAGAACAAATAATCACATAAATACAATCAATAATCAAATATCATTTGTATTGCCAAACTTAATGAATACAAACACCTCTAATCTGTTTGATTAGACGAAGAACACAAATTGTTCTTAGGGTTTTACAACCTTAGAGGCTTATGAAAAACTTAATCAGAAAGACAAAAATACAATGATAAACTTGTACGTGCAGCCTTACAATAGAAAAACCAATTCTATGTATATATAATGCTTTCTGATTTGTTTCCTTGAAAAAGTCTGATTTCTCTGATAGAAGATATGCTTGAATCTTCAAAATATATCTTTTCCTGAATATCAGAACTTTCTGTTTATTGAGCTGTTTAGCAGCTTGAAGTCTGTCTGTTGAGCAGCATGAGCTTTAACACTGGCAGCTTGAACTTTTGAACTAACAGCTCGAACTTCTTCAACTAACAGCTTGAACTTTGTACTTACACAGAAAATCTACTAACAGTCTGAGAAATCTAACTAACAGCTTGACATACTTAGAATATTTCCCAACAATCTCCCCCTAACTTAAATTCTTTACACAAGACTTTAAGTTTCTATACAAATAAGGAAATAAAACAAAGTAAAACTGTTATCTACAACTGAGGCATCCAAAATCTTACAATTGTGAAAGTTTCCGTTTAACAGCCTTCAAAAATTCTCTCTTCAGATCTTCTCTATCACAATATATTCTCACTGATATCATCTGTAATAACAGCGCCTTTGGAAGATCATAAAATTCAAAATTGAAGTACATACCGGATCCATTTGCAAATTTGAGTCTGTATGTCATTGACTTGACAAACAGATCAACTTGTGCAATCTTCATCTCCTTGGCATCTTCTATATCTTTCCATATTGACTCAGGATCAAAAATGCTCTTTAGGTCTTTTATAGCATGCTTGACCTGTGGAAGTGAGGATCTGACTTGAGTCACAGATCAAACATGATGCATTCTGGAGAGCTCATCTCTGGTCATCCCTTGAACAATGTGCATTAAGCTCTTATATTCTTCCTCAGGACCAGATTCTCTTCTTACTACAAAATGATATCTTAAGTCAATGTTGTCCATTGGCTTAGCATACCAGTAAGTAATAAGAGGTTTTGTGAAGTAATGCTGGTCTAAGGACTTTTCAATTTCCATCACTTTCTGAAGTTGATGTTCAAACAGCACCCTCTTTACCTGATCAAACTTTGCTTGAGTGATTTCTTCTGATTGAGGATTTGAAGCAACAGCTTGAACAGGAGGTTCTGAATTACTTGCACCAGCTTGACTTGATTTATGTTGACTTTGGACTTCATGGGAGATTTTAGCTGACTTTCGTTTTTCCATTTCTTTGTTATGAATGTCTTGCAGCCTCTCTGTATTCATGGACTGAGCCATCTTCTTTGGAATTCCAGCTGAAAAGGCAAAATTGATCAAAAACTTTCTGTGCTCAGCCTTTGAATGCCCTGTTGGCATTTTCCTTTTTCTCTCATTCTGTTTGACCACAAACCCTCTTAGGTAATCACCTAAGGTTTCATCATCTTGCATTGGGGCATGGGTTAGCTGGTCTAGAATAGCATCTTGTTCTTCTGCTAACTTTCTAGCAAATTCCACAAAGAGTGAACCCCTTATGAAGATAATCCATTCTCTCATTCTGAGCAGCTTCTGTCTGTCGAAGTGAAATGATTTGTGCCCCCTGTGCAGCGATAATGGACTGATGGTACTCCAACATTGCTACAACAGGTTTCAGCTGAGGATCCGTCAAAATCATAAGTTGCAGACTAGCCTCAAAATCAGCAAAAGTGTGTGGTGCTTGTGATCTATCACTGGCAGGAATTTTAGAAGTTGAAGCTTCTAGGCCCCACTTTTCTTGATTCCGGGGATTTCCAGAAGGTGCTTGCACACCCTCTGTTGCCATGGGTGTGGTCTTACTTATGTTGACACTGTCCTGTGCCTCTTGTGCAGAAACAACAGTAGTGTCAGCCATAGTACCCATATGGACATCTTCTGTTGAGATTTCCACCTTCAAATTGAGGGTGGGAGAGTCCTCAGTGGGTGCCCTTTTGATATTCTTTGCAGGAGGGTCCTACTGCACAGGGATATTTGGTTGTTGGAATTGGTCTGAGTAGGAAGGAGCTCCTGAACCTCTTTTTCTTTTGTATAATATAAGTGGGGATGAGGGATTTCCAGAAGGATCAGAGGGATTATTTGTATCATGCGGAGTGGGTTGGGGTCCTGGGGATGAAGCAGTGACGTTAGGCTGAGCCTACTCAGGACCCTCTCCTCTGTTTAGTGTATTGATACACAACATTGCAGAGGGCAATGGGACATCACCAATACAAAAAATTGGAACTTGTTTTTAAAAGACGTTTTATTGTAGGTAAAGAGTGCCTATGGGAAACATGAATCCTTTTATGTACATTGAAATTACTGCAAGTTCTTGCAATAATTTCAGCCAAAAATCTAGAATACATCAAAATTTTCCCATGTTTTAGGGTATGATGCCTTAGCATACCCTGAAAAATCATATTAGAAAATTTGAACTGTTGGCCTGTAGATAAGCACACCAAGGCAGTGGCTATGTTTGAGGAAAATTCTGACCAACCAGTTCTTTTAGGGCTTATGCATTGCTGTATAATATGAACAAGATATTTCCACTTAGGGGGAAAATGAGTTTTAAAGAAAGTATACGAATCATTAGGGCCCCTATACCCTATAGCAAAAAGGCCTTCATGTAAGGCAGTAAGTGGGAAATCGGTTATACCTGCGGCATCTTGAAGATGCAAGTGTTGGCGTATGAGATCCTCAGTGATGGTGACAGTGGTTCCATCAATCTTGGACGTCAAAGAAGTGACTCCATTGATGGTTTGAACAGAGGCGTGTTTCCAAAATTGCTCTATATGGGATATGTATATTGTAGGGTTTATGGTAAGAGCATGATGAATATGAGAACTTCGAAGGAAGTCCATCATATCGTGGAATGGTTGAAGGTCAGCGTGTTTCAGAGAGTAGGGAAGACAGTTATGCTCTTTGACAAACTCCATTGACAATGAATCGGTGATTTAGGGTTTCAGAGATGTGTGTGGGAATCGCTCAGAGAGAAAACAAGGTCGTGCAAGGTATTTTGCAACTGGTAGTTACAACTGAACAAAACTGGGACCTTTTAAAGGTTTCGAAAATATCTGAACCCACGCACACACTTGTGAAAGTTACCAAAATACCCTGCACACTTTGACAGATCAAGTGAAACAACTAGCATCTGAGAAAATGAACTAGCAGCTTGAGAAAAGACTCAAGCTGTTAGTTGAAAAGTAGGCATATTTAAATGAAACAGTGGCTCCCCCTTAAACAAACATATGAAATAGATATATTTTTCATAAAATAAGAAAGAATGATGAAAAACAAATTAATCCATATTAACCATACCAATATTTGATACTATGAAAGTGAATCTTCCCACATCAAATGGTTTTGTAAATAGATCAGCTAACTGATCATCAGTATGAATTATGGAAACTTGGATTAATTTCTTTTCATTACAGTCCCTTATAATATAAAATCTGATGTCTATATGCTTGGTTTTGGGAAATTTCACTGGATCTTGTACAATGCTTATTGCACTTGAGTTGTCAATGTAAATAGGAGTGGATAGGAAATTCAAACCATAGTCTCTCAGTTAATTCTAAATCCACATCACTTGAGAGCAATAGCTTGCAGCTGCTACATATTCTGCTTCAGTGGATGAGGTGGAGACAGTTGTTTGCTTTTTACACTGCCAAGAGACCAATCTTGCTCCTAGATATTGACATCCACCAGTTGTGAACTTCTTGTCAATGTTTCATCCTCCATAATCACTGTCAGAATAGGTTGTTAGTTCAAGAGGAGAGTCTTTAGGATACCAGAGGCCCAAATGTGGTTGGCCTTTGAGATATCTAAAGATTCTCTTAACAGCAAACAGATGTGAGTCCTTTGGAGCACATTGAAACCTGGCACAAACACAAACAACAAACATTATATCAGGTCTAGAAGATGTTAGATACATAAGTGATCCAATCAAGGATCTGTATAGATGAATATCCACATGTATTCCATCTTTGTCTGCATCAAGCTCCTTGTGAGTGTCCATTAGAGTACTTGCATCTTTGGTATCTTTGTAACCAAACTTTTCCAGTATGTCTTTCACATACTTTGATTGACTTATAAAAAGCCCTGTAGGCTTCTGCTTAACCTGCAATCCTAGAAAGAATGTGAGTTCCCCCATAGAACTCATTTGAAATATTTTGTGCATTAATGCCTCAAACTCTTTGCATAGGCTCTCATTGGTAGACCCAAAGATAATATGATCAACGTAGATCTGAACAAGCAGAATCTCAGATTTGATGGACTTTGTGAACAAGGTTTTGTCCAGTGTACCTCTCTTGAATCCATTCTGTAGAAGGTATGATGAAAAAGTGTCATACCATGCTCTAGGGGCTTGGTGAAGTCCATAGAGGGCTTTGTCCAATTTGTAGACTCTGTCTGGATACTTGTAGTCCTCAAATCCAGGAGGTTGACACACATAGACCTCTTCTTCAATTGTGCCATACAGGAAAGCAGACTTCACATCCATTTGATACACTTTAAATCCTTTGAAGCTTGCATATGCTAGGAACAGTCTGATGGCTTCAAGTCTTGCCACTGGAGCAAAGACATCATCATAATCTATTCCTTCTTCTTGAGTGTATCCTTGTGCTACTAATCTTGTTTTGTTCTTGATGACTATCCCTCTCTCATCCTTTTTGTTTCTGAAAACCCAACGTGTACCAATTGATCTCTTGCCTTTAGGAAGATCAACTAAAGTCCATACATTCTGAATCTTGAATTGTAGAAGTTATTCCTGCATTGCGTCAATCCAAGACGGATCTTTTAAAGCCTCTGATGCCTTTTTGGGTTCTAACTGTGACATGAAACAGGCATGTTCAAAGGCAGCTAGACTGAATTCTGGCAATGCTGGTTCAGCATCAGCAGTCTCTTTGTGAACCATTGTACATGTCTGCACATGGGTGCGTGGGTTACCCAGTATCTGATTGAGAGGATGGTACTTGTGCACTCTAAGTGTTGGCTCTCTGTCTGTCTGAAAGGAAGTGCCTAGATTTGTATCATCTCCATCAGAACTACTTGATGGGTCAACTTCAGGAACAACTTGACTTGAATCTGGGACTGTTTCCCTTTGTGATGGAGTTGTTCTCTCAGGACTTGGGATTGGCACTTCATAGCTTGGATTTGAATCATGTTGTTCATCCAGTACCCCTGGTGGGTCACAAGATAGAAGTGGTATGACCGTATACTAATCCCATTGATCAGAATCTGCAACAGTCTGAATCTTTGTACCAACAGCTTGAGCATTTGTGCTACCAGCATGAGAATTTGTGTTGGCAGCTTCAACCCTGTTTTCACCAGTTTCTGCATGATACTCAACAAAGCTCAGAGAATTAGTTAGTGAATCTAAATCAAACAACCAATCAGGACCAGTGCCTTTGACATTTGTAGTGTTTTCATTAAATTCAACATTGGCACTTTCTTCAATGATTTTGGACACACTGTTATATACCCTATAGGCTTTGCTTGGAGTGGAGTATCCTACAAAGATACCTACTTCAGCCTTCCTTTCAAACTTTCCTAAGTGAGTCTTAGTATGAAGAATGGTACAAGAACAACCAAAAGACTTAAGAAAGGCTATTAAGGGGACTCTATTATGGAATAACTCATAAGGAGTTTTCCATTGTGATTGAACAACCTGAACCCTGTTCAGAACATAACAAGCTGTATTAACTGCTTCTGCCCAAAAGGTCATAGGCAGTTTGGAATCAGCTAGCATGGTTCTAGTAGCCTCAATTAAAGTTCTGTTCTTTCTTTCAGCTACACCATTTTGTTGTGGTGTTCTTGGTGCACTATAATGCCTAGAAATGCCTTTAGACTCACAAAAACTGTTTAGGATATGGTTTTTAAACTCAGTTCCATTGTCTGATCTAATCACCTTAACTTTTATGTTGGATTGGTTTTCATCTTTAGTCCTAAGAAAATATACCCATGTGAATCTGGTGAAATCATCAACAATGACTAAACAGTAAGCCCTTTTATTCAAACTCAAAACAGATGTTGGACCAAAGAGATCCATATGAATAAGATGAAAAGCAGATTAGATTGAATTTACTTCTTTGGTCTTATGAGAAGATTTGTGTTGCTTGCCTTTAAGACATGCTAACAATGATCATCACAAATGAACTCCTTTTGTGGTAAACGTCTTACCAAATTCTTTTTGACCAGCACATTCATAGATTTGAAGTTCATGTGACACATTCTTCTGTGCCAAAGAGCAGACTCATTTGATGATGCTTTGGATATCAAACAGCTTAAAGTACTTGACTTGGATAAAAAGTCTGTGTCCAAACAGTAGACATTGTCCTTTCTTTGTGTTCTAAGTAAAACAAGATTTTCAGGTATTTTAAAATCCTTTGAAAGAACAATGCACTCAGAATCTGTGAAGACAACAATATTGTGTTTACCACAGATTTGAGACACACTTAATAAATTGTACTTTAGTTGTTCAACATACAAAACATCATTAAAAAGCATATTGCCTGCTTTTACACTACCCTTACCTGTCACCTTACCTCCCTTGGAATTTCCTTCAAATGCAACAAAACCTCCTTCAAAGCCTTTGAAATTTGACAAGCATTCAGAATTGTCTGTCATGTGCCTAGAGCATCCACTATCCAAATGCCATCTTGTTTTATGTTGTGACCTGTGGTTGCCCTGCACAAATAAAAGCTTAGTTAGTAGTGGAGTAAACCCATACCAAGTTGGTTTTGGGTTGACCTTGTGCATTGACATAACTAAACACTGTCTTTGACTTCTTATACTTAGTGAGATCCACTAATGGATTCTGTGGAGAGTATTTAGTTATTACATGAGGTATCCAGGTGTTTTTTCCATCCTATTCAATAACAGTCTCAGATGATCCATTACCAGTCCCAATTTTGAGCCTAGCAGTCTGAACTGAGTCTGTAGTGCTAGCAGCTTGAGAATTTGCACTAGCAGTCTCAACTTTAGACATGGCAGTTTCATCATTTGTATCAACAGTTTCACCTGAGTTTTTACCTTTAACACACCATATCTGTTTAAAATTTAATTTTGGTTTAGCTAAAACTTGTTTTTGGTGTGCGGATTGTTTCTTATTTACTTTGGAGAACCGGTGATCAACTGTTTTCTTTGGAACTGGTGCAACAGGTGGTTTGACCTTAAGATTTTTTGTGTTTTTAACAAATGTCTGTTTCTGAACCACAGTCTGTTTTGCAACAGATGGTTTGTAGAAGCAATGTCTGGCCAAATGGTTTTTCTTGCCACAATGGAAACATTTTTCGACTGTTTTGATTTGAGAACCAGTTTTATCAGACCATAACTTATTCTTGTTCCTTTGATTTCCCCTGACTTGCTGTTGTTTGGGAAACTTTTGGACACCATGCTGTTGGCATGTGCAGATTGGAACATTTTTACCTCTTTTATTCCCTTTTGAGGAAGATGCAGTGTTACAGTTAGAAGGTACAGAAACCTGGGGAGTAGCATGGCATACACTCATCTTCTCTTTTCCTTTCTTACTGGGGTTTGGGGCTGCTATAGGTACACTCATTGTTTTGTGTCCTTTCTCAGCTTCTTTGCAATCACAGTCTTCATTTTTAATGAGATCTTCTTTAGATTCAGGACTGATTTCAAGAACAGGATCTACAGTGGTCATAGACTCATCTAATGGTTCATTGACAAGCCTATCAACAACTTTACTCATTGGATGAATGTATTTATTATTGTATGGAGGTGGAGTGGCTCTGTATCCTATACCTTCTTTGGGATTGAGCTGAGATTTTACCCTATCTTTAAATTGAACTTCCATTAGGTGTTCCAGCTTTTGATTTGCCAATTTGAAATTTCCTAGATCTATATTGACAGATTCTAGTTTCTTATTAGCTTGTAACACCTTCTGATCAGCCTCATCTAATTTCTTATTAAGGGACTCTTTCTTCTTATTCAGCTCCTTTTTCTCCACTCATGATATGTTCTATCATGTCCCATTTGAATTTCATTATCCTTATAGTCATTGATCTGTTTTTCAAGATCTTCTATGGCCTGCATATATTCATATCTCCTTTCTTCCATCTTAGCTAGAGTTTTGCACATGCTCTCATTATGATCTCTGTACTTTTTAACCATATTTTTGCATGTTTGAGAGCAAAGTTTAGCATTTACCTCAGATGGTAGTTCAATTGAGGTTACAGTTGATGTTTCTGCCATTAGATCTTGATTTTGAAACTCTTCCTCTGTCTGATCACTCCAGTCAAACACGTTGTCTTCTTGAGAAACAAGTGCTTGAGATGATGAAGCTTGAGTATTTTGCTGGGGTCTTGGTGGTTGTTGACCTTGGGATATGCATTCTCTGGCAAAGTGGCCAAGCTTGTGACATTTAAAGCATTCAACTTTGGATTTATCAAATGCTGGTTTCCCTTTAGGTCTGGCTTTAAGGTTGGATCTGCCAGTTTTTTTCAAAAACCTTTTAGCCCTCATAGTCAACATTGCATGCTGCCATTTCAAGTTCATCTTTTCTAGATCATCTGGATGGATCTGCTCTAAATCTTCAGCATTGAAAGCAAATAGTCCATCATTGGCAAAAAAGGCCTCATAATGAACATCAGTAGAGTTACCATCAGAAACTGAAAAGGAATCACAGCAGTTAGATTTATCAGTTAATGCTGATGACAGCAGAGCAGTGTTATGATTATAAGAAAAAGATTTCTTTTTAGTTTAAGTCTCAGTTTCAAACACTCTCAAACTGTTGTAAAGATCATCCAGCTCTATCTCATCAAGAGTGTCTTTGGTTCTCCATTTTGCAGCATAAACTGTCCACTCTTCACCAAGAGATCTGAGAAATTTTCTGTTTACTTCATCTTGATCCAAGCAGACTTTGGCACTCTCCAATTCACCTATCAGTTTGTTAAACCTGTCAAAGATTTGAGTGAGATTTTCATTCTTGCCACCAAAAAAGTTTTCATACTGCTGTTTTAAAAGATCCTTTTGATTTCTCTTAATGCTAGCATTACCAGCAAATCTTTTCTCTAAAGCAATCTGTAATTTAGATTAATTAGTTGAATATGTTGTAATTTGTAAAATTAAGTTGGATTATGAAAAATGATTAGGTATCTGGATATTTAAAAAGTTGGTTACTATTTTAAGAAATTAAGAAATTTGAGGATTTAAACTTTTAGTTATTAAGTGTGATGAATTATGAATGTTAGTGATGAAAATTATGATGAAAATCAGTATTTAATGGAACCGGATAAGTTGAGGTGCTAAAAGTGTCAATAGCCGAAACTTTGGAATAAAAGAATTTTGGTGTCTTTCATTTCTATCATTTTCACCATTTCATCACATAAGTTCTCAAGCTCTCCCTCACTCTCACTCTAAATTCTGCTGAGATTCGGAATTTTGGAACTAAATTCGTGGATTAAAGCTTCATATTGCCAAGAATCAGTAGAAATTAAGGTAAGAACATGATCTATCAACTTGGGGTTTTATTTTGAGAATAAAATGCATAAAATTTGGATTTTTAAATCTGAAAATTTGTAATGCATGTTTGTTATAGTAGTTGGAAATCATTCTTGGAAGATTACTGAAGCCTCAGAAACAAGAATAAACCGTTAAAACGTCCTAAAAGGTAAGAAATCTGAGTTTTTGTGAACTTTAGTGTTCTTGAGAAAAATCTTCATTTTTGGACGAATTAGAATGTTATTGATGGGGAAAATGATGTAAAAACACCCCAAAGATATTTATAAAACATTAGAATTCATTGCATGTTATTGTAAATTAATTTTGGAAATTTTCAGTGAAAATCCGTAAGTTTCGAAGGTACACCTGCACGTCGACTCGGCGAGTCGCATGAGGTGACTCTGCGAGTCGCCAAGAACACTTGCATAAAATCTTCAAAAATTCATAAGTGTGGGATCCAAATCCGGATTGGACCCGAATTCGGATGAAACCCGAAATTAGATTGGACCGAAATCGAATGAGAAACGAACTCGGATGGACCCGAATTCGGATGGGTCAACGTGATTCGGATGGATCCTAAATCTGGCCGAGAATCCGTAATTCGGACCTCGACTCGGCGAGTCACCTAGATCGACTCGCCGAGTCGCCTGCAGTACATGTGTAATTCCGATGGGTATATAAAGACCCGAATTTATGGACAATTAAACACACTTTTGAGATACTTTTTGTAGCATATTAAGGTAAATAAAGGAGGGTTAATTGGGAATAATAACACCTCAAATGATGAGATTTAAACGTGAGTTTCGGATGTCGACTCCAATCGTTGTAACACTTATAATTGTACAAATTGATGCTCGAACACATATGTGATATGTTTTTCCGTATGGAGATGTAACAGGTCCCTTGTGGTGTTGTTTAACCCACAATGGGGTACTTTGTGATCCGGTTGAAAGCCTGAGGAGAAATAAAATTAACTTGAAGTTTATTAACGCACCCACTGTGAGTATCATTGATTTTATCATGTCTGCATCTGCTTTATGTTTACTTTGCCTGCTGAGGCATGTTGTTTCACTTTCGTTTGGCACTCTACTAACTTGCATGTATGTTGATGCACATTCATACTTGTTGCATGTCCGTTCATTTGTTGTGTATCCTACCGATGGACCTGTGGGTCGCGTCAGTACTCTAATGTTACTGTGCTATATGACCAAGAGTTTGACACCTCTGTGGTCAGGATAGACGGTAAGTCATCCCCGATATTATATCTGCCTCAGATGGTTGGTTTTCCTTATGCCGAGTGTCAGCTCGAAGGAGCTGCGGCTCGGGTTGCGTACTTTGAGTACGTGTGGAGTATACGGTATCTGTTACCGCGGTTTCTCTGGGTGGCATCATAAGGATTCACAGAATGTGTAAAATCATTTGGTATTCACTAAGCATTCGCTTACCCCTCAGTTCTTGACTTTTTACAGGAAAAGGAAAATCTGTTGCGTGACCTTCTAGCTAGGTCGTTTGTTCAAGTGATTGAAGATATCTACTGTTTATCTTGGTAACAGATCTATGGGGATAATTGTTGTAATAAATTTGGGATGATGTACTACTTTTAAGTATGTAGACTTAGACATGTAACCTTATAGCACCGTAGGGTGTATGACAAATTTGTATTATTTTAATTTATGTACTTTAATGCTTCCGCACTTTAATTAAGTATTCAGATCATTATGTAATTTATATTCGGTGTTTAATCCAGGGTGTTATGTAATTGTGGTTAATTGTGGCAAGGGTGCCTCATGCAGATAGTATCAGAGCAGTAGTTTGAGATTCAAGTGTCCGTGATGTCTTGGTCTCAAACATTAAGTGATGATATGTAGTGATTTTAAGTAATTTATCAGATCTACGATAGGTTACAATCTAGTAATCATAGGACATTGACTATTATGAGGGACAAATGGGTGGTGTCTTTAAATTAATGACATGTTACTAAACAAGTTATATATTTTATATTTCATTTAATGTCTGGAGGAGGAATGACACCCGAAGAAACAAGGGAAATGATGCTAGCCATGATGGCTGAGCAAAATCGGATGATTCAAGATCAATTTTGGGCTCGAGATGAGGCCGAAGCTAAGCGAAGAGAAGATAAGAGAAAGAATATGGAAGAAGAGGGAAACAATGAAGAACAACATGATAACATTGGGTCATCTAACAAGCCCAAAGGTTGTCGGTTTAAGGACTTTAAGGGAAATGGAGTAGTCGAATTTAATGGACTGGGAGATGTTGTTGCTGCACTGGAATGGATAACAGCCATCGAAAGGCATTCCGAATCAGCGATTATGATGAAAAGGACATGGTCTGGTTCGCTACTGCAATGTTCACCAAAGATGTAGTCATGTGGTAGAACTCTATGGTGAATCCCTTAACCTTGGAGAAAGTATCTGTTATGTCATGGGCTGAGTTCACTGAAGTTTTTACTCAGCAATACTGCCCGGCCGATGAGCGCCGAAGACTGGAAGCGAAGTTTATGACGTTGATTCAGGGGACTAAGTCTGTGTCCCATTATGCGGTAGAGTTCACAAGGTTAAGTTGGTTCGTGCCTCATGATGTTGATACAGAGGAAAGAAAAGTGACCAGCTTTGAGGCTGATCTTGATCTGGAAATCCGAAGGGTGATGAGCAACTTACGCTACCCCACATTTGCTAGTCTGCTAGAAGCCGCCAGAAATGTGGAACAAATTCTGAGTATGTCTGGATATGTAATGGGGTCTGCTGCTGCTTCAGCTAACCCAACTCAACCTTCACCACCAAAATGTCAACGCGAAGGAGGCTACTCTGGTTCTTCACGATCAACGCAGTATTCACCGCAACAGTCTTATCGCCAACAGGCTGGGTCTTCTGGTCGTGCTCGTGCTTACTCCATCAACACCGAGCCGCAATACTATAATAAATGTCATCTAGAACACTTCGGCAAGTGTACTAATGGGCGTGCCTGTTTTTGCTGTGGAGAATTGGGCCACTATCAGAATTAATGCCCACAGAAGTCGGACGCCTGCCATAAATGTGGTCTATGGGGGCACTATAGTAGGAATTGTCGAAAGAATGCTCCGGCAGCTGCTGCTCCATCTTCAACTCGATCATCTGGAGGATCTAGTGGTGGTTCAATCAACCATCGGAACCAGCCACAAAGGGCACCGGCTCGTGCTTTTTAGATAACGGCGGAGGAGGCTAGGGAAAACTCGGAAGTGGTTACGGGTACGTTTATAGTAAACTCCTTGCCTGCAAGAGTATTATTTGATTCTGGTGCCAATAGATCATTTGTATCTATTATGTTTGCACAACAACTTGCCATGCCACTGTCTAAGTTATCTGCCGTACTTGACATAGAAACTGCTAGTAACACTCTAGTCAAAGTAGATCACCTATACCGTAACTGCACGTTAATGATTGAAGATGTAGTCTTCAATCTTGATTTGATTCCGATAGCATTCAGTGAGTTTGACGTGATTGTCGGGATGGACTGGTTGATTGAGAATGAAGCCCACATAGTTTGTAAGAAGCGGATGATCAAGATATCTACTCCGGATGGGCGTCAGATCTGTATATACGGGGATAGGAGAAGCAGGGATCTGTGTTTGTTGACCATTGTAAAAGCCCGAAAGCTTGTTGCAAAGGGGTGTGACACCTACCTGGCATATGCTATTGATGCCAAGGCTGAGAAGAAGACTTTTGCCGATGTGCCTGTTGTATCACAATTCCCGGATGTGTTTCTGGAAGACTTGTCTGGTATGCCGCCTGAGAGACAAGTGGAATTTCGAATTGATACTCGTTCTCCTTATCGCCTTGCTCCTACCGAAATGCAAGAGATGATGAAACAACTTCAGGTGTTGTTGGATAAGGGCTTCATCATTCGACTGAGTTCATCTCCGTGGGGGGCTCCGATATTGTTTGTTAAAAAGAAGGATGGCACGATGAGAATTTGCATTGATTACCGGGAGCTGAATAAGCTGACTATTAAGAACAAGTATCCGCTACCGAGAATAGATGATTTGTTTGATCAGCTACACAGGGCAAGTGTGTTTTCTAAGATTGATTTGAGGTCGGGATATCACCAACTGAAGGTATGAGAAGATGATGTGCCTAAAACAGCATTCAGAACTTGGTATGGGCATTACGAGTTTTTGGTGGTGCGTTTTGGGTTAACCAATGCCCCGGCTGTCTTAATGGATCTAATGAACAGAGTTTGTGCTAGATAAGTCAGTGATTGTATTCATTGATGACATTTTGGTGTATTCCAAGACTGAGGCTGAGCATGCTGTTCATTTAACAGACTTATTGGAATTGTTGAGAAAGGTGTATGCAAAATTTTTCAAGTGTGAGTTTTGGCTGCAACAAATTCAGTTTGTTGGACATGTTATTTCAGGAGCTAGGATTTCAGTAGATCCAGCTAAGGTAGAAGCGATAAAGAATTGGGAGCCGCCTCGTTCAGCTACCGTAGTCAGAAGTTTCCTTGGGCTGGCGGGCTATTATAGGAGGTTTATCAAGGTTTTTTCAAACATCGCAGTTCCTTTGACTGCATTAACACAGAAGAATGCACCTTTTGTCTAGGAAACCGTGCAACAAGAGGCATTTGATATCTTGAAAAAGACAATAAGTGAAGCACCGAAACTTGCCCTACCAGAGGGCAATGATGATTTTGTGGTTTACACGGACGCATCAAGATTGGGGTTCGGCGTTGTACTGATGCAGCGTGGAAAGGTAATCGCGTATGCCTCGAGACAGTTAAAGCAGCATGAGAAGGATTATACGACTCATGACTTGGAGTTGACTGCAGTTACTTTAGCATTGAAATTGTGGAGACACTATCTGTACGGAACTAAGTGTCAACTCTACACGGACCATAAGAGTTTGAAGTATATCTTCAGCCAGTAAGAGCTTAATATGAGGCAGAGACGTTCGATGGAATTAATAAAGGATTACGACTATGAGATCCTTTATCATCCCGGGAATTCTAATGTAGTAGCCGATGCATTAAGCCGTAAGGCCTACTCTAATGATTGCTGCTACATAATGACGTCTACTATGTTAACTTCCACAATCATTGATGATGTAAAAGCTGCTCAGGAGGAAGCTTTGAAGGAAGGAAACATTGATGCTGAGGATATAAGGACACAGATTAAGAATATGGAAACGAGCGAATCTTGATTGAAAGGTATATATGGAAGGATCTGGGTGCCCAAGTTGGGAGGCATGAGAAAGGTGATCATCGAAGAAGCACATTAATCCAAGTTTTCTGTACATCCTGGGAGCACAAAGATGTACAATGAACTTAAAGAAGACTTTTGGTGGCCCGGATTGAAGAAGAATATAGGCCAGTATGTTGAAAGATGTAGAAATTGTCGGTTAGTGAAAGCCGAACACCAGCAGCCTTATGGTAGTCTGCAACCGCTTCCCAATCCGGAATGGAAGTGGGAACACATAAAAATGGAATTTATTACAAAGTTGCCGATGACTAGGCGTCAACATGATGCTGTATGGGTAATTGTTGATAGATTGACTAAGTCGGCACACTGTATACCGATTCGGGAAAGTTATTCATTGGAAAAGTTGGCTCACATTTACCTGGACGAGATTGTTTCTAGACACGGAGTACCTAAGTCCATTCTATCGTACCGGGATAGTCGCTTTACTTCATACTTTTGGTCGGCACTGCAAGAAGGGTTGGGAACGAGGATTTCGATGAGTACGACTTATCGTCCACAAACCGATGGTCAGAGTGAACGGACCATCCTTACCTTCGAAGATATGATGAGCACATGTGTATTGGATCTCGGTGGCAATTGGGATGACCATTTGCCGTTGATAGAGTTTTTATATAATAACAGCTATCATGCAACGATAAAGAAGGCACCATTTGAGGCGTTGTATGGGAGAAGGTGTAGGAATCCTACATGCTGGAGAGAAACTGGAGAAACGCCAATTGCTGGGCCGGCATTGTTATAGGAGACAAACGAGAAGATACAGCTAATTAGACTATATAGGAAAGCGGCCCAGGATCGTCAGAAAAGTTATCATGACAAGAGGCACAAACCAATCGGTTTTGATGTGAATGATTAGGTATATCTGAAGGTGTCACCTATGAGAGGTGTTACACGTTTTGTAAAGAGAGGCAAGTTGGCTCCGAGATTCGTCGGGCCATTCAGAATAATAGAGAAAGTTGGAAATCATTCGTACCATTTACAGTTGCCTGAAGAAATTTCGGGCATACATCCGGTGTTCCATGGGGGAAATCTTAGAAAATCATTCACTAGCGGGAACGAGGATTGGGCTGATCACACTGAGCTGCAGATTGATGAAAGGCTTCTATACGTGGAGGAGCCAGAGTGTATTTTTGATACTAAAATAAAGAAGTTGAGGAGCAAAGAGATTGAGATGGTGCTTGTACATTGGAAGCATCATAAAGGAGCCAATCATACCTGGGAAACTAAGTCTGAAATGATGAAGAAGTATCCGCAACTGTTTGAATCCAAGTGACTTCGAGGACGAAGTTTGAGCGTGGTGGAGCCATGCTGTAACACCCTTAGATCTAAAATTATTGTAATTTAGATTAATTAGTTGAATATGTTGTAATTTGTAAAATTAAGTTGGATTATGAAAAATGATTATGTATCTGGATATTTAAAAAGTTGGTTACTATTTTAAGAAATTAAGAAATTTGAGGATTTCAACTTTTAGTTATTAAGTACGATGAATTATGAATGTTAGTGATGAAATTATGATGAAAGTCAGTATTTAATGGAACCGGATAAGTTGAGGCGCTAAAAGTGTCAATAGCCGAAACTTTGGAATAAAAGACTTTCGGTGTCTTTCATTTCTCTCATTTTCACAATTTCATCACATAAGTTCTCAAGCTCTCTCTCACTCTCACTCTAAATTCTGCTGAGATTCGGAATTTTGGAACTAAATTCATGGATTAAAGCTTCATATTGCCAAAAATCAGTAGAAATTAATGTAAGAACATGATCCATCAACTTGGGGTTTATTTTGAGAATAAAATGCATAAAATTCGTTTTTTTAAATCTGAAATTTTTTAATGCATGTTTGTTATAGTAGTTGGAAACGGTAAGAAATCTGAGTTTTTGTGAACTTTAGTGTTCTTGAGAAAAATCTTTATTTTTTGTCATTTTTGGACGAATTAGAATGTTATTGATGGGGAAAATGATGTAAAAACACCCCAAATATGTTTATAAAACATTAGAATTGATTGCATGTTATTGTAAATTAATTTTGAAAATTTTTAGTGAAAATCCGTAAGTTTCGAAGGTACACCTGCACGTCGACTCGGCGAGTCGCATGAGGTGACTCGGCGAGTAGCCAAGAACACTTGCATAAAATCTTCAAAAATTCATAAGTGTTGGATCCGAATCCGGTTTGTACCCGAAATCGGATGAAACCCGAAATTAGATTGGACCGAAATCGAATGAGAACCGAACATGGATGGACCCGAATTCGGATGGGTCAACGCGAGTCGGATTGATCCAAAATCCGGCTGTGGATCCGTAATTCGGACCTCGACTCGGCGAGTCACCTAGACCGACTCGGTGAGTCGCCTGCAGTACATGTGTAATTCAGATGGGTTTATAAAGACCCGAATTTGTGGACATTTAAACACACTTTTGAGATACTTTTTGTAGCATATTAAGGTAAATAAAGGACGGTTAATTGGGAATAATAACACCTCAAATGATGAGATTTAAACGTGAGTTTCGGATTTCGATTCCAATCATTGTAACACTTATAATTATACAAACTGATGCTCGAACACATATGTGATCTGTTTTTCCGTATGGAAATGTAACAGGTCCCTTGTGGTGTTGTTTAACCCACAGTGGGGTACTTTGTGATCCGGTTGAAACCCCGAGGAGAAATAAAATTAACTTGAAGTTTATTAACGCACCCACTGTGAGTACTTTTGACTTTATCATGTCTGCATCTGCTTTATGTTTGCTATGCCTGCTGAGGCATGTTGTTTCACTTTCGTTTGGCACCCTACTAACTTGCATATATGTTGATGCACATTCATACTTGTTGCATGTCTATTCATTTGTTGTGCATCCTATCGATGGACCTGCGGGTCGCATCTGTACTATGATGTTACTGTGCTATATGACCAAGAGTTTGAAACCTCTGTGGTCAGGATAGATAGTAAGTCATCCCCGATGTTATGTCTGCCTCAGATGGTTGGTTTTCTTTATGCCGAGTGTCAGCTCGAAGGAGCTGCGGCTCGGGTTGCGTTCTTTGAGTACGTGTGGAGTATATGGTATGTGTTACCGCGGTTACTCTGGGTGGCATCATAAGGATTTGCAGAATGTGTAAAATAATTTGGTATTCACTAAGCATTCGCTTACCCCTCAGTTGTTGACTTTTTACAGGAAAAGGGAAATCTGTTGCGAGACCTTCTAGCTAGGTCGTTTGTTCAAGTGATTGAAGATATTTGCTGTTTATCTTGGTAACAGATCTATGGGGATAATTGTGGTAATAAATTTGGGATGATGTAATACTTTTGAGTATGTAGACTTAGACATGTAACCTTATAGCACCGTAGGGTGTATGACAAATTTGTATTATTTTAATTTACGTACTTTAATGCTTCCGCACTTTAATTAAGTATTCAGATCATCATTTAAGTTATGTTTGATGTTTAATCCAGGGTGTTATGTAATTGTGGTTAATTGTGGCAAGGGTGTCACATGTAGTACGACAACCTGCCTATGAAATTTCCATTCCATAGACTTATCCTCTTATCCCATTAGATACCACTTATGTATTTCTACTATTTGATACTGGTGCTGATAGGAGCTTTATATCCACTAAGTTCAGTAAGCAGATAAATTCCATTAAGTACCACTTATGCTATTGAGGTTGATGACAGTGAGACGCTTAAGACAAATAATATAAGTCGAGGATGCTCCTTAGAATTAATAGGCCGACTCTTTGAAACAGACTTGATACTCGTCAAACTGAGAAGTTTTGACGTGGTCATAGGCATGGATTGACTATCGAAAAAAAAACGGAAATAGTTTGCAACAAGAAGACGGTTCATATACCTTTAGCCAATAAAAAGATCCTTACTGTCCAAGGAGAAACGAGAAATACGAAAGTAAGCATCATCCCTAGCATTAGGACCCTGAAGTGTTGACAGAGAGGGAGCCAAAGGAAAAGTAGCTCGAAAATATTCTTATTATTTATGGTTACCCCAAAGTTTTTCCAGAACACTTACCTGAACTCCCAACATAGAGACAAGTCAAATTCAAAAATCAGCCTAGTATCAGGTGTTGCACCAGTGGCTCGAGAACCATGCCGATTAGCCCCATCAATAGTGTAAGAATCGTCCAACCAACTGTAGGAGCTTTTAGTTAAATGGTTTATCAAACCGAGTTCCTCGCTTTGGAGGAGCTCCAGTTTTCCTCATAAAGAAGAATGAGGGAACTTTCAGGATGTGCATCAATTACTGAGAGATAAATAAACTAAAAGAATCAATACCCACTCACAAGGACCAATAACTTGATTGATCAAACTACAAAAATTAAGCTTCTATTCGAAGATCGACCTAAGGTCTGGTTATCACCAGGTTAGAGTTCGCAAGGAAAGATATTCCAAAGACAGCTTTCAGATTCCGTTTCGGTCATCATAAATTCCTATTAATTCCGTTGGATTAACCAATGCCCCCAACGGTATTCATGGACCTCATCGGGTGTGCAAACCTTATCCAGGCAAATTCTTGATTGTATTCATGAATGACTTTTTCATCTACTCACGAAACAAGGAGGAGCACGAGCAAACATTTAAGACTAATTCTAGAGTTGTTGAAGAAAGAACAACTATAAGCCAGACTTTCTAAGTTTGACTTTTGGCTAAGATAGGTGAAATTTCTCGATCACGTGTTCAACAGTAAAGGGATCTATGTCGACCCCACAAAGATCGAGGCTATCAGGAATTGGTCAACTCTTAGAACCCCCATAGAGATACGACAGTCCTTAAGACTTGCCACTTATTATAAGAAATTATCAAAAATTTCTAAAAGTTCACCAGAGCTCTAAATAAAAACTGACCCGAAAAGACATTAAGTATGATTGGGGCCAGAATCAGGAGACATCATTTCCGTTATTAAAGCACAAACTGTGCAACGCGCTTATGTTTTCCCTACCCGAGAGAAGCATGAAATTTGTAGATTACTGTGACGTTTCACACGATGGGTTGATATAGAAAGATAGGGTCATAGCTTATACTTTATGAAAACTTAAGGTTCTCTAGGTGAATTACACAACGCATGATCTTGATCTTGGAGCAGTAGTCTTTATCCTTAAGACTTGGAGACATTAGTTATACGGTAACAAGTGTACTACACTCTCAGACCATAAGTGCCTCCAACACATCTTGAACCAGAAAGAGTCGGATACGAAGTAGTACCATTGGATGGAGCTAATAAGTGATTGCAACCTTGAAAATTCGTTATCACCTGAGGAAAACTAATGTGCTTGCAGACGCTCAGAGCCAAAAGGAACGAACTAAGTTGTTAAGAGTACAAGCGGATAAATAGTTTGGGATAAGGGCTAATAAAAATCGATATATCATGAATAGAATCTCATTACTCTGTTTGGTGGCATAAGAAAGCTGGCTATGGATGAAGGACACAAATCAAGATATGTCGTTCACCCTGGATCCTATAAAATGTATATTGCCACATATGTCAGTAAATTCCTAACATGCTCCAAAGATAAGACAAAACATCAGAAACCATTGGAGTAATAGTCGACCGCCTAACAAAATCCGTGCGTTCCTACCAATCAAGAAGAACAACAAGATGAATAAGCTAGTCCAAACGTACCTCAAGGAAGTCATCTCCGGACACAGAGTGCCTATTATAATCACTTCGGATACGGATAGCAGATCTACATCTAGGCAATGATTACAGCAAGCTTTGGATACAAATTTGGACATGGGTACCACATATCACCCTTAGACCGGTGATCAGAATAATAGAACGATCCAAACCCCAGAACGTACATTAAGAGCCTGCGTGAAGGACACTCAATTGCCTTAGTGGAATGATCGTACTACAATAGGTATCACTCGAGTATTAAAGCTACTCCGTTAGAGACCCTCTACGGGCGAAAGTGTCGATCGCCGATTTGTTGTGAAGAAGTAGGAAATAGCCAAATCACTGGCCCTAAGACCATTTTACGAAGCTACCGAAAAGATAGTACAGATGTGGAACTGACTAAAAGTTGCCTACGATTATCAGAAAAGCTATGTAGATGTAAGGAGAAAATCCCTTGAGTTCCAATTAGGAGAAAAGGTACTGATGAAAGTCTCTCCATGGAAGGGCGTGGTATGATTTGTGAAACAAGGGAAACTGAATTCTCATTACATTGGACAATTCAAAGTCTTAAAGTGAATTGAACTAGTAGTTTATCATTTAGAGCTACCACCAGAGCATAGAAGCGTGCGCAATACCTTCCACGTATCGAATATGAAGAAGTGGTTATTAGATAAGACTCATAAACTTCACTTCATCAAAGAGCCAGTAGAAATCATGGACCGTAAGGTCAAAGGATTGAAGCATAGTCGTATACCCATCCTCAAGATCAAATGAAATTCTAGTCATGGACCAGAATTCACTTAGGCATGCAAAGGCCAGTTTAAGCATAGATACCCTCATATGTTCTTAAGTAACAATACCCCTGAGGAAACAGGATAAATTTCGGGACGAAATTCCCTTAACAGGGGGAGACTGTAACATCCGGCATTAAACCAGGTTAGTAACTACGACCTAAACAGTTTTTAATGGAGAATTATAACCTAATCAGTGGTCATTAGCAATTAATCAAGGTGATTAACAATGCTCATAAGGAAATTCAACTCAATTGGAATCAATTTCATCGGCGCGATGAATCGGCAAATCAATTAATCCGATCAATTTACGATATGATGGATTAATTCAACTAAGTACGTAATTAAATTATGATTAGTGACACTAATCATACACTAATACAAATATTTAACATTAATTATGCAAGACTAAAACAATTCATTAAAACAATGCATCCAAAAGTATTTATGAATTTACAAGAAAAGGGAAATACAAGAATACATTTCTAAATACATTTATACAAAAAAAATGCAAATACACCATAAATACCTCCTTATGGCCGGCCATAGGAGGTACATTTCATAGGTGTTGACCTCAATTTATTATTACATAATTCCATACACAATCACCATCATCACATTTCACTCTTACACTTCACAAAGATTTACACTCAACCTTCAAATCCAAAATCATTTCACCACCTTTTCTCATCTATAAATAAGACCATATTTCACATTTCATTTCCACACTTGCAACTACCAAAATCCGGCCACAAAGGCCCTCTCAAGCCAAAAACTTTTAAATTTTTGGTGTTCTTGAAATATTCAAGTGTTCTTAGTGATTTTTTTTGAAGATCCAACTTTCTACACACATTCATTCTCTAAATACATCAAAGTAAGTAAATACTAACTTATTTTATCTTATATTTATGTTTATATAAGTCTTGCATAATATATATAATCACCAACAACAACAAGTTACATAAAAACTCAAGTTTATAAATCACTAGTTTTTGTTTTTAAGTTGTTTCCTTCAAATGTGTTTATAAATATATAAACACATCATAAATGTGTAAATATTATGAAAACAAGTGATATATATGTGTTTTATAACTTTTATACAAGTAGTCTTTGAATAAACAACAAGAATCACTAGTTATTTCAAGTTTATAAACTACGGATTTTCGGCAGAAAATTTATATCGACTTTGAAAAATCATAACTAATTCATAACTTAACGAAATGAGTTGATTCATGTCTCAAAAGTTAGATCTATGTCTTAACTAAAAATCTGGAAGTTTTCATAATTTATTTTGGAGTTTAAGACCCCCAGAAATTATTTGGGAAACCGAAAGTTTGACAGCTCAAAAATGGCCAACATAGGATTTTCAACAAGCTTTTTCCCCAACCTAAACATCTCGAAAAATGGTCGTTCTTGACTTTAAATTTTTTTTGTATATAGTAGTTTAATGTCCAAGAAAACCAAAGCCTAAACGTTTTGGAGCTTGGTCAAAAATAGCCTCAAAGTAGGTCGAAAAACCTTCAAAAAAGCTGGAAAATTATATATATATATATATATATATATATAAACTTGACGTTTTAAGTGGGTTTTATTTATAAACTTGTAATGTTGGGTGATTTAAGACAAAAAAAATCTATAAATATACATATTATCATATATCAGATATATTAAGTCCTTATTATCATTTAGGACTCGGTTAATCACATCCGTTTTCATCACCCATCACACAACGCAAACTTTCATTTTTGCACGTATTTTGCCATCATAAGCTCGGTGAGTCTTCATAGCCCCTATTTTCACTATCTATTGGGGTGGAAATACATGCACTGTTTTTATATGGACATCAAAACTGTTTATTTCTTATATGTATTACACATGTGGATCCATCAGCCCTCAAATCATGAATCATTAATTGCATTTATTTGCAAGCGCGAATATATTGTGGATAGATCTATCGGGAGTCATGTCCCCCATTCGTGTTAGTTCGATTCGGCTAATAGCGGGTGCATATATATTCAACACACGGTATTACGTATGGGAATACTGCACAGGGCAAACTCATTTAATTAAGCTTCGGTTGCATGATGGTTTATGTAATACATACACGGAATTTATGCTGTAACAACCTAGCTTTTGACTTGACTTTAATTTCTGTTTTTGATTCAATAATGTAACTTTATTACATTATTTGTATTGTAATTTTTAATTAAGTAATGAAAATATTTAATTAAGATAAATTAAATTAGTGATGATAAAATGAAGATAAATCTGCATTTAAATGAAAATCAGATGTGGAGGGACCAAATGCGTCAATATTCGAAAGTTTAGAACTAAAAGACCAAAAGTCTTTATTTCTTCATTCCATCATCTTACAACACTCAAAACTCTCTCAATCTCACTCTAAAACTTGCTGGAAATCAAGGATTAGAAGAGGAATTCGTGAGATTAACTGAGATTATCAAGAATCAGAAGAATATTAAGGTAATACAATTAATCCTAAGTTTTTATTTTGTATTTTAAGAGTTTAAAATGTATCAAATTCGGATTTAAAATCTGTAGAAGTTATGTTGCATGTTTGAAATATTGGTTAGAAATCATGTAATGAAACCCATAAATGGTTTAGAAACAGAAATCGTAGCTTAAATCATCCAAAATAATCAAAAATCTGAGTTTTTATGAACTTTTATGTTCTTGAGGAAAATTCAATATTTTGGACAAATGTGGATGATTTAAAGTGATTAATATAGGGAAAACAGTGTAGAAACACCCCAAAATTGATAATATAACGTTGGATTTAATTGCATGTTAGTAAAAATTTGTTTGGTGAATTTTTGGTAAAAACCCGTATGGGTCGACCTGCAAACCTGCAAGTCGACTCGGCGAGTCGGTTAAGTGACTCGGCGAGTCGCCAAGAACAAACCAAGAAATTCTTAAATTTTTATAAGTGTTGGATCCGTATTTCGTTTTATATCCGAGTTCGGATATAATCCGAATTCGGTTTGACCCGAATTCGTATGTGATCCAAATCCGTTTTTGACCCGTGTTCGGATGGATAATCTCGGATCCATAGGTTTTTCGGATGTATGCGAATTCGACCCAAGATCCGAATTTCGGACCTCCACTCGCCGAGTCGCCTTAACCGACTCGCCGAGTCGGTCCCAGATGGTGCGAATTCGGATGAAATTATTATGATCCGAAATTTAAGACTAATAAACTAACTTTTTAGATATGTTTTTATGACTTAACAAAAAATATAATTCAAAACCAATACATGCAATATTAAACGAAATATGAGATGTTCAAATGCAAGATTTGAGCATAAAATACATTTGAAAAGATTATGAGTTATCAGAATCAACATAATGAAATTCCAAGGATTTATAATGATATCTTATGATAAATTCTGGACAGGTTCAGATAAATTCTGAATAAAGAGTTAAAGAATTAAAGATTTAAAGATTGAAAAGTGCAAAGCCAGAGTCCGGAAAGATTAAAGATAAATCCTGAGATAACTCAGGTGGTGGATTTTAAATCTGCTAGATAAAGACCCCAGAAACTGTGAGTTATAGATATTCAGTTTTTCATGCTAGACTTCCGGTTGAGACATATTGTTGATGATAGATTATTTGACATTCATACTTGTTCAGCTGGATTGTGACCTGTGCACACCATGGTTCGGTGATGCCCTGTGGATCATGATAGCTATTTGACTTATCATTTCGCATGACATTGTATTTATAATTCATTTCAGATATTGCTACGAGTTTATTGCTATCATGACATTGATGACTTATTCTTTCTTTATCACTCGTATCTTTGACATATTGATTCAGCTTAGTATGATTAGCCTTGTCGGTCTATTGTTCTAGACCATGCTACTTCACCAGTTCTATTGAACTTGGTATAGACACTCCGATGTTCCCCCATGAAGACCGCTGGTAGCTAGCCCAGCATAAGTGGATAGCTTCCACTAAAAGCGTGAGCGTGGCTGAACATCATCCAATTCTATGAATTCTATGTCTCAATCATGAGTGGCTGTAGCGGCAGTCTAGACATATCACGCTTTGACCCATGATCCGCTTGATTTATTCATGTAATCTGAAAATCTATATTCTCACTAAGCTTTGCTTACAGTTGCTATTTGACCTTTTTACAGGAAAACATAAAGGAAAGTCACCTGCCGGACCTAGTTCTTAGGTATTACAAGATCAAGATTGAAGTATTCTATAGACCACTACTCAACAAACCCTTCGGTACTGATTGCAGATGATAATTGTGGTGGTCTGGGTAGATGTAATTTGATTGTATGATGACATGAATTAGATTAGTCTGGTACCCTTTATAAGTTTAATTTGAAAATGGTAATCTGAACTAAAATTGTATTAAACTTATCCTAATGTTTGTACTTGTAATCTGAAATTCCGCAACTTAAATTACTCTATCTTAGTTATGATTGATATCGTGTTGCATGATGTGGGACCTAGACTCTGAGGACTGCCCCGTAAGGGAAGGTCTTCACAGGATGGTATCAGAGACGATAGTTTGAGTGAATCAAGTATTACATGAGTAATACTTGGTCTCAAACTGAAGCAATACATATGTATCAATCATCTAGGTGGTTTGAACTGAGATAGGATGTACAGACTGTTAGGATGGGAAAAAGGGTACATAGATCTAAGTCTATAAACTGATAGTTAATTGATTTTAATTTTCAGTAGAAGATGTCAGGATCAGGTGACATACCAAGCAACATGACCCCATAACAAATGTTTGAAATGATGCAACAACTATTAGGCCAACATACTGAACAACAAAACAAGAATATGCAAGAACAGCTTCAGGCTAGAGATGAGGCCGAAGCAAAAAGACGTGCTGACAAAAAGAATAAGAGAAAAGATAAAAAAATCCAGAATAATGAATCTGATTCTGATAACTCTACCCCGAATGTCCAAATTGAGCAGGCGAAAGGTTGTAAGTTTAAGGATTTTAAAGCCAGCGGTGCCCTTAACTTCGAGGGTACAGTCAATCCAATTCAGGCGATGGATTGGATAGGTCATACTGAAGAAATCTTCAGAATCTCCGATTGCTTGGAGTCTAAGAAAGTGAGTTATGCATCTGCTCTGTTCGTGGGTGCTCCCCGTGCCTGGTGGAAGACCCAAAGAAGTATTTATGGCGAGGAGGTCATCCAGACTCTAGAATGGGACCAGTTTTTTGAAATGTTCAACGCGAAGTATTGTCCTGCTGACCAACAAGACAAGATGGAGGTTCAACTGATGCAGTTAACCCAAGGCACTAACACTGTAGACGAGTACGAGCACGAATTCCACGCCACGGCTCTGTGGATATTCTTCATATCAAGTAGCTACTGAAGAAAGAAAGATGAATCGATTTCGTGGAGGACTTAACCCGAGATATCGACACCCAATAAGCGTGATAAAGTATAATTCTTATCTCGAAATGGTTGAAGCGGCAAGGCAGATTGAAAGGGGATATTTGGAATACGGCGATCAACTCTACGCTCCATCAACGAACCCGACATGTCCTTCTCCTCCAAAGAAGCAAAGATTCGGCAGATTCTTCAAGCCAAATAAATCTCAGACTCAGCAACCCCAGCAGTCTCAACAGTACAGTTCGCCCCAGAAAGCTCAAGCTTATTCGCTTACAAATGAACCACGGTTCTGCAAGAGATGCAGAAAATCGCATATGGGATTGTGTAATCCAGACGACGTCACGTGTTATGTGTGTAGCAGAATCGGCCATAGTAGAGAAGAGTGCCCCCAACGAGGTCTTGGTTGTGCTAAATGCGGAAAGCATGGACACTTCATGTATCAGTGCCACAGTCGACAACGAGGTCAATCACAGTCATCAGCTGGAGGTTCTACAATGAAAAGCTCAGCTGCAACTCCAACTGTTAGGACCCGCGCCTTCCAAATAAAGGCAGAAGAAGCAAAAGAAACCCCGGATGTGGTTACCGATACGTTTTTATTAAATTCAATACCTGCGCGTGTGTTATTCGATTCCGGTGCAAGCCGTTCATACATCTCGACTACTTTTGCGCAAAGATTATCTAAGGTTCCTTTGAAGCTTCCTATTATACTTGACATAGAGACAGCCAGTAACAATTACGTTATGGCTGATTCCGTTTACCGAAATTGCACATTACTTGTCAATCACGTTGTGTTCAACCTCGATCTTATCCCGATTCCGTTAAAAGAGTTCGATGTCATCATCGGCATGGGCTGGTTAACAAACAACGAGGCTACAATCGTCTGCAACCGCCGAATCGTCCGAATCAAGACTTCAGATGGCCGAGTGTTAGAGATCAAAGGCGACAAACGTAAAGGTGCTCATTGTTTTATATTGGTTGAGAAAGCGCGTAAGTATCTTTCAAAGGGTCACGAATCTTATCTTTGTTATGTCTCGTCTGAGTCTACCTCGGAATCCAACAAGAAATCTGTATCTGATATTCCGATCGTCTGTGAGTTCCCAGACGTATTCCCTGATGACATTTCTAGAGTGCCACCGGAACGACAAGTTGAATTTGGGATTGACTTAGTTCCTGGTGCGGCTCCCATCGCTAAAGCCCCCTACAGACTTGCTCCTGCAGAAATGCAGGAAATGTCAAAACAACTGCAAGATCTGTTAGAGAAGGGATTTATCCGACCGAGTTAATCTCCGTGGGGTGCACCTGTCTTATTCGTTAAAAAGAAAGACGGAACTCTCCGAATGTGCATCGACTATCGTGAGTTGAACAAAGTCACAATCAAAAATAACTATCCTCTGCCCAGAATCGATGATCTATTTGATCAGTTACAAGGAGCCAGTTACTTCTCCAAAATCGACCTTCGTTCTGGGTATCATCAGCTGAAAGTTAAAGATGAGGATATTCCAAAGACAGCCTTCCGAACAAGATATGGTCATTACGAATTTCTCGTAATGCCTTTCGGTTTAACAAATGCACCAGCGGCGTTCATGGATCTCATGAATCGCGTGTGCAGACCAATGCTGGATAAGTCAGTTATCGTGTTCATAGACGATATTCTGATTTACTCCAAAACGGAGGCTGATCATGCTGTTCATCTACGTCAATTGCTAGAGTTATTGAGAAATGAAAGACTCTATGCAAAATTCTCAAAGTGCGAGTTTTGGCTCAGACAGGTAAAAATCTTACATTGTCTTGAGTTATTTATTAAAGCGTTCGTTGTTTCAAAACTTGAATTCTACTTTGATTTCTTTATAGATTCAATTCCTTGGCCATGTTGTATCTGGCGAAGGCATCTCCGTTGATCCATCCAAAGTCGAGGCCGTTCAAAAATGGCAAACGCCTCGCAATGCCTCTGAAATAAGAAGTTTCCTTGGATTGGCTGGTTACTACCGACGATTCATTAAGGACTTCTCGAAGATTGCTGTGCCCCTGACGATGCTAACACGAAAGAATACACCTTTCGTATGGGCCGATAAACAGCAAGAGGCATTTGAAACTCTGAAGCAGAAACTCATTCAAGCGCCAATCCTAGCCTTACCAGAGGGCAATGATGACTTCGTTGTTTATAGCGATGCATCTGGTACTGGCTTAGGTTGTGTCCTCATGCAAAGAGGAAAAGTCATTGCCTACGCTTCAAGGCAGTTGAAAGATTACGAGAAAAGTGCACCAACTCATGATCTTGAGTTGGCTGCTGTTACCTTTGCATTAAAAATTTTGCGGCATTATCTCTATGGGACTCGGTGTCAGCTTTACACCGACCATAAAAGCCTTAAACATCTCTTTGCTCAAAAGGATCTAAATATGAAACAGCGTCGGTCCTTGGAGCTTATCAAGGACTATGATTGCGAGATCCTATATCATCCCGGCAAAGCAAATGTGGTCGCGGATGCATTGAGTAGAAAAGTCTATCCGGAGAAGTGTTGCTATACTCTGACTCCAACTGTATTCCCTTCTGACCTCATTGAAGATATTAAATCTGCTCAAGTCGAAGCATGAAAAGAAGAAAATATCAGTTTTGAAAATCTCAAAGGGCAACTTCAATTTCTGTCCATGAATCATTTGGGACTTCAATGTCTCAAGGGAAACCGAATCTGGATTCCTAAATATGGTTCTATTCGCAACACTCTTTTATCTGAAGCCCATCAGTCCAAGTTATCCATTCATCCTGGCAGCTCAAAGATGTATTTCGATCTGAAAGCTGATTTTTGGTGGCCAGGAATGAAGAAAGACATCGGTCAATTCGTTGAAAGCTGCATAGTATGTCAAATGGTTAAGGCAGAACACCAGAAGCCCTTCGGGGATATGCAACCACTGCCAGTTCCTGAGTGGAAGTGGGAGCATATAACCATGGACTTTTTCACGAAATTGCCAAAGACCAAGAGACAACACGACTTCATCTGGGTAGTCGTGGATCGATTAACGAAGTCAGCACATTTCATACCGATGAAAGAGACATACTCTCTTGATAGATTGGCACAGATGTACATCACCGAAATTATTTCACGTCACGGTGTGCCAAAATCTATCGTCTCTGATCGTGACAGTCGTTTCACTTCGAGATTTTGGAAAGCACTGCAAGACGGGATGGGTACTCGAATCTCAATGAGTACAGCTTATCACCCTAATGCAGACGGCCAAAGTGAACGTACTATCCTAACTCTGGAAGATATGCTCCGTGCCTGCATTCTTGATCTGGGTGGTAACTGGTATGACCACTTTCCCTTGGTCGAATTCTCATACAACAACAGTTATCATTCCACGATTAAGATGGCTCCTTTTGAAGCTTTATACGGACGAAAGTGCAGAACTCCCACCTGTTGGCGCGAAACAGGTGAATCACCTTTAGCAGGTCCGGCCCTTCTACAGTTGACTCATGATAAGATTCAACTTGTCAGAAGGAACATCCTAGAAGCTCAAAGCAGGCAGAAGTCGTATTACGATAATCGTCACAGATCGATCAGTTTTGCAGTTAATGATTGGGTGATGCTGAAAGTATCTCCAATGAAGAATGTGGTCCTGTTCATAAAGAGAAACAAGCTAGCTCCAAGATTCATCGGCCCGTTCAAGATTGTTGAAAAGATAGGAAATCAATCTTATCGTCTTGAACTGCCATCTGACTTAGCTGGAATACATCCTGTATTCCATGTTAGTCATCTACGAAAGAGTTTAGCTGATGAAAGAGAGATACAGATACCACACGTTAATGTGAAATTTGATGAGAAGCTTCGAGTGGTTGAAGAGCCAGAATGTATTCTGGACTCGAAGACCAAAAAGCTTCGTAATAAAGAGATACAGATGGTGCTCGTCCAGTGGAAACACCACAAGGGTTCGCATCAGTCTTGGGAATCCAGAGATGTTATGAAAGCAACATATCCAAGTCTGTTCGAACATAGCTAACTTCGGGGACGAAGTTTATGCGTGGTGGAGCCCATTCTGTAACAACCTAGCTTTTGACTTGACTTTAATTTCTGTTTTTGATTCAATAATGTAACTTTATTACATTATTTGTATTGTAATTTTTAATTAAGTAATGAAAATATTTAATTAAGATAAATTAAACTAGTGATGATAAAATGAAGATAAATCTGCATTTAAATGAAAATCAGATGTGGAGGGACCAAATGCGTCAATATTCGAAAGTTTAGAAATAAAAGACCAAAAGTCTTTATTTCTTCATTCCATCATCTTACAACACTCAAAACTCTCTCAATCTCACTCTAAAACTTGCTGGAAATCAAGGATTAGAAGAGGAATTCGTGAAATTAACCGAGATTATCAACAATTAGAAGAATATTAAGGTAATACAATTAATTCTAAGTTTTTATTTTGTATTTTCAGAGTTTAAAATGTATCAAAATCGGATTTAAAATCTGTAGAAATTATGTTGCATGTTTGAAATATTGGTTAGAAATCTTGTAATGAAACCCATAAATGGTTTAGAAACAGAAATCGTAGCTTAAATCATCCAAAATAATCAAAAATCTGAGTTTTTATGAACTTTTATGTTCTTGAGGAAAATTCAATATTTTGGACAAATGTGGATGATTTAAAGTGTTTAATATAGGGAAAACAGTGTAGAAACACCCCAAAATTGATAAGATAACGTTGGATTTAATTGCATGTTAGTAAAAATTTGTTTGGTGAATTTTTGGTAAAAACCCGTATGGGTCGACCTGCAAACCTGCAAGTCGACTCGGCGAGTCGGTTAAGTGACTCGGCGAGTCGCCAAGAACAAACCAAGAAATTCTTAAATTTTTATAAGTGTTGGATCCGTGTTTCGATTTAGATCCGAGTTCGGATATAATCCGAATTCGGTTTGACCCGAATTAGGATGTGATCAAAATCCGTTTTTGACCCGAGTTCGGATGGATAATCTCGGATCCATAGGTTTTTCGGATGTATGCGAATTCGACCCAAGATCCGAATTTCGGACCTCCACTCGCCGAGTCGCCTTAACCGACTCGCTGAGTCGGTCCCAGATGGTGCGAATTCGGATGAAATTATTATGATCCGAAATTTAAGACTAATAAACTAACTTTTTAGATATGTTTTTATGACTTAACAAAAGATATAATTCAAAACCAATACATGCAATATTAAACGAAATATGAGATGTTCAAATGCAAGATTTGAGCATAAAATACATTTGAAAAGATTATGAGTTATCAGAATCAACATAATGAAATTCCAAGGATTTATAATGATATGTTATTATAAATTCTGGACAGGTTCAGATAAATTCTGAACAAAGAGTTAAAGAATTAAAGATTTAAAGATTGAAAAGTGCAAAGCCAGAGTCCGGAAAGATTAAAGATAAATCCTGAGATAACTCAGGTGGTAGATTTTAAATCTGCTAGATAAAGACCCCAGAAACTGTGAGTTATAGATATTCAGTTTTTCATGCTAGACTTCCGGTTGAGACATATTGTTGATGATAGATTATTTGACATTCATACTTGTTCAGCTGGATTGTGACCTGTGCACACCATGGTTCGGTGATGCCCTGTGGATCATGATAGCTATTTGACTTATCATTTCGCATGACATTATATTTATAATTCATTTCAGATATTGCTACGAGTTTATTGCTATCATGACATTGATGACTTATGCTTTCTTTATTACTCGTATCTTTGACATATTGATTCAGCTTAGTATGATTAGCCTTGTCGGTCTATTGTTCTAGACCATGCTACTTCACCAGTTCTATTGAACTTGGTATAGACACTCCGATGTTCCCCCATGAAGACCGCTGGTAGCTAGCCCAGCATAAGTGGATAGCTTCCACTAAAAGCGTGAGCGTGGGCTGAACATCATCCAATTCTATGAATTCTATGTCTCAATCATGAGTGGCTGTAGCGGCAGTTTAGACATATCACGCTTTGACCCATGATCCGCTTGATTTATGCATGTAATCTGAGAATCTATATTCTCACTAAGCTTTGCTTACAGTTGCTATTTGACCTTTTTACAGGAAATGATAAAGGAAAGTCACCTGCCGGACCTAGTTCTTAGGTCTTACAAGATCAAGATTGAAGTATTCTATAGACCACTACTCAACAAACCCTTCGGTACTGATTGGCAGATGATAATTGTGGTGGTCTGGGTAGATGTAATTTGATTGTATGATGACATGAATTAGATTAGTCTGGTACCCTTTATAAGTTTAATTTGAAAATTGTAATCTGAACTAAAATTGTATTAAACTTATCCTAATGTTTGTACTTGTAATCTGAAATTCCGCAACTTAAATTACTCTATCTTAGTTATGATTGATATCGTGTTGCATGATGTGGGACCTAGACTCTGAGGACTGCCCCGTAAGGGAAGGTCTTCACATATGCTTTATAAATCAACTCATCTGATAATGTCCATACAATTGGTCTTTTCGCGTAAACCTATGAGTTCACCAACAATTTGTTGACGTATTTTAGCATGTATTTTCAGGTGATTGAGACATGCACATTTATCGGAAGTATTCCAAGGCTTCTGTTCATTTTGGAGTTGCATCATTTTCAAACTCGGAGATTTACTTACATCAATCCGAATAAACTAAATTGTGTATTTAAATCTTGGTATTTTAAGAACTACTTACGCTGTATTTTGGTTATGTAAAACAATATTTATATTTGAAGTTAAATCAATGTATTTTTGAAAACGTCCATATAGTGGTCGTTCGTTATGATAATGCTTATGCTTCCGCGACGTCACGTTTCGTTGCCAACTGGGATAACGGGGTGTGACACTAACTCTAGTCAATGGTGCATAGGACATGGAATATTTTTTGTGATTATTGATTTTTTGTAAAAACTGCAAAAATGGATAAATTTAAAAAAAAATCCTAAGTGTAGAATTTTGGATGTGCCGAAATTCGGATAAATAGTGATCAGAATTCGGTTCATGGGAAATTCGAATGAAATGATCCGAAGTTCTGGTGGGATAGAAATTCGGATTAAAATGATGCGTGAAAAACTAAGTATGAAACTGAAGATGCGTGAATCAAAATTCGGATGGGGACCGAATTCGGATGCTCCGAATTCGGTTGGTTCGAATTCTGGTGATGGTTAAGATGGTAAATACTTAATGATGAATGAATAATTCGGATAAAAAACTGAATTCAGATGGACCCGAATTCGGATGGACCGAGATAATGACTTAGGTAAATAAAATATACAATTGATATTATATGAGTCCATCCGAATTTCGGATGATCCGAAATTCGGTTGAAACACATAATATACTTGAATTTATTCTAAGTATTGTCTATTGATCCGAAATTCGGATGGATTCGAATTTCGGATGGGTCCATTAATGTGATCATTAAAAACTGAAAAATCTCCCAAGTCGGGCTCATCCGAATTTCGGATGGTCCGAATTGAAGACTTAGTCAATTTTCGCAGTTAATGAGTTCATGCACAAGCAACGTGAACAGTTCTAAAAAATCTTAAAAATGCATGAAAATGCAGATCCTGATGCAAAAACGTGTAATGAACATTTTATACAACTACAAGAACTGAAAATACATAGATTGAACTACCTAAAAATGCAAAAAACCGAATATAAAAACCCTTAAAAATCCAAAAATAAAAAACACTAAATAGGATGTTATAACCGAAAATAAAACAAGAAAATGGTTACCAGGTGGTGCAGAAGGAGGAAAAGGCAACAAAAATTGAAGTAATCGGTTGGTTTTTGAGTTTAAAAGATTGAAAATGGATGAAAATAGCGGTGGTAAGCGACGGTTTGGGAGAGAAGGAGAAGAAAAAAAATCGTTGTGAAAAACAAATTGAAATCCCGCTTATTTAAATAGGTGGGTCGGGCGAAAGCTTAGATGATGCTTTTTAAATTAAAATGGATCATCCGGTTTGAAACAGATAAGCAATATGGACTTAAAAAAATTGAACTAAATACCAAAAAAAAAAAATTAAAAGTGAATAAAAGTTTGAGCCCAAAAAAAAAAAATATTTTTTGCATTTTTTTTTTTTTTGACTAAGGCAAATGTAAATAAAATAAAAAATATGAACTAAGAAAAATATTTTTGATTTTCTTTAAACTATTCTAAGAATAAAAATTATAGTAAGACAAAAACAAAGTAAAATCTTTTTGACATTTTGTTAAATTAACAAGCTAGATAAATCATAAAATCATTTTGTGTTTTCCTGAAAAATAAAATTAAAAATAAAAATTAAACCAGCCTAAGACTTAAATCTTTTAGAAAACTAATAACTAACATCCTGAAAATACTCCCCCTCAATTAAACACATATCTTTCCTAATCTAGATCTTGGAACCTTTTTACCCATTGAAATACAGAATCGTTAAACATTGGAAATATTAGTGTCCCACTCAATTATGAACAATTCACATAGCAAATTTCAGAATCGTTAAACATTAAAATTATAAATAGATAAAAAAAGTATTGAACTGAATTTTGTAACACAACCTATAAATTTAAATAACATATATTTTTTATAAATAAAGGAATTTCAAACAAGTATGTTTGAAATAGAATTATTTTAGAAAATATCTGAAATTTAACTAGTAGGTGGATTCAACATGCCGATATGAGATACTAAAAACTGAAAACGTGGTTCGTCTAAAGCTTTAGTAAAAATATCAGCAAGTTTATATTTTTTGCCTACAAAACACAACAAAATTGTTCTCTTTTCTACGCGATCTTTAATGAAATGATACCTGATGTCTATATGTTTTCGCGAGTGCTACACGGGATTGTAAGAAATAGCAATCGCACTTCTAGAATCATAATATATTGGGATTTTGGTGACCGAGAACCCATAATCACGTAACTGTGTTCTCATCCACAGAACTTGAGAGCAACAGCTTGCGGTTGCTACATACTCAGCTTCGACTGTGGATGTTGAAACATAGTTCTTCTTTTTGGAGGACCAACTCACCGGTCTGTTTCCCAAAAACTGTATTCCGCCTGATGAGTTATTCCTATCAACTCTACAACGTGCAAAATCAACATCTGAAAAAGCAATAAGATCAAAGTTGGTTCCCTTTGGATACCAGAGACCAAGATCCGGTGTACCCTTAAGATAACAAAAAATGTATTTTACCGCAGTTTGGTGTGATTCTTTGGGTTCGGCCTGAAAACAAGCACAAACACATGTTGAAAACATTATATCTGGTCTACTAGCCGTAAGATACAGTAAGGATCCAATTATTCCTATGTAAGTTGTATTGTCGACACTTTTGCCGGCAGGATTAGTGTCTTAAGCCATGGGAGTTGCGATACTGGTGCAAGAGTCTAACTTATACTTTTTGAGAATATCAAGAGTATATTTCGACTGGTTCACAAAAATCCCATTTTCAAGTTCTTTGACTTATAATTCGAGGAAAAAGTTCATTTCCCCCATCATACTCATCTCGAACCTGGACTCCATTAGTGATGAGAAATCCTTACAGAATATACAGTCAGTAGATATAAATATAATATTATCGACATATATTTGGACTAGCATTATGTGCTGGGCTTCCTTTTTAGTGAATAATGTTGTGTCTACCACCCCTTTGCTGAAACCAGCGGAGATAAGAAAGTTGGAAAGTTTGTCATACCATGCTTGAGGTGCTTGTTTCAAACCATAGAGGGCTTTGTCTATCACATAAACATGGTCTAGTTTATGTGCATCAACAAATCCTTGTGGTTGTTCAACGTACAGCTCTTCGTTGAGTTGACCATTCAGGATGGCTGTTTTGACGTCCATCTGGAACACTATGAAGTCTTTGTGTGCCGCGTACGCCAAGAAGATTCTGATCGTTTCTATCCATGCAACTAGAGCGAAGGTCTCGTCATAATCTATACCTTCTTGCTGTCGGTAGCCTTTGGCGACAAGTCTAGCTTTATTCATTACCACGATCTCGTTTTCATCTCGTTAATTCTTAAAAATCCACTTTGTTCCGATTATGGTTCGGTCCTTGGGTTTGGGAACTAACCACCATACACTGGGCTGTTCAAACAGGTTGAGCTCTTCTTGCATTGCCACAATCCAGTCTGGGTCTTTCAAGGCTTCATCCACACGAGCAAGCTCTATCATACTAAGAAATGACGCAATGAGACATTCATTAGCAGATGCCCTTCGAGTTAGGACACCGATACAGAGATCACGAATGATTTGTTTGGTTGGGTGACTTCGGGTCCATTTTGTCACGTGTGGAAGGGGTGAATGAGATGGAAGCTCAGTGGTGAGTGTGGGGATGGATGATGAGACATGGTCGATGGTTTTGAATGAAGGTACCACTGGTTTCGGTTCCGGTTCGGCTTGATCAGATAAAGGGATGATGTTTAGCATTATGTGTGAGGGCATTTCATTAGTGGATTCAACTAGAGATGTATCAGTGAATGAAGTGGATGGTGGAGGTGTATTAGTTGGTGGATCAGATGGTGATGGTTGAGCAGTTGATTTGTTGGATGTGTTAACTACAGAAGAAGAAACATTCGAAGTATTAACACTAGAACAAAAAAAACTACATAAAACGGATCAAATAAATTTACTAAATCAGAAGGAGAAAAAGTAGATTGAGAAGAGTCTCCAGGCATTGGTGTAATGCGTGGTCTTGATAGGTCAACTTCTGGTGCCAGTTCAGCCATTTCATCGAATGTCACATGCATACTCTCGTTGACTGTTCTGGTGCGAGTGTTGTATGAGCAATATGCCTTCGAGTTGGATGAATATCCATTGAAGATCGCTTCATCTGCCTTGTCATTGAATTTCTCGAGGTTGTCCTTGTCGTTAAGCACGTAGCACCTGCAACCAAATACACGTAAGTACTTGATAAAAGGAACTTTATTTAGAAAGAGTTGGTATGGAGTTTTATTGAAGCGCTTATGGATTATTTAGAGATTCTGCGTGTAGCGAGCTGTTGACACGGCTTCGGCCCACAAGAACGGAGGTAGCTTAGAGTATGTCAGCATTGTGCGAGCAGCTTCCACAAGGGTACGGTTACGCCTTTCCATGACTCCGTTTTGTTGAGGTGTTCTAGCAGCAGAAAACTGATGATGAATACCTTTGCATCGAAGGGAGCTCTCTACTACCGAGTTCTCGAATTTCGTGCTGTTTTCATATCGGATTGATTGAACAGACAGCTGTTGTTGGTGCTAAAATATGTGGAAACCCGTCAAGGGTATTGCATTCATCTCATTAGTATAAATAGAGTACATATTTACAGAGGACACCCCTACACTATACATTATTTAACACACCCCCCTCAGTCGCAGCTGGAGGAGGACTAATGCTAAGACTGGACTTAAATTGTAAAAACAGCTGTGTAGGAAGACCTTTAGTAAATATATCTGCTAACTGATGAGAGGAGGGCACATGCGACACACGCACTTGTCCCAAAGCAACACGTTCTCTTACAAAGTGTAAGTCAATTTCCACATGTTTGGTTCGTTGATGCTGTACTGGGTTATTAGCTAGATACATGGCACTTACATTATCACAAAAAACAACTGTGGCACGTAAAAGAGGTAGATGTAACTCAATCAAAAGATTACGAAGCCAGGCAGATTCGGCAACAACATTAGCAATACCACGATATTCAGCTTCCGCACTAGAACGGGACACAACATGTTGGCGTTTAGAAGACCAAGAAACAAGGTTGTCACCTAGGAAAATGCAGAACCCAGAAGTGGACCGGCGTGTTTCAGGACAGCCGGCCCAATCGGCATCAGTGTAACAGACCAAACGATTTACGAAGGATGGACGGAGAAAAAGCCCATGAGTGATAGTACCCTTCACATAACGAAGAATGCGTTTGAGAGCATTCATATGTGGTTGGCGAGGATCATGCATATACAGGCATACTTGCTGTACAGCATATGCGATTTCCGGACGAGTTATCGTGAGGTACTGCAAAGCACCTGCAAGACTGCGATAAAGAGTCGGATCATCGACTGGTTTGCCAGAGGAGGGAAGTTTGGACTTAGTCTCAGCTGGTGATGAGCAGGGATGACAAGTATCCATGCCAGCACGGGAGATGATTTCTTGGGCAAAAACTGATGAGACAGAAAAAGGCCCAAAGAAGAGCGTATGGCGGAGACCCCTAGAAAGAAGGAGAGAGCACCAAGATCAGTCATTTTGAACTCAGATGAAAGACGATAGATGACATGGTTGACCAGAGATTGGGAGGAGGCCGTCAGAATAATGTCATCGACATAGAGTAGAAGATAGATTGTGTCACGACCGTGGTGGTAGACGAAGAGGGAGCAGTCAGATTTACTTAAATGTAAACCGAGAGAAGTAATGAAGACAGCAAAGCGATGAAACCAAGCACGAGGAGCCTGTTTGAGACCGTAGAGGGCTTTTCGAAGACGACAGACATGCTGTTGGAAGGAAGAATGAACATAGCCAGGGGGTTGTTTCATATAGACTTCTTCCGATAATTCACCATTGAGAAAAGCATTTTTAACATCAAGCTGATGAATCGGCCAGTTTAGGGAGAGGGCAATGCTTAGGACCATTCTGACAGTAACTGGTTTGACAACAGGGCTGAAAGTTTCGTCATAGTCAAAACCAGGCATTTGGGAAAAGCCTTGAGCCACCAGACGCCCCTTGTAACGCTCAAGGCGACCCTGACTATCGAATTTATGGCGATATAACCAACGACACCCAACAATGTTGACTTTTGGAGGAGGGGGAACAAGATCCCACGTATGATTGGAGAGAAGGGCAGACATTTCAGCGTCCATGGCTGCCTTCCAATTTGGATCACGAATTGCCTGAGCAGAGGACTTGGGAATTGGGGAAAGAGATTCAACAGCTGACAGATTCAAAATTTGGCGAGGTTTGAGACTGCCAGTACGCGATCGGGTCGTCATGGGATGGGTGGATGTAGGAGCCGGAGGTGGTGAAGAAGTGACAGCTTCAGGTTGAAGTGATTCCGAAGACCTGTGCGAAGAGTGAGGTTCGACAGACGAATGAGGTGGGTCATCGGCTGTAGGAGCATCACTAGAGGGAATGAGCGAGTCACTCGAGGTGGGTTCAGTAGAAGAATTATCTGAGGGAGTGGTGGATTCAATAGGGTCGTTAGGCATCATAGTGGATGTGGTGACGTCGTCAATGAAAGCATTATACGCAGAGGGAGAGGGTGGGGCATTGAACGAAGGATACGGAAAATGATCTTCATCAAAGATCACATGACGTGAGATAAGAATACGGTGAGTGACTAGGTCATAGCATCGATGACCCCGATGACAAGGGGAAGGCCCGAGGTAGACACAAGCAGTAGAGCGAGGAGAAAGCTTGTTTGGGGCTGTAGAAGAGAGATTTGGATAGCAGAGGCAACCAAATACACGCAAGTGTGTAAAGACCGGGAACGTGCCGTACAAGATCTCACAGGGAGTTTTGGAGTCCAGAGTAGTAGTGGGAAGAATGTTCAGGAGATGAACAGACATGTTGAGAGCTTCGACCCAAAATTTTGGTGGAAGAGAGGCTTGAAACAGAAGAGTACGGAGCACATTGTTGATTGTGCGAATGACTCGTTCAGCTTTGCCATTTTGTTGTGACTTGTATGGACAAGAAAAGCGAACTTTAATGCCATGTTTTTGAAAAAGCTCAAGTAATTTACTATTATTGAATTCACGTCCGTTATCACACTGAAAAGATTGTATATATCTGTTTTAAACTGATTTACAACATAAGCGCGAAAGGTAGTAAATACTTGGAAAACATCAGATTTTACACGCAATGGAAATACCCATAAAAAATGAGAATAATCATCCAAAAACAGAATATAATATTTAAAACCACTCAAACTGGAAATAGGAGATGTCCACAAATCGGAATGAACCAGTTCAAAAATACGTGAAGTCTTAGTTGTCGACTTTGAAAAAGACAAACGACAATGTTTACCCAATTGACAAGCGTGACACGTAGGTAACATTGCATTGGAACAGGAAATAAATTTACGAGAACATAAAAAATTAAATGTAGAGCTGCCCGGATGACCAAGACGACGATGCCATACATCAGGAGAGAGGGAGACCATAGAAGTGGCAGAGGACACAGAAGGCGGAGAAGGCTCGAGGACAGGGTAGAGATCACCAGTACTGTCAGAGCGATGAAGAAGGCGCCCTGTATCGAGATCCTTTATGGAGAAACCAAAAGAATCAAATTCAATAGAAACCCAGTTATCAAGAGTGAACTTACGCACAGAAATGAGATTCTTAACCATTTGATCAGAAACAAGTACATTTTTCAGTGCCAATTTATTTTGTGATAATGGAAGAAATGTATCACCATTGTAAGAAACCGGAAGTAAAGCACCATTACCAACCATTATTACTTTTGACTTACCACAAGGTTTAAGAGAAAGTAGATTTCCTTGGTTGAATGACATGTGGGAGCTTGCACCAGTGTCCATATAATAGTTATTGTCCTGATGCTGTTGTGGCGGCTGGGCAGACATTGAACTGAAGAGAGCTGCTAGATCTGTGAACTGAGACGAAGCTGCATTGGCAGGAGAAACTGGAGGAGGCGCAGCATAGAGTGCCGATGGAGTGTGAGTCCCAGGATGACCTGGTGTGGAAGGCACCTGCGGACGATAGTAACCTCCAAACTGAGAAGCCTGAGATTGCTGATGTAATGCATTCTGAAGAGGCTGCAGAAGTTGATTGTTGAAAACCGGTGGGGCACTGGATTGACCTGCATCACGAGAATAGCCTGTAACAGAAGTAGTGCTGTTAAAAGACCCCCCTCCCGCGTTACCCTTAGATGAAACTCGTCCCGTGTTTCTGTTTCCCCGATTATTTTTATTTTTCCCTTTGCCATTATTATTATTACTAGACGAGGAATATAGAGCAGTGGTAAGGGAAGGTGAGGGTTCAAGGGTAGGTTCGGGTTGGTCTTCACGTGACTCATGCAACAGTAACATGTTTTTGGCTTTAAGGAAAGAGGGAAAAGGTTTGGTATGTGTGATGACATCAATTAGGCTTTGATAGGATGATGGTAAATTCTGTAGAATTTGTAAGACAAGGTCCTGATCAGTTATTTTGGTGTCAACATCAGCAAGGGAGTCAGCAATATCTTTTAATGTGTGACAGTAATCAGTAATCGAAAGAGCACCCTTTTTGGTGTTTCGGAAGAGGGTTTGAAGTTGAAGACTACGGGATAATTTATTATTTAAAAAATGAGCATCCAAGGCTTCCCAAAGATCGTGTGCAGTGCAATTATCTTTTGTGATTAGATTAAGAAGATTGGGTTCACAAGTGGAGTAAAACCAGGATTTAATACGAGAGTCAATAGCCTCCCACTCCTCATCTTCAACATTTTGTGGTTGAGATTTTCCAGTAATGTGACCCATGACCTTTGCCCCTTTACACACATCAGTAAAAATACGACGCCATAATTTATAGTGAGACCCATCAGTTGTTAACTTGAAACTGAACTGAGGGTAGACATTACCGATAGCAAAAACAAGTTGGGAAGCGGTAGGGTTGGTAGGTGATGGATTATTTCCCATCATATCTAATAATAATGATGTATGCGAGAAAATAAAATTAACGGGAAAAGTAAAAATCAAGAACGAGCTCACCGAGTAATTTGGGAGACGGCGGCAGCAAGGGTCTGCGGCGGCAGCTCTCTAGCGATGAACCGAGACAGCGGCAATATCAGGTTGCACAAAGTAGCACCAAATAATAATATTATATATTGAATAATATATAATAATATTATCAGCCTAAGGTAGCAGTGCACGTATTCCTAGTTACCACACCAACTCTTCAATTCATTAATTCCAGAAGTTTAAACCAGAAACCAATTCCAGAAACCAGAAATAGGCGACAGCGACCAAAACCAGGAACAAGACCACGGTCACCGCAGAGCAGAGCAGACCAGAAAACCAGAGCAACGGCGGCACAAAGAGATACCGGCGGCAAAGGCACCAGCGAAGAACACAGAGAGGAAAGGCGGCGCAGTGGGTCTGTGAAGGCGGCGCAGTGGGTAGCAGGCGCCGATTAGGGTTTTTGGAGGAGCAGCAGGTAGCAGCGCTCAGGCGACGGCTAGGGTTAGCGACGGCGCGATGGAGAGCAGCAGCGGGCGGTTCAACAGCGGCGCGCAGGCGGCGAGGGTTTTGGTTGTGGAGATCGGCGCACCAGAAAAGAAACAGGTGGCGGCTAGGGTTTTGTTGCTTGGCGGTGGTGGTGTGACAGCCGAGGTCCAAGGAAGAAGGGAAGGGAGATGGTGGCGGAAGCGATACCGGCGGCAAATAGGGGCTGCCAGCGGCGGCAGGAGGGCGGCCGGAGGTCCCTTAGACCGGAAAAAAATAACCCTAATGTTGAGGGTTAGGGTTAGGCTTGATACCATGCTAAAATATGTGGAAACCCGTCAAGGGTATTGCATTCATCTCATTCGTATAAATAGAGTACATATTTACAGAGGACACCCCTACACTATACATTATTTAACACAGTTGGGTTTCGACACTCTAAATAAAATCTATGATCTCTTGAGTTGTCTCATCCTCGGATCGCAAGAATTTAACCGTGGTATATCGCGAATAGTCGTCGACGATAACCAACATGTATCGCTTCCCATTTATGTTTAGTGTTCGCATGGGGCTGTATAAATCCATGTGAAGTAACTCCAACACTTTCTTTGAAGATGGTTCGGGGTTTTGTCTTGTGAGATGATCTTTTCATATTTCCATTCTCACATGCTCCACATAGATTATCGTTTTCGTATCTTAGTTCTGGAAGTCCTTTAACCAACTGTTTCTAGGCCAGCTTGTTAATATTCTCAAAATTTAAGTGGGATAACCTTTGGTGCCATAACCAAGGGTCTTTTGATAAAAGGCAAAATGGTATCCTTAACCATAAGCTTAGCTACATCGATGGTGTAAAGGTTAGAGGCCCGGGAACCGAATAAAATTTCTTTTCCATCCATACTCTTAACACTACAGTTCTTAGCCATAAATGTAACCTCTAGCCCTTAATCGCATAGTTGACATATGCTAAACAGATATAAGATAACCCCTCGACTAGATTATTCAAGACTAAATCCCTGTATTCTTTTAAATGAGCATGATTATTATTCCCGAATTTGACTGTCTCACAATATTGTTCTACTATGTTGGACAACAACTCTCTCTCCTCCCAGTCATATGCTTAGAGCAACCCGAATCCATATACCAGATGGATTTTGTCTGAAACGAAAAATGAATATAATGAAAAACTATAGGCATTAAACAAATCCATCGTAAATTAACATGCAAACCGTGTTCTGAACTAAAATGTTCAAAAAATATGATGTGTTTAGATCGGGTCTTGAGCTGAGTGCACAGAAGACAAACATGTCGGTTTAAGCACAACCGACAAGCAGAAAACTGGGTCCTAGTCTACAGCAACTAGAAGCCAATTCAATGAAGTGCGGGTCTTGATCTGAAGTAACCAAGAACCATCTTCTTTAAGACCACACAACTTCGGGCACCCATCTTAGGATGGGTCCTTTTGGGTTAGGTGTTCCAGGAGAATATGGCACATGTACAGTCTTAGGAACCCATTTAGTAGTTATGTGTGGTTTAGATGCAGAGCCTTTTGGAATCCATTTATGTTTGGATTTAACAGGCTTTGGAACCTTAGGCGATGAAATTACCTTCGGTTTTTGAATTTTTGAAACTTGTGTAACATTTGCTTTGGGTTTTGACCTAGGCAAAGTACAAGTCTCAGTTTTTGTGGTGGCCGATGATGCATTATTTTTTATTTTCTTTTTTCGAATTCTTTTAACAGGATAAGGAACAAAAGCATCCATTTCAGGTACTTGACGTCTAAAAGGAGTTGGGCATAATTTAAACAAGTTACCAAACGAATACTTTAAACAAGAACTAGAATTCAGTATATCATTACAAATATTGTTTTCAGATATCACATGCAACCTATCTCTAGAAACAAATTCAACTGACATTACAGCATTCTTCACAAAAAACTGGAAAATTCTTGCATGGTCGAATTAGGCACTCTTCTCTCATGATATGTAGAAATAAAACAATGAGAGTCAGTACGAATGGAAGACCTAGACTTTGAAAAATTTTCTTTTCCTTGGTGAGTAGGTTTCTTAGAAGACTTAAATTTACTGAGTGTTATTTGAAACCTCAGACTTGGAAGATGTTGAATACTCACCTTTACAACTGACAGAAGAAACTACAACTTTGGCTTTACCTTTTTCTAATGAAGTGAGTGAGGCGTTGATACAATGAGAAACTTTTGGTTCTTTTGAATGAGAATTAAAATTTCTGAAACCATGTCAAATTTTTATTTGTAGATAGTTAATTCTACATTTTGTTGAAAACTTTGATTTGTCAATGTTTCCTCACTCTTAAGAAGAGCTTCTTGATAATCAAGAGCTTTCTTTCGAGTTGTCTTTAATTCCTTTTCTAAAACTTTGATTTTATGTTGAAGAACTTTTGTAGGATTGTAAATATGAGGTATTATTTTGAGAGGTTCTGCATTCATTTCAGCCTCTGAATAGCTAGATTAGAAGGCTTCCTCTAGAGTAGGTACTCTATAATGATAACTCTCGTTTAGATCACCATATTTATAATGCATTTCTTTTTCTTTTTTTTCAGTTCGTTTCTCATCCTTTTGGGTTAAAACTTCTTCCGATGTTTGACAAACGAAAGACTTCAACCCAGCATCCATATATCTCATATCATAAAAAGAGGTAAAACTTGTTGAACCTTTTCCAAATACTTTGGATTTTTAAAACCAATTCCTTGTTTGGAATGATGAAAACTAGTCTCTTTGGGTTGGTTTAAATAAATAGTTTGTTCAGTTTGACCCCGTTTTAGAAATTTACCATCTAGGGTCTTTATTCAAGAGTACAAACCTATTCTTTCTTCTTCTATCATTTTGTATTTTTCCAAATTGTCTATGTTTTCCATGCTTACAGACTCTAAGCGTTTTGAAAGAATAGAAATTTTTGATTCTAAAGAGTTCTTTTCATTAGAGAGTTTATCCATACAAGATTCAAGGTACGTATTCCTATCCTGAACATCTACTTTTTCAATTAACATCTGCTTTATCACCTCAAGATTATTTAACCACTTCTTTTCATATAATTCAGATGTTTCTTTAAAAGATTGGGCTAGATGTTCAGCCTTGACACACTTTCTTTTTCTTTATTAAACCTAGCATCTAGCTCAAGTATTTGTTTGTGCAAGTTACATTCATTTTGTACAGATAAATTATTTACGTGCTCTTGAATGTAAAAGGAATGTACCTCCTATGCCTCTGAATCTGACATGGAACATTCGGGATCCCCGGACATGGCCATTAGACAGGCTGTTGGATCTTGCTTTTCTCCCCCTAAGCAGCCATGTCTGACTCTGAGTGTGATGTAGTAGCATAGTCGACCAGTCCAATGTGATCAGCCATGAAGCAATTTTTTCCTTTTTCTTCTTCCTCGTCAGAACAGCATCACGCCAATAATCTTCTTGAGCAACAAGGGTCATTGCATCTTTCATTTTCTTTGACGCTTCCAGCTTCCCCTCAAAGTACCCAACATCACTTTCGAACTGATTTTTGCACTCCAAATCAAAGAGGCCCGGTTACCCACACTTATAGCATAGACGCTCATCATTTGCTTTGGGTTCATCAGCTCTGGGTCTATCATCTCTTCTCTCAGCCGGCCTCTTGTCAACTCGGCGAGATTCACGGATATCGTCTCTGCGATTATCTCGACGATCATAGTCCCTTTGGTCGTCTCTCCTCTCATCCAATCTATCGTCGCGACGATTATAATCTCTCCTAACGTGTCTCCTATCATCACGTCTATCGTCACGCCTTTCACAGCGGTGATCATCTCGATAGTCGCATCGATCATCCTATCTCCTGTCATCTCTATCATCTCTCCTCCAATCATCCCTCTTGTTGTCAGGGAATCCCCGAGGACCAGTGTCATATCGAAGCTGATTGTTGGTCTTGTTAGAAAAACGTCTTTGTTGAAGACGATTTGACCACAAGGCAATTTGTTCCTGAATGGTTACCTCTTCTTCATCGTATGGCCTATGCGGAGGGGATGCATATCTGCATTGAGAGGATGATGAGCCTTGAGCATGGTGTGGAGGAGACTGTGCGTTGTTGGAGAGTAGTGCCAAAGAGTCAGCTGGATTGATGCCGGAGTTGGCAGATAGCAACAGGGGTGCCAACATATTTGCCATTTGCTTTTGTTGATCCACATCCCCCTGATATTTCTTTAGTTATTTGAAGACCACATTCATTGAGACATTCGGGATGTCCAGAACTCGTCTTGTAGCACAGCAGGAAACTTCCATTGTGGGGCCAGGGAAGCAAAGAATTAGATGTTGATGTCATCATTATCCTTCTTGATGTGCAATTTGTTCAACTCGTTCAGAATTGCACAGAATCTCGTGAATGTACCCTGAAGAGACTCCCCATCTTTGGCTTTAAACTACGAAAATTCTGCCTTAGCTTCCTCGATCATGGCTCTGTCATCTAAATCTGCCCCGAGCATCTGAACATCTAGTTCATCCCACATCACTTTGGCTGTCATCTTGCTGTCAACTCTAACAAGTATTTCGGTGGGAAGGGCTTGATATATGAGATATTCTGCCCATTTTTCGGCACGTTGTCTATGCCTTTCAGCGTCATTAGCGGGTTCACGAACTGTTTTGGATGCTAGAACTGGTGGGTCAACATCTGGTCTGGCAGGGATTTCCCGATAATAGATTGTAGGGCCATTAGTGATAGATTGTATCAAAAGATTCCCATTTAGCTTCATACCAAAAAAATTTGAGGAATCTGGATTTCCATTGCTCGTATTCTTCAGGATAGAGAATAGGTGGTCTGTTCTCAAATCCAAGAACAAGTGCTTCTCGGGACATAATGAAAAGTGCTGATTAAAGAAAATGAAGATCTTTTGAAGATGGAAACTGAATTTCGTATTATCAGAACTCGGATGAACAGATCTTCGGATGAACTGTGTTTCGAATGATCTAAACTTGGATGAAAGGTAGAAGATTTCGGATGAGATGGAATTCGGATGAACAGGGAAAGTCAGATGGTATGAAATTCGGATGAACAGTGAAAATCTGATGGACTGAACTCTAATGGAACGAACTCGGATGGACTAAAATTCAGATGGATTGAAGTTTGGATGAACAGTATAATTATGGATGGGAACTTTAGAAAAATTTCAACTCTGATTAGCCGAATTCGGGTGATGATCCGAATCTCGGATGGTTCGAATCGGGTTTCAAAAATGTTAAAAATTAAGCACAACTAATCTTAAGCTGTTAAAAATAATTTAACTAAATTTCGGATGATCTGAATTTCGTGCGAGTCCGAAATTTCTTCCGAGATTTGTCAAATTTTTGGTCCGAAGTAGGGCGAATTTTGGTCCGAATTGGTCCGAATTGTGATCCGAGTTGGTCCGAATTTTTATCCGAAGAGATCCGAATTTCAACATTTCTAAAAATTCCAGATTTTTCAGAATATATTAAAATGCAGTATTCAGCCTAAATTTTTTTTAAATATTTCGATTAATTTAAACACTTTTTGTGAGTTACAACTAACCAAAACACTTAAAAATCTTGGAATATTGAACCAAAACTGAATGATAAACATAAATATCCAAAGGTGAAATTTAGTGAATAATCGATGATAACTAGTAAAGATTGAACTTAAATGGCTCTAAATCAATACAGAAATAATAAGAGACGGTTATAAGATGAAATAACACCAAAAACAGATGCTTAAAAAGGAGATTTTAGATCAAACCGTGGGTTTTTGAAGATGAACAGGAAGAACATGTAGATAGGAATCCAAAATCAGTTTAAATCCACTGATTTGGCTTTGAAACCAATTGTTGAAATGAATTCCCAGCAGTAATCAACACACGTGAATATGATTTCAGCAATATTCAAAACAAAAAGAATAATAATACTCAATGATTGTATTAATATTGAAGAACAAAGTTAGAGAGAATAAAGAAATGTGGCGGCTGCTTTTTTCAGAATTTCCATGAGTGTGTGGCAAACCCTAGATGGGGTTTCCTTACATCATTTAATTGAAGTTTCAAAATATTACACAATCACCCCCCTTGACTTCTATTACAATTAATATCGGAAGAGAAGAAATAAATTACATGGAAATATACTAAATAATTATTACAAAATAAATTCCACAAGATCAAAATTTAATATCTAACTATATATATATATATATATATATATATATATATATATATATATATATATATATATATATATATATATATATATATACATATGCGGTTGTGTTTATTGTCAGGTTGCTCCTGAGCTTATTTGAAAACTTTGATTCCCAGTATATTTTGCACTCAAACACAATAATCAAACGATTTATATTAAAACATGAAGATTACAAAGAGAGAATTTGAACACTCAATCTCTAGAAACTTTCACACACTCAAAACACACACACTTGGTTGAGGCTCATTTGTGTCTTCTTCTCAAACCCTAGGAGAACAATATCATTTATACCTAAACTTACTTTGGGGGTTTGTCCAAACACTGCCCTTAAAGTCTTGGAAATTAATATTCCCCCCAAAGTGAACTATTTCTAATTATAATTTGAACCTAGACTTTTAATATATTTGATAATACACTATTTTAGGGCTAACAATCTCCCCTTTAGTGTATAATTAATATTTACAATTAAGCACAATTACACAAGCTTGAATTACAAGAAATAAAGTTTCTCACAATCTCCCCCTTCTTGTAATCAAGGCTTGTATTCTTCTGAAGTCTTGGGCTCTAAACTCTGATCTCTGATCTTTGAAGTAACTCTTATATCTGAACTTTTGAAGTATATCGTTGATCTTCTTCAGATGACTCTCCCTTTTAATGATTCAGATCGGTGGCTCTCCCCTTGCATATAGTAGGTCTTTCAAAACATTTCAACTCTTTTAAGAACATTCTCCCCCTCATGATGATCATGAGAATTCGGATCATCATGTAATCACTTCAGCTCTCCCCTTCAATGAACAACCTCAATGTGTCTTCAAATTTTCTTTCTTTGTCGAAGTAGATGATTACAGACTCAGAAAGAAAATATTACATTTAAGAACATTACAGACACAGAAGTACTTATCTCTCTCATGTTACATTCTCAATCTGTAACTCTCTCCCTTGAAATAAAAATATAAACATTTACATCATAAAACTTTCTCTCGCCTCCTAAAACAACAATCTCTCCCTCATTACAAATTATTCAGGACCAAAAGGATATTACCGTGAAGATCATGGCTTTGCAACCTGAATATAAGAAAATGAAACAAATTCATTTGTAAGTAATTCTACATTTTGTTCAAAACTTTGAGTTGCAAATTTTTCCTCACTCTTGAGAAGAGCTTCTTGATAATCAAGAGCTTTCTTTCGAGTTATCTTTAATTCGTTATCTAACACTTTGATTTTATGTTGAAAAACTTTTGTAGGAATGTAAAGATGAGGGATTGGTTTGACAGGTTCTGCGTTCATTTCAGCATCTAGATAGCTTGACAAGAAGTCCTCCTCTAGAGTAGGTACTCTATCGGGATAACTCTCGTTTAGCTCATCATATTTAAAAGACATTTCTTTTTCTTTGTTTTCATTTCGTTTCTAATCCTCTTAGTTTAAAATCTCTTCCGATGATTGATAAACGAAAGATTTCAACCCAGCACCCATATATCTCATGTCATAAAAAATAGGTAAAACTTGTTGAACATTTTCCAAGTACTTAGGATTTTTAAAACCAATTCCTTGTTTGGGATGATAAAACCTAGTCTCTTTGGGTTGGTTTAAATGAATAGTTTGTTCAGTTTGACCCCGTTTTAGAAATTCATCATCTAGGGTCTTTATGCGAGAGTGCAAACCTATTCTTTCTTCTTCTATCATTTTGTATTTTTCCAAACTGTCTATGTTTTCCATGCTTACAGATATTTCTTCTTCTAAGCGTTTTGAAAGTACAGATATTTCTGATTTTTAAAAGTTCTTTTCATCAGTGAGTTTATCCATACAAGATTCAAGGTATTTATTCCGATCCTCAACATCAACCTTTTCAATTAACATCTTCTTTATCACCTCATGGTTGTTTAGCCATTTCTTTTAATACACAGTGGATTGTTCTTTTTCAGCAATCAATTCATTCTTTACACTAGTACAAATAAGGGCATTTGTCACACAAGAAAATAGTGGCCATAGTCCTTTTGTCACTGTTTTTTCATTCAAATCGTGACCAAATGTCACGTCGCTTTTCATACCCTAAGACTAAATTTATTTCGCGTGACTAAATCAAATGAAAAAACCATGACCATATGCGAAAACTGTGACTCTATGGTAGTGAATTCTGTAGTTATAGTCTATCAGTTTCGGTAACTATGAAAATTAAGTACTTTCAATCCCAATTTTTTCTTAAATCGTGACCAATAGTTATATTTAGACACACATAAATAATTAAACTGTGACATTACATTCTTACATAGACATATTAACAATTACACTATGATCATTTGATAAATTTTGTCTCCCAAATAAAAAGTAACTATGACCATTAGATACATTTAGACACACATATAACTGTTAATCTATGATCATTAGTGTAACACCCTCAAAACCAAAGTAAAAGTCATGTCATTTACAATACACAGGTGGCAATAACACATATAATATTCATCAGCCAATGTTAGAGGTTTACACAAACATTGTTAATAAAACATTTCACACGATATAAACAACATTGTTAAAATGCTAACTCAACATACATGTCCCCAAAACCCAGATGCATTTACCCAAAGTACATATTACCAAAAACTCATGTACGTATATACACATATAAAAGCCTGATACAAATAACCAAAGTTTTCCTACCTTAAATCCACATACAGTCACGGTGATGTCAGAATCCATTCTCCTGTGATCTCTAAGCTCCTACTTTTGCTCAGGAGCTGATGGCCCTGTCTTCTGTCCCCCTGGCACACATTTAGACTTGAATACGTAAGTTTCGCATCTCGTGAGTACACGAGGGTTTAGAAACTGTACTAATCACATGGTAAGCATGTCAATCACAATAACTCTACACCCTCTGGCATAACTCATGTTGCACTAACCTCTGCCCAAAGGCACACTAACCTCTAACTAGAGGCACTTGAGATCTAATACACAATGAGATACACATCTCATTTAGGGATGCCCTTCCCCCCTGTAGCCAAGCCACGCTCATGGAGGCTAGTAGGAATAATAATGATAGCCCTAAAATAGTGTATAATTAAATATAATAAAAGTCTAGGTTCAATTTGTAATTAGAAATAGTTTACTTTGGGAGAATCTTAAATTTCAAGACTTTAAGGGGAGTGTTTGGACAAAACCCCTAAAGTAAGTTTAGGTATAAATGATATTGTTCTCCTAAGGTTTGAGAAGAAGATACAATGAAGCCTCCATCTACCCTCCATCTAGTGTGTGTGTTTTTTAGTGTGAGAAAGTTCCTAGAGAATGAGTGTCAAAATTCTCTTTTGTAATCTTCATATTCTTAATACAAATCATTTGATTATTTTGTTTGAGTGCAAAATATACTGGAAATCAAAGTTATCAATTGGTATCAGAGCAAGAAGATTGGATTTAAACTTGAAATCTCAGATTTGTTCGTGTTCTTCACAAAAAACGTCATGAAATTGGGCTGAAACTTCAAAAAATCAACAACAATTCATATGATTTTCGTTTGAGCTGATTTTTGGATGTGTTGTGCTAGTATATTCCAGAAACATCTTGTCAAAATTTCAGAAGCTAACTCCAAATATCGAGGGAGTAATCGCAATTTTACTAATCTGGTCATTTTCGGTTACGTTTTTGTGATTATATTTTTTATTTGAGTGATATACTTGTTGAAATGTTCTGAAAGTTTTCATGAATGATCTTATATGTTAGATAATTTGTTCTTGAAATTTTCATGATCTAATTTGAAGTATCCAAGGAGTAATTGCATTTTTTAAATCTAATTATTCTTCGTGTTCATCGCAAAAATCAAAGGTTTTGCTCTAAATTCTATGTTAATATTTTGTTTTTGTTTGGTATTCTATTGCATAATCATAAGCAATTAATCTTGTACTGATTTCGAGCATTTCTTGTTCAATAATTACAAGTTTTTCTTGTTTAATCGTTGAAATTGTTAATCGGTAATTTCTTAATTGTTATTATCGGTTCAGTGCTTCCAGATGGCATAACTTTTGACTGGAACATCGTTAGACGACTTACAATATGTCAAAACGAAGCTTGAAACGAGATCTACGAACCAACCAAAATCGGACCCATCCGAATTCTGACCATCCGAATTCGGATCATCCAAATTTCGGGTCCGTATCTATCCAGACTTTTGACATTCATTGCTTCCAGAGACCATAACTTTTGACTGGAACATCGTTAGACGGCCTACTATACGCCGAAACGAAGCTAGAAACGAGATCTACATATTATTTGGTAGGCAAAGTTGTGTTGTTCAATTTTTGAGGCCTAATTCCACTCCAGAAAAAAGTTACGGGCATTTTTCTACAGAATAGCTGAAATTTCAACGTCAAAAACCCATTTCTGATCCACGTTTCACTGAATTACCGACCTCGGATACATCCGAACTTGTAAAGTTTCTGAGTTTTTCCAGTTTCCAATCTAGAAGATCCACCTTTTGCACTCCACAATCATGACTCAAGGATTTTCCACACATGAGAAGACTGTCGAGGAGGAGAAAGTTGATATATCTCCAGTCGAGGAGAAGACTGTCTTGTTAGTGTAGATGTGAATTACACAACAAGATAGAGGAGAGGCGTAGGGCTCTGACATCCAATGGAAAAGTTTCTAAGCTTTTGGTTGTTGATGCTACAACTCTACAGAGAACTTCTGATGCTGAAGGGACCGAGATGCTCATCCAAATATTAGTCAAGGTATAACACTTATATATCTTTGCTGATGAAGTCTGCTACTCAGAATTTAAGTGTATATTGAGATGGACTACCTTGGTCGAGGTACGTAGCGGATCCTTCTCTTCAACATTTACAGAATATAAATTAGTATTTTATTCGTGGATGATTACATAATGTGTTAAACAGATAGCAGAGCTTGGGAGGCTTTCAAAATCTTTGAAGAAACTGGATAAGGAACTCAAGGGTACTGATAAATACAAGGTTTGTGTAGATTATTGTGTTATGATAAAATTAATTTATGCTAATTAATGTCTTAATTATCTCTTTTTAAATGCAGAATGAACAATATCGTGCTAAACTTAGAACATTGAACGAATTTGGCAATGATCAAAGCAGCCTTTGATGTTGTGATTGCTGTCGGTTTGCTCAACCTGGCTCCCAAAAAGGTCACTCCTCGTGTTACAGGAGCTTGTGGATTAACTTCATCTCTCATATCTTGTTATCAGGTACATTTATAACCTTGTTCACTCATTTTTCTGCATCTGTCACTTGCATTTAGATCCAATTTCTGGTTTCGTTTTTCCATTTGTTGTCCGGGTTTTCATGTCTGTTTGTTTAAAGTTTCTAATGTGTATATATAGCAGACTGATGGTCAATGTGCTGTTTTGTTGCAGTTACTTCCATTTGCTGTTGTGCGTTAGTCCTCCGCCGCTCCCTGCATTCATTTGCTACTGTGGTATTGCCTTAAATTGATTCCTTTGTGCGTGTCGTTGAAGAAGATGATGTAATTGATTCATTTTTCCATAAATTTCTAAAGATGATATGTTGGCTTTCAGAATACAAATATTATATTGATTTTATGTCGATCAAAGTATACATGGTCTTTTCGCTCTATGTTCAAATGACAAAAGTGATGCGAAACAAACATTGCACATAAATTTTTGTCGCCGCTGCCGCTTTGCGCGGGTACTATACTAGTGTGTATATATATATATATATATATATATATATATATATATATATATATATATATATATATATATATATATATACTACTAATAAATCATTTAGCTTTCTCACAAGTTACAATGCATAGGGTACAAGTAAATAATACACATTCTTGAATTTTAAGACATACAAGTCATTGAAGCATTACGTACAAGATTTTATTGCATACTAAATTTATAAAGCTTTTGAAATATTGAGAAAGCAGACTCTTCCTCTTCGTCGTCTGCATATGACCTGATCTGGTTTTTATCTGCTGCTATAGCCATCTCTCTAATCACTCTTCCACCGCCTCCTCTGCTGCATTTGCCATCTCCACTCCCAATTCTACAGACTTCTTCATATTCGTCAACAAATACTCCATTAAACCTTTGGAATCCATCCTCTTCTCCAGGGCTGTTCCCACTTTTGATATTGGTAATCGCAGAATCCTTAAGTTGGTGCACACAGGTTGCTAATGTGACTTCTTTCTCAGGAATTTGACTCTCACGAAGTCGAAGAGCTTCGAGTGTTTTATCAATATTTTCCTTGAATTTCCAGATTTGGGTATCTAGGCTTAGTGATTTTGGTGGAAGGTTTCTTGTAAAGAATTGAAATGATTGAATAATTAGTTTTTGAGGTCAGTGACAGTGGTGCGTAGGGTTCTACAAGTATCCAATTCGTTGAAATAATTTTTGAATCTATCTGGGTTTATCACGTAATCTTTAGTCATTTCAATTCAATGATAATTGATGAGATAAATAGCCTAAAATATTTTTTTGTAAGGTTTTCGTTGTAATGCAAAAGCTATGGGGAATCAAAACAATTGAAGAATGAAGGAAAGACCAAGAAGCAGGCAGTGAGCAGCATTTTTGTATTTAGACAAGGTTTTATTTTTTTACCTATAATAGAAAATCAGCAATCTGCTTGATTTCAAATTTTAATTATAACATTCTACTTAATTTTCGTATCTATAAATCTCTACTACTAATAAAGAAGTTAGCTTTTTCACAAGTTACAATGCATAATGTACAAGTAAACAATACACATTCTTGAATCCGAAAAGTGATTATGTTGTTGCAACCTTTTGTTTCGGGGGTTTTAGTTTCAGATTCAAAAGGAATGAGGTAGTAATTGCGTCTGCATCGAGTTTTTGGTTCAATCCAAAAAATGTTATTGTTCATTGAGTGTTATTATTTTTATAAGTTTGATTTGCATTTTATTATGATAATATATATAGCATTTATACTCCGTTTATCCTTCATGAAATTTCATTAAAAAGGATGGTTTGTGCAGTGGGTGCTTGTGTCCTGGTTGAATTATAACAGGAAGAAAGATCAACAGTCCTTGAAATATATATTTTGTGCAGCGTGTGTATGTGGACTGCATGTATATGAGCATGTGGCGTGTGTGTATTTTAAAATAAGTAGCAGAAACAACAAAGTATATATACACATATATTTATATATATATATATATATATATATGTGTGTGTGTGTGTGTGTGTGTGTGTGTGTTTGATCAGTGTATATGTGTGTTGCTTTAATAGAACAGAAATAGCGTGTGACTGTGTTTGTTTTGAATTATTGAGTGAGCGTCTCTTAATTAAACCAATAGCAGCCATGACAAGTTTACTGTTAAAACAGAATAATTGAAACAACAACTTAGTTGTTTGTGAATTCTCTGTATGTTTGTTTAATACTCCATAGCAACAGCGACCAGAGTGTGTGTGTTTGTATGTGTGCTGAATATATGGGACCACCATGTCTGCAAGTTGTGTATGTGTTATGTGTGTGTTGTGCAGAGTAATGTAAAAGTTTGTGTGTGGGTGTAAGTCCAAGACTCCGAGTCTTTTAAGTCTCGAATTGGTATTGTTCAAATCAAAAGTCTGTATTCTGTTTGTGCACATGACACATACACATGATGTGTTGCGGGTATCTTTTTCTTTTTGTTACAATCGTCCATTTCAAGTTTCGACTTCTACAATTAGTTATATATGATTAATTAGATATTGATTTGAATAGTAAACCTCTAAAACATTTTCAATTTTATGTTGATTCTGGACTTATCATACAATTTTAAATAGAAAGCTTTTAAAGCATTTCAAATTTCCCAAAACAAGGTATATATGCTCACCAATATAGGTGGGTGTCCTCACTTAGTATTAAGTAGCTTCTTATCCTTCCTTTTGGCCTTGATTTTGGACTGATCGGACATATGTATTGGATGCTTGCGATGCTGCTGTGAAGTGAGGAAGAGAACTGTGTAGGACTCAACAACTCACAAATTCCCATGACCCCATAACTTAGCTCCCTTGAAAAAGACCCCGTAACTTAGGAGGCTTTGTAGTCTCCGCAACTTGCTCTCCCTGTTGTTCGTCCGTTAATTTATATATATGTATAAACTAACTTCACTTTGTAATAAGTGCTGCTGTTGTGTTAGTTCTTGTTACAAAACAAATGATATGATTTTTATATAACTTGATAATGTAACACAGAACTGCTAACGAAGCTTGCAAGAAGAGATCGAAAAGGAAGCAGGGATCTTCCCAGAAGCAGAAGTCGATATTTTTATGAAGGCAACTGCTATTGAAGGAGAGCAGAGCAGTTTAATTACCTATTACACTCTCAGAGTAAGAGAATATTTACGTCTTAATACTTGTATTTCTGGTAAAATCTAAATATTCATATTTTTGTTAAACCAAAATAGATATTGAGACTTGATGTATGTTGTGACACCTTTGTTGGAGATCTAATGAGACCATGTATCTCTGGAGTACAAAAGAAACATGTAACCACAAGAGAGATGTTTGTTGAACCTGCAAAACCTCAACCTTTTCTAGGCAACTCAACTACGTTTAGGATTGTGAAGTACATGCAGGAATTTGCATACTACACCGAGTCGAATATCTTTATGTCCCTATTACAACGTGATCCAGAGATGTTTGATCTTTTTGATGAGATCATTCTTTTATCTATGTGCCAGATTGTGTATCAAGGACCGCGAGAACATGTTGTTGAGTTCATTGAGAGTTGTAAATTCAAGTGTCTGGAGAGAAAGGGTATTCTTGATTTCTTGCAAGAGGTAGAAAGAGTAGCGTTAAAATTTTTACGCTGTCAAGTTTGCTTATACTATTCTTTTAATCATATTAATTCAAGGGTTACAATCTACTCAAAATATTTGTATCTTTATGATACGCTTAAATTTTCTAAACAATGAAACACCAATACAGGGTCATATTTTATACAACTGGTAACTCTTGAAAATGAAAAAGTTGGTGCCAACACAAAGAATGGCTTCTTAGGCTACACATACACTTTTTTCTTCGTGTTTTTAACGGAAACGAGAGGTCTTTTGATGTCAACAAAAACAAAAACAGATGCAATGTCTAAGTTGCTTGACACTGAATTAACTCTTCATTTTAGGACTCGAAAATGCTAATTTCATTATTTCAACACCAGATAACACACATGCATGTCATCAAATCTTTATTCTAAACTTGTATTAGTGTTAAATTACATGATATTGAAAACATTTGAAGCATGGGTCTGTTAGTAAATTTCACTCTATGAAGTTTGCAGGTTAATCCTGCATATAATTTGCCTATGAATGTGTCTTGGTGGTGACTATGTGAGGTTATTGTAAATCAGGTATTCGTTCCATTTAATTGGTAGTTACATAGTTTTTCTTTCTTTTTTTTTTTAACATCAACAAAGAAATACTTTCTTATTACATGTGGTTTCAAATTTAAATCACATCGTTTCATTTCCTTCCCCCTTGCCAGTTGTGATTCTTTTAAATATATTTTCTACTGATTTGGTGACTTTCTTGTATTTTGATTTGGGTTTTGTCGTGATTTGTAATTTGCATCTATTTAGTATTCTTATGGATATATATGTCATGGGCCACTTGTTTGATTCTCGATCCATATACCTTTAAGATTTATATATACATGTTAAATGTTGAATGGAGATCAACGATAGTTGAATGCTATAGCTTTTACTTGAAATCAAGAATAATGTTGTAACTTGTTCTTTAATAGTTTTACCACTCTTAACAAATTTATTAAAACTTCATAACTCAGTATTTTAAAATAGGTTGTATAATAGGTGAATTATGATCATTTTCTCCTAAAATACCTCTACTACTTCTATGCATGTTCCTAAGGTTCTATTAATCACTGCCCTTGGCTCATTTCTTGCTTTTGTTTCTATTTATCTCTATGGCCAATCAACTAGGAAACAAGTTAATAATGTAATTATGTTCTTAATTGATTCTTATTTTCTTCTAGTTAATTAATTATTCAAGTATATATCAATAGTTTATTGAAGGTACATTTTTATTATGTATATATATCATTAGGCACAAAAAGGTTTCAGTCAAACATGTTATACATCTTAGGGGGAGATTATTAATCAAACCTGTTTGATGCACTTGAATGTATAATTTAAGGTCTGTTAATGCCTTATTGAAACCTGATAAGTGATTTGCAATATTAGTCAAAGCTTCTTACCCTGTTTCATTTGTTGCCTAAGGCAGATTGTCCAAGCTGTTCTATTCTGTTGAACAGACTGGACATAAACTGTCTACGCTGCTCTAACGTGTTGAGCAGTTTGGACAAATTCTAAGTGTTATGTTCTTTGTGAACAGAACATGTTCTTTGTGAATAGGATATACACTTTATGGAATATGTTTCCATGTCCTCATGTATTGTCTTGGACCAGAAGCTCAGTTTACAAATTCGAAGACAAAGTGGAAAAACAGAAGCTGCTAAGACTGCCCACGTTGTTCTGTTACATGAAGACAAAGTGGATATTTGAAATGGGTCACAGAGCATTTCTTATATCAAAATGGCTATACAAGAAGATGAAAGGTCTAAAGTTGACATTCCTCTTTTGGTTAAAGCCGTCTGCAACAGAGACAATAAAGAAAATACAAAGATTCTGCAATGTGGGGACAAATGCTGCTTTGTCAGAACGTGCAGAAAAGTATTTTTGTCTTTTTGGAAGGACACTCCACTATCTCTACATCCGATGAGGAAGTTTCACTGGGATTCTCTTTGAGAGTATAAAAGGAAGCTTCTAAGGAATGAGAGATAACTAAGAGTGTGATATTCAAAACGTGCAAAGAAGTGTGTTTTCAGGCATGCAAAGTCTACTTGAATAAAACAATTAACTGTGTCCAAGTTGTTCTTGTTCAAGCTGTCTGTCTGTCTTGTATTAAGTGAGTTCATCTTTGTGCGTGTATTCATTGTAACTAATCTTAGTGTGTCTTAGATTAGTAGATCATCTATTGTATCTGTCATCTCAGATTGAATCTTTCTACGGTTCAAGCTTGTTTGTAATTATTACTTGTTGATAATACATACAAACACTGAGAAAAGTGTGTTGAAGTTTTAAATAGTTGTATTCACCCCCCCCCCCCCTCTACAACTTAGAGCAACATACTAGGGAAATCTTTTGGTACCTATAACTGCTATCAGAGCAGTTTATTGTGTGTGTTAACTCTAGATCTCTCATTTTTCCCTATTTCCCACCATGGACAACTTTGTTGCAGGTTCTTTTTCTTACTATGACAATGGTTCAATGGCAAAACCTCCCAAGTTCAATCATTAGAACTTCTCTGGCTGAAATTGCAGAATGATACTCTATTTGGAAAATCCGGATGTACAACTACCATAGATAGTAATGGAAGGTCCCTATGTGCCAACCTCTATTACTACTATAACTCCTGCTGCTGAAGGAGCGGTTCCTGAAGTCAGGACTATTAAGAAGGCAAAAGCTCAATGGTCTGATGAAGACAAAAGGCTGGTTGCACTTGATGCAAAGGCTAGGAACAACCTTGTTATTTCTCTCCCTGATGATGTGTTCAAACAGGTTGAGAAAATGAAGACTGCAAAGGAGATGTAGGATACTTTGTGTACCATATATGATGGTTCCATTATCACTGGATAACAGGATCAACAATCTTGTTCGATCAGTATGAATTGTTCTTTGCAAAGCCAAAGGAGTCACTCACTGAAACCTACCCCAGGGTCACTGCCTTGATAAATGATCTCAAAACTGTTGGGATCACTAAAGAAAGCCTAACTTTGGTGAACAAATTTTTAGACATTCTGCCTGAGGATTGGAATTACTTCTCTAATACCGTCAGAAACACAGGCACCATTAGAGGCATGGATCTTGTGAATCTTTATGGATCCTTGTTGAATGATGAAAAGTCAAGGAAACAGAAAAGAAATGCCTTAGAGATGTCCAAAAGATGTGCTGACTTAGTGGCCAGCGTGAGACAACCTGCTAGTCGGGTGTGTGGTGTGTTTACACAAGCTGATCAACTAGATGATGATGAAATGGAAGAATTGTCAGAGGAAGAAGACTGTGAACACCTTACTGAATTTGATGATGAGCAAATGATTGTCATGCTTGTCTGAAAATTCAATAAGAAGAGGTTTGGTGGAAAGATGCTGCAAAAGAAGTCAGGTGCCAATAAAAAGAAAGAATTTGACAAATTTAAGGCTGAGTGCTTTAAATGTGGCAAAACTGGCCATATAGCTGTTGACTGTGTGTCTAAATTTGTTGGCTCCTCATCCAAACCATACAAGACAAATAAAGACGATGGCTACAGGGTTAAGTACCTAATGGCCATGGCTAAGCTGAAGAAGTTGGAAGACTCAGTGGCTTCCAACAAGCAGAAGGGACCCATGGCTGAGACTTGTGACTGGGAAGAGTCTGATTCATCATCAGATGAAGAGGATAACAACTGTCTAGTGGCCAACTCTGACGTCCCGTCAACAAGAATCTTCAAACAGGACTTGGCTGAAGCTGAAGCTCTCAGCAGCTTGGAGAACTGGAACCCAACTATGATGTATAAGGTACAAAACTTTATGGAATACAGTTCTGATGAAAAAGTTAAAATGTTTGAATATTTACTTGTTGATTTAAATGCTGCTATTGACAAGCATATGCTTTGATGTCTGAGATCTCTAAGTTAAAAACTGATCTTGAAATAAAAACTAATGAACTGGACAGTTTTCATAAGTTGAAAACTGAGCTTGATGAAGTAAAACACATCAACACCATTTTATTAGAAGAAAAGAGAGAGACAGACTCAAAGCATGCCAAGCTTCAAAAGATAGTTGACTCTTGGTGCCAATGTACACAGAAAGCCAACCACTGTATCAGTCAGCATATCCCTGCTCAAATCCAGGCCTATCTTTGAGGGGATCTTGATACAGCAGCTTCAATTGTTGAGACTAAAAATTTAGAAAAAGACTTATCCACTATTGGTGAGCTTCCAAGTACTTTTATCCAAAGAGTAAACGGAAAGCTGGTATCAACAAACAGGTTTGTTAGGCCTCAAAACACTGACAGTTTATGTGAAAAAGCTTTTAAAGACTGATGAAGGAATGTGTTCTCCATCAAATCAGCCTGCTAAATGCATAGTTGGTTCACACAAACAAAAGAAGGGAAAACAAGTTCAAACTGCAGCTTTGGACACTAAACCTGTCAACAAGACAGGTTCTGGATCTAAACCTGATTGAAAGAAACATGTTATTCTTTTTTATGCTAAATTTTTTGAGAAAACGTTTTCAAAAGAAAAGCAGCCTTCTTTCAACAGGGTTAAGTCTCATGTTGAAAGTAAATCTGCTGTGATTTCAAATAAGTTTCTAAATCATATTGGAAAACTGGTTATAAATGAAGGAAAATCTTTTAAAAAAAGAAGTAGTGATTATGTTGATAGGCAACATTCATCACATATCAGTAAAGGCAAAGGCAAAGTCATTGTCCAACCTGAGAAAGCTAGGAATAAGTTTTCTAAACCTGTGGATGGACAAAAGCCAATCAAACTTCCAATTTTTGATATCTGCCCTCCTAAAAAGAGGAAAAAAGACACAGGTAAAGTTGTTGGTATTGTACCTTCCACTCATATGGCCATAGATTGTCCTGAAACAGAGGATATAAGGCCTGCTGACTCTGCTAGTTCCAACATTGCAAAAACCAGCATTGTTGGAAGTAACATGGTCATTGAGGAGAGTATCCAAGCTAATACAATCGAAATTGGAAATATTAGTGTTGATCTTAGTGTCCATCAACAAATGTTTATGAAGAAGGAGAACTCATCCTTACGATGAGTTCCCCCAAAAATGACGAATATTTTCCCATGACACTCAGCAGGTTAAACAACCATCCCAGGTTTGATACTTGGACAGCGGCTGCTCAGGCCACATGACAGCTTGCAAAGATTTGCTGAGTGATCTCAGGCCTGAAAAAGGGCCAAAATTCACCTTTGGTGACAATGTTTAGGGATCCACAGAAGGATATGGAACCCTTCAAGCTGGTGCCGCAATATTCAAAAGAGTAGCCTATGTGTCTGGGTTAAAACATAATCTTGGTAGCATTAGCCAACTGTGTGATGCTGGCTAGAAGGTTAACTTGGATGAGCATATAGGGTACATACTGGATCCCCAAGGCAAGGTTGTGCTGTGTGCACAAAGGAAGAAAGGTGTATATGTTGTGGATATGAAATCTATTGATCTCACTACTGAAACCTGCTTTATCTCAAGGAGAAATGCAGACCTAAACTGGTTATGGCACAAAAAGCTATCACACCTGAACTTCATGAATATCAACAAACTCTGTAAGAAAGAGTTGGTAACATGTTTGCCTTGTATAATATTTGTTAAGGAAAAACTTTGCACAGCTTGTGAGAAAGGCAAGCACAGAAAAACAACTTTTAAATCCAAACATAATTCTTCTATTGATACCCCTCTCTTCTTGATCCACATGGACTTCTTTGAACCTGTCAGTGTCCCAAGTCTAGGAGGTAGAAGATACACTCTAATAATGGTTGATGAGTTCTCCAGGTTTACATGGATGATCTTCTAAAGACCAAAGAATAGGCTGCCAGAGAAATCATTGGATTTATCAAAAAGATGGATGTTCTAAACTCTGCTCAAGTCAACCAGCTTAGAAGTGATCATGGTACTGAATTCAAAAACAGTACTCTTGATGACTTCTGTGAAGAAAGAGGAATATCACAAAACTTTTCCGCAGTATGAACTCCACAACAAAATGGACTTGCTGATAGGAGGAATAGATACCTCATTGAACCTGCTAGAACCATGTTGTGTGCATCAAGTTTGCCTTCATCATTCTGGGCTGAAGCTGTCAACACTGCCTGCTTCACTCAAAATAGATCCTTAGTGGTAAAAAGGTTGAACAAAACCCCTTATGAATTAATCAAAGGGAGAATGCCAAATATTAGCTATTTCCATGTGTTTGGATGTCCCTGCTTCATTCTGAATGAGAGGGATCAGCTGGCAAAATTTGAACTCAAAGCTGATGAAGGTGTGTTTATTGGATATTTTGATGTTTCTAAAGCCTACAGAGTATACAACTACAAAAGAAAGGTGATAGATGATCTTATGCATTCTATTGATGAATAGAAGGACTCAAAAGCTCCCACTTCACCCAGAGTGGAACTTGTTAACCACAATGGTTACGATGATGTTTATGTCGATACATGCTGTGTGATTAAGTGTACTGACATAGTTAATGCACCATGTCTAGAGCCAATCAATGTTGATTTCCCTGAATCCTCTGCTGATGTGTTCAACATTAGAGATTCATGTTACATAGGTGAACAAGCTCAAGATAACAGTCTGTCTGAAAATCTTGAAAGTGGTTCTGCAATACCTGATGAAGATGAAAATAATACAAGAGAATCATCATTTAAACATGATCCTAAGTGGATCAAGTGTCACCCAAAGGATCAAATAATTGGTGACATCAACATAGGGTACAAACAAGATGGGACAGCTTATGAAACTTTTGTATGTTTTCTAGCTTTGTGTCCCTTATGGAGCCAAAGAAAGTGGATGATGCACTAAAACATGCCATTTGGATCACTGCCATGCAAGAAGAACTCAATCAGTGTGAGAGAAATAAAGTACGGAAACTGGTCCCTATTCCTAAAGGTAAAACTATAATTGGCACCAAATGGGTTTTCATATTCAAAATGGATGAGGAAGGTCAAGTCATTAGAAATAAGGCAAGACTAGTTACTCAAGGCTATCGACAAGAAGAAGGCATAGATTATGATGAAACATTTGCTCCAGTGGCCATGTTAGAAGCAATTTGTTTCTTTCTAGCCTATGCTGCCCACAAGAGCATAAAGGTATTTCAAATGGATGTCAAGAGTGCATTTTTGAATGACAAGCTGCAGGAAGAGGTATATGTCAAGTAGCTTCCAGGTTTTCAAAATGAACAACATCCAGGTTTTTTCTATAAGTTGGACAAAGCTCTCTACGGTCTAAAACAAGCCCCTAGAGCCTGGTATGACACTCAAACTGATTTCCTTATGAGCAATGGTTATTCCAGAGGTAAAGTGGATACCACATTGTTCATAAAAAAGGTGAAATCTGATATTATGCTTGTTCAAATATATGTGGATCACATAATATTTGGTTCCACTAATGAACAGTTATGCAAGAAATTTTCACTGCGCATGAATTCCAAATATGAAATGAGCATGATGGGTGAACTTACTTTATTTCTAGGATTACAGGTTAAACAAACCTCAAATGTAATATTCATTAATCAAAGAAAGTATACCTTACATCTTCTAAAAAAGTTTAATTTTGATCAATGTTCTCCCATTAAAACCCCAATAGCAACCAATGTAAAATTGGATGATGATGCCTGTGGCAAAGCTGCTTCAGTAACATCTTACAGAGGCATGATTGGAAGCTTGCTATACTTAACTGCTAGTAGAAAAGATATTATGTTTGCTACCTGTTTATGTGTTAGGTTTCAAGCTGATCCTAAGGAATCAAATCTTGCTGATGTAAAAAGAATCTTCAGATACCTAATGGGTACACCAGCTTTGGGTCTTTGGTATCCCAAAGACTCCAGCCTTGAACTAAGTGATGGATGTCAACTCCTTTGTGGTAAGTTGATAATTTGGTGTAGCAAGAAGCAGAATTCAGTTTCTACTTCTACTGCTGCAGCTGAGTACATTGCTATTGGAAGCTGCTGTGGGCAGATTCTATGGATGCAGCATCAGCTTGAGGAAAATGGCCTTGTATAAATGAAAACTCCTATTCTGTGTGATAATACAAGTGCCATAGCTATCTACAACAATCCAGTCTTTCACTCTAGAACAAAGCATATTAAGGTCAGACATCACTTTATCAGGGATCATATCCAAAAAGGTAATGTGCAGTTAAGTTTTATTTCCACAGATGAACAGCTTGCAGACGTTTCTACCAAACCTCTTAATGAAAACAGGTTTAATTATCTTGTAAGCAAGCTGGGCATGTTAAACAAAATTGACTAAGTGTCATTGATGATCTTAAAATTCCTAGTTCAAATATGTCTAAATTTTCAATAACAGCGTCCACAGGACAGGTTTTGCTTGTCCTGTACTTAGCCAGTTTTTGAAAATCTGGACAGCTTGGACGAATAACATGTTTGGCAAAAAATCAGTTTTAATCTCAAACCTATTCTGTTGTACAACCTTCCAACCTGCTCACTCTCTTAATCAGTCATACAAGGCAATGCATTGTAACCTGCTCAGCTATTGAACATCTTTCATTATGAAACATGTTCTCATATAGTTGCACAAGTTGCATGAACAACTTGGAGAATGATCAGTTTATGATGAAATCTGCTCATCACAGGTTTGGACAACATCTTAGATCATTCGTTTTTAATTACCTTTATGTATAAATAAGTTACTTAAATTACGTATTTATTTAACTTAATTATCTATGATTAATGTTTGTTAACGTGTGTAAGTAGTTAAATAGGTTAAGTGGTCTGACAACTGTTCTGACATGGCAAACCGTTCTGTTTTCCGTTAAAGAACATTTCAAATCAACCACCTAAATCTTTCTCTCTCCTACTCACTCACATTCAAATCCTATAAAAACCTAAACCACTGTTCCATCTTCTTCTTCTTCTCTATTGCTTCCATAACCACCTGCTAAACCCTAAATCGACTAGGTGTCAAGTATCGTTCATCACCACTACTCTCCAAATGGCTCACAAAAATAACCCCATTTTACATGTGTTCGTTTGTGATGTTGTCCAAAAACATCCTTCTGTATCCACAATGCTCACACTCAAACCCACCAACTACATTGCCAATCTGACCATTCCCAGAAACTATGTGGGAAAAGGTTATGAACAGATGGTGGAGTTTCTGCAAGCCCACCCCACCCCCTGCACTATACAATGATTGCCTTTCCTGGTGTCCTATACCAGGAGATGGTTTATGAGTTTTGGTATACCTGCTCATATGACCCTTCAACCAAAACCATCAGGGGAACCATTTTCAATAGTACTCAAACCATTGAGATCACTACTGCTCTTCTCAGGGAAGTTCTTCATCTTCCCATTGCTGACAAATGCTACAAAGCACATCCTAAGGACGAAAAGATGGGCAACCTGCTACGCTTCTGTGGTGTAGCAGAACCAAAAGTGGGCACTGCCTTGTTCAGGAGGGATCTAACTTCAACCTATAGTTTTCTATTCGCCTCTGTGGTGATATCCTTAAGCTGCAAAGTTGGCTCATTTGACCAACATAGCAGGGATGAGATTCCTTTAGTCCTACAGCTTATAGATAGGACTACTATGAACATGGCAAGCTCGATTTTGAGGAACTTGATGCAGCAAGAACATTGTCCTCCTGCTGTAACATACCCAAGGTTTTTGAGCCTCATATTCAAACATGTCTGAGGTTAGCATCTGTACAACTCTCAACCTTTGTTAACTACTCCTGCATTCCCTGTTATTGGGAATAGTGTCTTTTACACTCCAGTACTAAACAATGAGCCTCCTATGTCCACTCCAATGAGGTGGTTACTTGGTTTGGTGGAAGGACTCTCAACTCAGAGGGTGGATCCAATTGCTGCTCCCAAAGGGAAATCCAAATCAAGGCCCAAAATGATAAAAAGGGCCTTGAAATCTAGTGAAGCTGAGCTTATCCGCAAGAAGGCTAGAATAGCTAAGTTTATCCCTTCAGCCTCAGTGGCCGAGGGGGAGCAGACTACTCACCCTAGTTCATCAGTTGAACCTGAAGCCTTTGTGGCTAGTGCCTCTGTGGCAGATGAGACCATGGAATAGGCTGACCCTCCTGTTCCTGACCCACTCTCAGTTCCCCACAACATCCATCCTCCACTTCATCTCTCAAATCCTACAACACACGCAAATCATTAGCCAAAAAGAAACTATCATCCCAAACTAGCACCTCTGACCCCTCCCAACAGGAGTCAGTTGACAAAGAAGCAATCCATGCTGCTATAGCTTCTACTATTTTGGCAGTAAGTGCAGATACCTTAGAGCAGGCTTCACTCCAATAAGATTCCACTCTGAGTAAGCCTAGGCCCTCTGGTGCCTCCCAACAGGAACCAGTTGTACAAACGGAGATAACCACATCAACTGTCCAAGCCTCTCAACAGACCATCGAGCAGATCAGCCTCAAACTTCTGTTCCTGGTGATGCAGATGTTCCACACCCAACAGCTGTTGAAGGACTAACAACCCAAGCTAATGAACCTCAGGGCATAGAACATCCCTCTGGTGAGGCTTCTCCCCAAGTGCACATTACATCTTCAGTTTTCACCACTGATGATGTTGAAATACACATTCCTTTTCCCCATGAATAGGTGCCTAAACACCAAGGTACTACTGAGGGAATCACCCCATGACTTGATGAAGGTGCTACATTACCAGTAGCATCTGAAAAGGCCACTTTCTCCTAAACCTTCACCTCATGATGCAGATATAGCCACTGCTGAAGGTCTCTATGACCCTTCCAAGCTGTGCTATTTAACTTATGTCCAGACTATGGAAATTCTATCAAAAGTCCCCCTACCTTCACCTACTGATCCACATACTCCTCAATCATCACCCTCACCATCACATTCCACTCCTTCCACTCAATCTAAACACTCAACCTATACACCTTCATCCCCCAAAGATCTGTCTTTAAAGGACCAGTTGTATGTGCTGACCAACAAAGTGTGCTCTTTGGAAAACTCTATGACATCCCTCCTTTCACTCATTTCAGACTCTATGTCTGCCCAGCTTGATTCGTTCAGGACTTCTTTCCCAACCCTTGCTTCTCAAGCTGGCCATTCTTCTCAGCTGCTTGCACTCACTGCACAGCTGCAACAACTGTCCTCCTCCCTCTCCACAATTCTTTCTAACCAGCAGGACTCCGTGTCCACACTGGCAGTTGTTTCCCAACAACTGTCAGCTCTTGTTGATACTTGCTCAAACACTCTCCCTTCCACTTTGGTCAGCCTGAATACCTTAGTGATCTCTCTGTCCAATTTTGTGTCCTTAAACTTAGATGATAGGCAAGGTTCTCTTGAACTGAATCTTTCACAACTTCAAAGTTTGGTGTTCACAGCTTCTGACAGGGAAGCTACCTCTCAGTTGTCATCCCTTGCCACTTCTATAACCTATTCTCTTCAAACCTGTGTTTCCTAGCTTGCAGAGGTTAAGGATAACTTTTCTTTCTTAGTGCATAGCCTTGTTGGTTCTAAGCATGCTGCCAAAACTGCTGCTACCCAGCCTGTTGGATCTGTTCTTTCAGGCAGACCTGTTGTTGAAGGCTCTGTGCCATCTCCTTCAAAGGGGAAGAAGATATATGACTCAAAGACAAAGTCTAAGGGGGAGAAATCTTCATCTCCCTCAAAGGAGAAATCAGCATCAGTGGGTCAAGCGGCAGGTCTTTCCCAAACAGGTCTTGTTGTAGGTGACTCCAAAATTTCTGAACCTGCTCATCCTGCTCAGGCTGCATCTCCGAGCCCTGCACCATCTAAGGGGGAGGAATCCATTCCTGAGGATAGGCCAAGCAGAAGGAGGCACTTAATTTTGGAACAGACTGAGGAAGAAGAAGAAGAAAAAGAGGAAATGGAAGCTGCTCATATCAAAGCAGCAAAGGGAAAAAGAAAAGCCTCTGTGGATACTGGCTCCCTCAAAGCTGCTCAGCTCAAGTTTGACAAGTGCCAAGCCAAAGACATGGGCATTCCTTTGGAGACTTACTATCAATTCAAAGAAGAGCAGCTTGAGATCCTTGAAAGATAGAAGAAGGAAGCAGCCTCTGCCAAAGCTGCCAAGGCCTTTGCATTCAATGAGGCAAGAAAAGTTAAAATGCCTTCCTTGGATGTTCAAAGGAAATTATTAGAGGCTGCAAAAGAATCAGTAACTGATAAAGAGTGAGTGAAAGAAAAGGTTGCATAGGTCTCAGTGATCAAGTCAACGCCTGCATCCTCCTCCTCAGCAAGAGCTCAAGTACACTTTGACAATCTGGCAAGGAAGAAATTCTTTGATGTGGCCAATAGAAGACTTGTCAAGGAAATAATTGTCAAAGTTGTCCTCATTTCAAAGAAAGGCAAGCAGTGGAAAATTCATATAACCGGGCTAGGTGCTAAGTGTAACATCCTAATATTTAAATTATTATATTTGAAGTTTATTAGTTTAAATTTATAATTTAAGTCGAGTTGAAATTTGAATTAATTATAAGTTGGTTGCATTATTCGGAAATTAAGAATTTCAATCTATTAAGTTAATATAACTATTATTAAGTGGTTGAGAGGATAAAATAAAATTTTAATCTTTATTTAATGGAATTTAAGAATTTGGTTGCTATTTTAAGGAATTAAGAAATTTTAGAATTTCGAGTTTTAATTATTAAGTATGACGATTATAAATTATAGTGATAATAAAATAAAGATGGAAATCTTTATATAAAGAAAAGTTGAGGGGTTGAATGTGTCAAAAGGTTGAATGTGGGAAATATGAAAGACACAAGTCTTTCATTTTGAATCAAATTCCATCTCTCTACCTTCTCTCTAAAGTACGGTTCTCTCAACTCTTCAAAGCAAGAACAACGAAAACATCAATTGAAGGCTGAAAATCGGGATTCAAGTTGTTTTGAAGGAACTATAAACATTGCAACAAGCAATTTGAGGTAAAGATCTCTTAAAACTCTTCAGAATTTGAGGTTTGGGTTTGGTTTCTATGTAAAACCGAATAAGAGATTTTTGGTTCAAAATGTATATGCATGTTAGAAATAATTGTGGGTTTGTGTAAATCTAGTAATATAGAGGTTATATATAAAGTTTCAAGTCATAAATCAAGATTTAGATGTAATTTTGGGAGTTTACAGTATGTTCTGCGTGTGCACTGTTTAGGTACTGAAACAACAAAAATGGGTACCGAAACCTTAATGGTTTCGGTATTGCCATTACCGAAACCCACCCTTCCGAAACCCACATAATACTGAGACTAGTAGCGAAACCATGCATATATTGAGACTAATGCAAGTATACCGAAACCCACAACCTTTCGGTAATGTACCGAAATACACACACATGTACCGAGACTTTGCAGGAACCGAAACAATATGGGTACCGAAACCTTGAAGGTTTCGGTATTACCCTTACTGAAACCCCTAATATACTGAAACCTTATATATATATATATATATATATATATATATATATATATATATATATATATATATATATATATATATATATATATGTGTGTGTGTGTGTGTGTGTGGTGTGGTACCGGAAAGCATGCAACACTAAACCATTATGAAACCTTGATCTGCGAGACCCCCCACCCGAAACTCACATGAAACAAAATATATATATATATATATATATATATATATATATATATATATATATATATATATATATATATATATATATATATATATTTATATATATATATCATCTCTGTTGGGTTTTATTGGTGAAAATAAAATAGAAACGGTTGGACATTTTCTAATTCAGATATATATAAGGTTAAATTCTGGACATTTCGGCAATCCCATAAATTTTAGATTAAAGAATAATTTTCGGATCACAATTCTGAGGGATTTACGCAATAATTTGAGAAACTTAATGAGACTTATTATTAAATAAACTACTGAAGGGATTAATTGAGGATGATAAAACCATCTAGTAAGAGGATTTAAATGCAAGTTTCGGATGACGGTTCTGACTGTTGTAACACTTTAATATTTTTAAATCATGATGGAAATTGTTACCGAACATGTGTATGATATGTTTTACTATTGGAAATGTAACAGGTCCCTTGTGGTGCTGTTTAACCCACAGTGGGGTACTTTGTGAATCCGGTTGAAATCCCGAGGAGAAATAAGATAACTTGAAGTTTATTTACGCACCCACTGTGAGTACATATGATTTCGCATGTTTATATCTGCTTTATGTTAGCTATTGCCTGCTGAGACATGTTGTTTCACTTTCGTTTGGAATTCTACTAACTTGCGTAGACTTAGATGCACATTGATCTTGTTGCATGTCCGTTCTTTTGTTGTGCATCTATCGATGGACCGGCAGGTCGCATCTGTTATTCCGATGTTATGTGCTATATGACCCGGAGCTGATTCCTCCGAGTTTCTGGTAGGCAGTAAGTCATCCCCGATGTTATGTCTGTCTCAGATGGTTAGTTTATATGCCGAGCTTTGGGCTCGTAGGAGCGACGGCTCATGTGTCGTACTTTGGGTACGTGGAGAGTGCAGGACGTGTGTCGTCGGTGTTACTCTTGTGGGCTTCATAAAGATTTATAAAATGCGTAAATCTGTGTATTCACTAAGCATTCGCTTACCCCTCAGTTGTTTAATTTTTACAGGAAAAGGGAAATCTGCTGCTGGACCTTCTAGCTAGGTCATAAGTTGAAGTCTTGAAGATATCTACTACTCAGCTTGGTGGTATCAGAGCAGTAGTTTGAGATTCAAGGGTGCCACAGGGAATGATATCAGAGCAGTAGTTTGAGATTCAAGTGTCCGTGAGGTCTTGGCCTCAAACATTAAGTGATGATATGTAGTGGTTTAAGTAATGATCTGAACTAAGATAGGCTACGATGTAGTAGTTATAGGAGATTGACTTTCATATGGGACAATGGGTGGTGTATTTAAATAAAGGACATGTTACTAAACAAGTTATATGTTTTATATTTTAGAACATGTCTGGAGGAGGAATGACACCCGAAGAAACAAGAGAAATGATGCTAGCCTTGATGGCAGAGCAAAATCAGATGATTCAAGACCAGTTTCCGGCTCGAGATGAGGCCGACGCTAAGAGAAGGGAAGACAAGAGGAAGAACAAAAAAAAGAGGGAAACAATGATGAACAAGATGACAACACTAGGTCATCTAACAAACCCAAAGGATGTCAGTTTAAGGACTTTAAGGGAAATGGAGCAATCGAGTTTAATGGATTGGGAGACGCTGTTGCCACACTTGAATGGATAACGGCAACCGAACGGACATTCCGAGTAAGCGATTGTGCTGAGAAGGGCATGGTTCGGTATGCTACTGCTATGTTCACCAAAGACCCGGTTATGTGGTGGAATTCCATGGTTAATGCCTTAACCTTGGAGAAAGTTTCTGTGATGACTTGGGCTGAGTTCACTGACATATTCACTCAGCAATACTGTCCGATTGATGAACTCCGAAGGCTGGAAGCGAAGTTTATGATGCTAATGCAGGGGACTAAGACTGTGTCCCAGTATGCTGTGGAATTCACGAGGGTGAGTTTGTTTGCGCATCATCAAGTTGATACTGAAGAGACGAAAGTAACCAGGTTCGAGGCTGGTTTAGATATAGAGATCAGAAGAGTTATGAGCAACGTACGCTACACTACATTTGCTGGCTTTAGATGAGGCTTCCAGAAATGTAGAACAAATTCTTATCATGTCGGGATATTCGATTGGGTCTGCTGCTGCTACTACTAACCCAACACAACTGTCACCGCCGAAGCGCCAGCGTGAGGGAGGATATTCGGGATCTTCTCGCTCGTCACAGTTTTCACCTCAGCAATCTTATCGTCGATCATCTGGGTCTTCTGGTCGTGCTCGTGCCTACTCCATCAACACCGAGCCGCAATATTGTAATAAGTGTCATTTGGAACACTTTGGCAAGTGCACTAATGGACGCGTTTGCTTTTGTTGTGAAGAGTTGGGCCATTTTCAGAGTGAGTGTCCACGAAAAGCCGATGCATGCCATAAGTGTGGGGTATGGGGGCATTATAGTAGAAACTGTAGAAAGAACGCTCCAGCTGCTGCTGCTCCATCTTCAACCCGATCATCTGGGGGATCTAGTGGTGGTTCAGTCAACCGCCGGAACCAGCCACAAAGAACACTAGCTCGTGCATTTCAGATTACCACGGAGAAGGCTAGGGAAAACCCGGAGGTGGTTACTTGTATGTTCATTGTTAACTCTTTGCCTGCAAGAGTGTTATTTGACTCGGGTGCCAATAGATCATTTGTATCTACCATGTTTGCACAACAACTGTCTATGCCTCCATCTAAGTTGACTGCTATACTTGACATAGAAACTACTGGTAACACTCTAGTCGATGTAGATCATGTATATCAAAAATGTACGTTAGTGATTGAATATGTAGTCTTCAATCTTGATTTGATCCCGATAAAATTCAGTGAGTTTGACATGATTGTCGGAATGGACTGGTTGATTAAGAATGAAGCCCATATAGTCTGTAAGAAACGAATGATCAAGATAACCACACCGGAGGAGCGTGAGATATGCATATATGGGGATAGGAGAAGCGGGGATCTGTGTTTGTTGACCATTACAAAAGCCCGAAAGCTTGTTGCAAAGGGGTGTGACACCTACTTGGCATATGCTACTGATGCCAAGCAGTAACACCCTACTTTTACGACTAATGCCACATAGGACTTATAGCCCACGTCATCCAATCATAAGCGACATCATCAAGGGTAAACAGCTAATTAACTACCATGCATCATTATTAAGCATAAGGTAACAACGAGACGGGAACCAACCCCCGTCAATAACGTCAGTCAACCACAACGTGAGTATAGGTTACAGTCATCCAACATGTCACTGGCTGATAAGCTAAACCACAAAATGTCAAGACTACTTACGAAAGTAGTCACTAGCTACTGTCCGTGTGGCGGGTGTCGACTACTACCCGCTGTATCCTAGCCTCAGTCCTCGCACCTGAGATCCACATTTAAACAACTGTCAGCGGAAAGCTGGCGAGTTACTATAAACAACTTTAAAATAGTTTATAAAACAGTTAGCACAATATAACGACTAATAACCAACATGCGGCCGGCCTCAACTGCCCGAAGCCTTATCGGGGGCGACCCGGGACAGCCTGCATAGCCCACTCCACAAAGTAGTGGGTATTCAGGACCTCTGTGTTGGGAATGACCCAACAGGCCTCTCTACTCTGCGTACTACAATAATACGCGTAATCCACGTGCTCTGCTCTGTGCTAACGAGTGTAAACATATAAAAGGATCCGTATTGGACCCGAATAATAAACAACAAAGTAAGTAACTCACCTGAAGCACGAATACAGATTCGCTATCAATGGCGGTCTCTACAAGTCCCAGACTTAGCTACGAATCCTGGCCACAATAAATACAACTATATTGTAACGACTAGCTACTAAACTCATAATAACTCTACTACTGAATTCACGGACTCAACATTAGTCAACAGATCAAGACTCACGAGCGCGGCCAGGAGCACGGCCAGGATAGCGGTCGCGGTCGCGATCTAGCAACGCGGTCGTGATCTCACCCCCATCGATCACCCCAACCGACTCACCCTGATCGCGGTCGCGACCAGGGGAGCACGGTCGTGCTGCGGCGACGAACAGTGCAGGATATGCTCTGTTTTGTGCAGCTATGGGGATTCCTTCCCCGACTCATTTTTACTGATTCCAGGGTCACTAATTAACCCCAATCGGGACTAACTACTTATTACAGCAATTTCACTCGTTTCATTAACAATTACTAACCTCAATGTGCTTTCTTCTCTCGAATTCAAGCCTGAACTTGGGGAAGAAGATGAAGGGGTATTAACCCTTGGTAATGGCTACCGTTGCTCTTTTTCTCAACCATAAACGTGTTATATATACGTTTTGGGTCCGAGACCTAATTAAAACGGGTACGATACTCACTAATTACTGCGTAAACACTGGTTAACCCAAGTAATATCAAATCAAAAATCGGGTTTAGAATATTAATTAACTCATTAAAACAACCCCAAACCCATTATTACTACTAATCTGGCTATAATCTCAACCGATTAAAATAACACGTAATAGCAACTTACTTTACCAAGTCACGTGTAATTAGCCAATTAAAATCCACCAACTCATTTAAGATAACTCTTAAAACCAATAAATAAATTACACGTACCTGCTGCTAGATTCTGAATGTTACAAATCCTCCCCTCTAGAACTGATCCCGTCCTCGGGATCTCAACACAGGTGAATAGATGCGGATAACGTTGGCGCATGTCCGCCTCGGGCTCCCAAGTGGCACTGGAACCCTTATGGTACCACCATTGTACCAACTCTAGCGGAAGCTCCTTTTTCCGTAGCTTCTTCACCTTGCGATCCATTATGGCCTCGGGATGTTCAACGTATCTCAGCTGCTCGTCCACCTAGATCTCTGACATGGGAATCGTCTCCTCATGTGGAGCCAAACATCAGCGCAGGTAACTAACATGAAAGGTAGAGTGTACCCCATGCAACTCTAGAGGCAACTCCAATCGGTAGGCCTGCGTGCCCACTCGCTCAACTATGCAAAACGGCTCAATAAATCTCAGACTGAGCCTACCTCGTTTCCAGAATCGAATCACGCCCTTCCACGGGGATACCTTCAGTAGTACCCACTCACCCACATCAAATTCTAGCTCTCTGGTCCTCCTATCGGCATAGCACTTCTGTCGACTCTGAGCTATCTGTAGTCACTCTCTGACAACTGTTATCTTCTCACTGGTCTGCTGGATGATCTTAGGACCTGTAATCTCTTTCTCCCCCACTTCGGTCCAACACACAAGGGTACGACACTTACGACCATATGATGCTTTAAATGGAGGCATCTTAATGCTGGAGTGGTAGCTGTTATTATAAGAAAACTCAACCAACGGCAGATGCGAATCCCAACTACCTTCTAAATCCACCACACAAGCTCGTAGCATATCCTCCATCGTCTGGATCGTACGCTCAGACTGGTCGTCGGACTGGGGATGATAAGCAGTGCTCATATGAACTCGAGTACCTAACGCTCGCTGTAGACTCTGTCCGAAGGTAGACGTGAATTGAGCATCTCTATCAGAAACTATTGAGGCTGGAAATCCATGTCGGGAGATAATCTCATACAAATAAACTCGAGCGAACTGCTCTAACGTATAGGTCTCCCGGATCGGCAGAAAATGCGCTATCTTCGTGAGCTGATCTACTACTACTCATATCACATCATAACCACGAGGAGTCCGCGGTAACTTCGTAACGAAGTCCAGCGTGATATGCTCCCAACTCCACTGACGAATCTCTGACGGCTGTAACCGGCCATGGGGCTTCTGGTGCTCCGCCTTCACCTACAGACAGGTCAGACAACGCTCAACAAACTCAGCTATATCCCGTTTCATACCGGGCCAAGATCAACTGTTGTAGATCCCCGGCTCTAGGGACCCAAACTCGGCCCTGTCTGGTATATAATCCCCGAGAGTCAGTCTCAAACTCCTGTAACTGACCCAAAATATGCATCACGATGGCCTGTGCCTCTCGAAGCCACTCTATCAAGGTTGACGTCACCTCGACCCTGTAATTACGGGCCCGACTCGGAGATCCCGCTCTTTTCGACTAAGCGCGTCTATTACCACGTTTGCCTTACCCAGATGGTACTGAATGTCGCAATCATAGTCCTTGATTACCTCTAGTCCCTGTCTCTGTCGCATATTCAGATCACGCTGGCTGAATAGATACTGGAGACTCTTATGATCGGTAAACAACGTAAACGGAATCTCATACAGATAATGGCACCAGATCTTTAGCGCAAACACGATGGCCGTGAGCTCCAAATCGTGGGTCGAATAGTTCTTCTCGTAGTCTTTCAACAAACGAGAAGCATACGCAATCACTCGACCCTCTGCATCAACACGCATCCCAATCCAGTCTCCGAAGCATCCGTATACACAATAATATCACTAGCGTCTTCAGGCAGGGCTAATATTGGAGCTTGACACAATCGACGCTTCAGCTCCTCAAAAACAAACTCCTAGTGTTCAGTCCACTCGAACGGGACTGACTGGCGAGTCAAACGAGTCAATGGCACGGCAATCAAAGCAAAGTCCTTGATAAATCGATGATAATACACTGCCAACCCCAGGAAACTGTGAATCTCTGTTACACTTTGGGGCCTCTCCCAGCTCATATGGGCCTCTATCTTAGCTGGGTCAACAGAATCACCCTCACCGCTATCAACATGGCCCAGAAACTGAACCTCTCGAAGCCAAAACTAACACTTCGAGAACTTCGCGTACAACTTCTCTCGCCGCAACATGCTAAGAATCTCTCGTAGGTGCGCTACATGCTCTTCTAGTGATTGGGAATATATCAGTATAACATCTATAAACACTATGACGAACTGGTCGAGATACGGACAACAGACCCTGTTCATCAGGTCCATAAAAGATGCTGGGGCGTTGGATAGCCCAAATGGCATAACCAAGAAATCATAGTGACCATACCGGGTCCTGAACGCTGTCTTTGCTGCATCCTGATCATACACCTTCAGCTGACGATATCCCGAACGCAAATCGATCTTCGAAAACATACTGGCTCCCTGCAACTGATCGAAAAGGTCATCTATCCGCGGACGAGGATAACGGTTCTTCACCGTCACCTTATTAAGCTCGTGGTAGTCTATACACATCCTAATCGACCCGTCCTTTTTCTTTACAAAGAGAACTGGAGCACCCCATGGCGAAGTACTCGGCCGGATAAAACCACGGTCCAACAACTCCTGCAACTGACTCATCAGCTCCCTCATCTCAGTAGGAGCCAACCGATAGGGTGCACACACAATAGGAGTAGCACCTGGAAACAACTCGATGCGAAACTCTACCTCTCGGTCTGGTGGAAACCCAGGTAACTCCATGGAGAAAATATCAGGAAACTCAGATAAAAACATCAACAGCCTCTATACTCTGTTTCTCCTTCTTTGCATGAACTACATATGCTAGGTTAGAGGAACAACCCTTGGCTAAACAACGACTAGCCCGAACCGCAGAAATAAGGCCAACACTACCTCTATTGCGCTCTCCGTACACAGTAATAACACGATCCTCTGGAACCGGTAGCCGAATGATCTTTTTAGAACAACCAATGTCAGCACGTCGAGAAGCTAACCAATCCATACACAGTATAGCATCAAAACTACCGATCCCTATAGGCAATAAATCAATCCTAAACGGATAACCGTCTATCTCTAATATACAATGCGCATAAACATGCCTAACTACAGAGGCACTGCCATCAATAAGTTCTATGACTAATGGCTCTGACAACCCAGCAGGTGAAGCAGTAAAATATGCAGTAAAGGCAAATGAAACAAAAGAACGGTTTGCCACGGAATCAAACAAAACTCGGGCACTATGACCGTTCAGAATGAACGTAGCAGAAACTACATCGGCGGTATCTCGGGCCTCCTCTGCTGTTAACTGAAACACTCAGCCTCTAGCTGGCGGAATGTTATCTCTATGGGCAGACGAACCGGTAGAACTCTGACCCTGCGTGGGTGGTCTCGAATCTCCCTGCCGCGGAGCTGTACAATCTCTCGACTGATGACCAGGCCACCCGTAATTGAAGCATAGCGGGTCTCTCGAGGTACATCCTGTCTGAGTATGGCCCGGCTGGCCACAACAGAAGCAACGCACGTGACGGGGACCTCTTACAGAACCGCTCTCTACTAACAGACCCAGAGCTCGATGCTCCTTCCCTCTGCTATGACCCACCAAAACGACTGCCCCTATCATCGGGCTTGCGATCAGATCTCTAAGAAGACCTATCTCTCGGCCTATCTCCTCCCTCGGACTCTGTACACCGGCGATCGTCACCTCTTGGCTGGAACTGGCTGGAAGGACTATCTCTGTCCCGATCTCTATCTCTGACCCTATCAGAGCCACCATGTCCGGTTGACTGAACCAATCGTGGTTGCTCAACTACTGGATCTCTATGAGATAACTCGCTCTCTTGTCTACGGGCCAACTCAACTGCTCTTGCATATGTTGGGATATAACCAGTGTCAATGAACTTTCGAATCTCCTTTCACAAACCCATCAAGAACCTGTTAATCATTCACGACTCTGTAATAATCTGTAGCGGTGCGAACAAACTCTAATCGATGAAGATCTTCTCGTACTCGTCGTCTGATCGTTGTCCCTAAAATAAAGTCAGAAAATTGATCTCTAGTTGAGCCCTGCGATCCTCGGGACAGTACTGCTGCTCAATACGAGCTCTAAACTCACTCCATGTCATCTCATATGCCGGCCCATCTCCCATCATGTCTGTACAGTCCGCCGCCACTGCTGTGCGCTAGTCCGTAACTGAGCACTAGCGAATGCCGTCATCTGATCCGAGTGGCATCCTGTGATACGAAAGGTCATCTCCATATGTATCCTTCAGCCAGTACATGGCTTTAATGGCCCTGGGCTCGCCGTGATACTCTGGCGGGTGTGCAGCAAGGAATTCCTTATACTTACATCCCTTGCCTCCCCCTCGCGATGATTCGGCTCCTGAATCTCTGCCCCCGCCTGTACTCTGGGTCAGGGGCTGCATACCCTCCGTACGGCCCTTCTCGTAGGCCTCCTGTAGTCGCTGGGCAAACTTCTCGTCAGATACTCGTCCCCTGGTGGGACCCTCGGACCTCTGCTCATCTGCCATAAAGTCTCTGCACAATATAAACAACATTACTATAACGACAATAGCATAACTCTACAATTTCTTAGACCTACTCATCAAAGATCAAGCCCAAGGATCTAGACATTGGTTTAATCCTAAGCATCACTAATGTTACTTAAACCTTAAACTAATGCTCTGATACCAAACTGTATCACCCCACTTTTACGACTATTGCCACATAGGACTTATAGTCCACATCATCCAATCATAAGCGACATCACCAAGGGTAAACAACTAATTAACTACCAAGCATCATTATTATGCATAAGGTAACAACGAGACGGGAACCAACCCTCGTCATAACGTCAATCAACCACAACGTGAGTATAGGTTACAGTCATCCAACATGTCACTGGCTGATAAGCCAAACCACAAAATATCAAGACTACTTACGAAAGTAGTCACTACCTACTGTCCGCGTGGCGGGTCTCGAGTACTGCCCGTTGTATCCCTAGCCTCAGTCCTCGCACCTGAGATCCACATTTAAACAACTGTCAGCGAAAATCTGGTGAGTAACTATAAACAACCTTAAAATAGTTTATAAAAACAGTTTATAAAAACAGTTAGCACAAGATAACGACTACTAATCAACATACGGTCGGCCTCAACTGCCCGACGCCTCATCGAGAGCGACCCGGGACAGCCTGCATAGCCCACTCCGCAAAGTAGTGGGTAGTCAGGACCTCTGTGTTGGGAATGACCCAACAGACCTCTCTACTCTGCGTACTACAACGATACGTGTAATCCACGTCTCTGCTCTATGCTAACGAGTGTATACATATAAAAGGATCCATGTTGGACCCGAATAATAAACAACAAAGTAAGTAACTCACCTGAAGCACGACTACAGCCTCGCTATTAATGGCGGTCTCTACAAGTCCCAGGCTTAGCTACGAATCCTGGCCACAAAAAATACAACTATATTGTAGTCGCGCTGCGACGACGAACAGTGCAGGATATGCTCTGTTTTGTGCAGCCATGGGGATTCCTTCCCCAACTCATTTTTACTGATTCCATGGTCACAAATTAACCCTAATCGGGACTAACTACTTATTACAGCAATTTAACTCGTTTCATTGACAATTACTAACCTCAATCTGCTTTCTTCTCTCGAATTCAAGCCTCAACTTGGGGAAGACGATGAAGGGGTATTAACCATTGGTTATGGCTACCCTTGCTCTTTTTCTCAATCTCTTTGCCCTGTTTTCTCAGCTGGATACACACACACATATGCACTTTGAGATTTGTGGTGAAGTGAAGAAAAGGAACCATAAATGTGCTATATATACGTTTTGGGTCCAAGACCCAATTAAAATGGGTATGATACTCACTAATTACTGGGTTAACACCCGTTAACCCAATTAATCTCAAATCAACAGTTCGGGTTTGGAATATTAATTAACTCATTAAAACAACCCCAAACTCATTATTACTTCTAATCCGGCTATTCTCTCAACCGATTAAAATTACACGTAATAGCAACTTACTTTACCAAGTCACGTGTAATTAGGCAATTAAAATCCGCCAACTCATTTAAGATAACTCTTAAAGCCAATAAATAACTTACACGTACCTGCTACTAGATTCCGGATGTTAGAATTAGTCATCTCAGCTTGAACCTTTCCGCAGTTCAAGCTTGTTTGTAATTAACACTTGTTGATAATACATACAAACATTGAGAAAAGTGTGTTGAAACTTTAAATAGTTGTATTCACCCCCCCCCCCCCCCCCTACAGCTTAGAGAAACATACTTGAGAAACCTTTTGGGACCTATAAGTGTTTATATAGTTAGTGATTTACAAATAAGCATCCATTACAAGGATTTATTGTTGGTGTGATCACAATCAACATGATTTTAGGATCGTGTACTTACTCTTACTCTGTGCTGCACGTACATTTTTTAATTAACTAAAGCACCATGCAATGCTCATTTTGAATCTTGAATATATGTAAACATAGTGGTAGTTGTAAGGGAAATAACTTAAATTCCATAAAAAGATGTTAATGATTTGGACGTTACTTATATCAGAGGTTAATGAAGCTCTTGAGCTTTCAGGTTGCTACAATAACAAAAGCTAGATATATCATACAACATAGAAATTAATATTTCTTATTTACTTCGAGATTTATGATGTGTGATTGTTTTCTAAAAAGATCTATCACTCTTCATTCTCAATTAATGTATTTTGAAATACGATTAACACATACAAAGTATTTTCAATTGCCACTTTGCGTGGTTACACTTCTAGTATATATATGTATATATTTATATGTGTGTGTATATATATATATATGTGTGTGTGTGTGTGTGTGTGTGTGTGTATCTAGAGAATGATTTTTCTAAGAACCTACATATGTGTGAGAACCTAAGAACCATTTGAAACCATTAGATCAAGAAGATCTAGCACTCAAAATTATCGAATGGCATTATTGTAAGTATTTTATAACTTTGATAGTTGAGAATCTTGAAAAGGTAGTGCAAAGGGTATATTTGGAAGAAAAAAATATGTTTTTTAACTTTCTCTATATTACTTTTTTTCATTTTCATTTTTATTAATGAGAATTCATTTTTATAGTGAAAAAACATTTTTAATAAAAAAAATTTCTATATAGAAAATTATTTAACTGCTAAAAAATTAACGTATTCTATATAGAATTATTATTTATCTATATAGAATGTTATATAATTCTATATCTTTTTATGTAGATTAACATTATACCTATATACATTATCCACTAATGAATTACTATTCATAAGTGGGTTTTGCTAGAATACACCACTTAATATATTAACTAATAAAGGGTTTGCTAAATTGCATCAATTAATTATCAACAATTAATTTGTCATAAACATTATATTGTACATTTTTTTGCTAAAATACACCATTTAATATAGGGATAATTACGTAAAAAACCTTAAAGTTGGACCATTTTTGTGATTAAAACCTTTAACCATTTTTTGTTTCACAAAAAACCTCTAACCGGTAAAATCTTTTGAAATTAGGACTTGACCGGTTATAATAGGTTGCTATGCTTACATAGCACACACGTGGCGTCCACATGGCAAATCCGACCTACGTGGCGCCAACGTGGCACTACATGTATAATTCTTAAACTAAACTTTTGCATAAAAAACCCTAAAATTGGTGACTTTTTCGATTAAAACTCTTACCTATATTTTTCTCAACTCTAACCAACAATAATATTTACATTTTCTCTTCTTCTCTGTCTCCGACAACTCTGATTACTCTATCCACTTTTTATGTTCAGTGCTATTTATTTTATGTATGTATGTTCGATTAACTTTTGTCGTTTAATCTTGAACTTTAACTTCAATTGTGCCGATGGAATCGATTTCATTTTGTGTTCATGAGTTGCATTTTTATGTTCGGCTTTATGTTCAATTTCGTTTATTTATGTTCCATTTTAGCTTCTGAATATGATCAGCCAGAGCAGCGAGGTTTGCTAGCCTAGAGGGTGGAGCTTTCATTGGGAAACGAATTCTTTGTTTGATAATAAAATTTTAATAAATATCCATGTCATCAAAATGCAATCAATGAAGACTCAATTTTAATTATTTTTATTGGTTGGAGGTTTTTTATCAAATAAAAAATGATTTGGGGTTTTAATTGAAAAAACTAAACAAGTTGGAGGTTTTTAACGCAAAAATCTATTTAAAAATTTTACACGTCATCAAGTTGCAACCGGCTAAACTGGTTGCATTTTAGATTTTTTGAAAAAAAACACAAATTTACAAAGTTTTAACAGGTTGGAGGTTTTTTGTGCAATGAAAAATGATTGGGGGTTTTAATCGCAAAAATGATCCAACTTAGAGGTTTTTTGCGCAATTTCCCCTTTAATATATTAACTAACGGAGGTTTGCTAAATTGCACCATTTGATTATCAACAATTAATTTATCATAAATATTGTATTGTACTTTTTCTATAAATTTATTAATATATAAATACATGAGAAAATTTATCTTTAATATTGTTTTACAATATCAAATTATATAATCCTATAAATATAAACTAAAATTTAAAAAATGTAAAAGAATGATAAAAAAATAGCTATTATTCATATATATTTCAAAAGCTGGATGAATAATGCTTATAAAACATAAAAATAATATCTAATTACATTTTTTTGTATACTTTAAATTCAAATGTATATATATTTTTTAATGGGTAATATTTGCTAATAATATCTACATAATACGATTTAATTTACATAATAATATTATATTAGTCAACTTTAATAATATATGTAGTTCATATGTTTATACTTTATAGCATTTTAACTTTAAAAATATGATATTAAGGGTTTTATATATATATATATATATAAATTTAATAATAAAAATAATATCTTTTTTATTAATTTAGTCTTACAAATTTATACTCTGTACCATTTTTATGAAACTTGATTTATGTATCCATAAAAGGTTAGGATATAAATAATATGTAACTAATGTATTGTATTTTTATTTCCTAATAGAATTATTAAAAAATGATCGACGGTTGAAATGATCTACTAATATTTTCATTAACATGTAACGTAGAGAGCTTAATTTTTGAGAATATATTATGATTAAGAATATATAAATTTCTTATAATTTTTTTTACTATAATAGATTAATTAATTGTATACACAATACAACACATATTTTTTGACATGTGTCTTTATTTCTCGAAAATGATTAATTTTTTAAAGCTTTTAAATTTGCTTCTCATAAATGATCATTTTTTAATTAAACTTGAGTCTTAATTTTCAAAGAGTAAATCAATTTATTTCGAATAAAAAAATTAGTTTAGTTTTTGGTTTCTTATACATTGAAATACGTTGTAATTAAATTTATTGTTATCATTATTTTATCTTATTAATCTAAAATGATATAGCTATAAATTTCGAACTAACGCACGAATATCCTGTAACTTGAATACAATTTATAATGTAACAAAACAATCACCTTATAAGTTTTTAGTGATAAATAATAGACTACAAAGTTTTTTATTCTAGATTACTTGAGAGGGTGTAATTTTTACCCCATTTGACCATGTGGCAAGAAGTATGTCAGAACTTTTATTTTGTGTTATGGTTTTTATTTATTTTTCTTATAATTTTTATTTAAAAAATATTTTTATATTTTATATTTGAATTTTATATGTTAGGTTTTTATTTATACATATAACATTATTTTAAATGTTATAGTAATTATGTTTTTTACCAATTATTTATGTTAGCCTAATTATCTATTAAATATCTAACAATTATTTTATGATTAATATTATATTAATTTTTTCCATACATGTTTAGTAATACAATCTATATAAGAAATTACATATTCTGAAAGTTTATATCACATTTATTTTGTAATAAAATAAAAAAATTAATTTACTATGTGTGCTTAACATTTTATTTATATGATACATGTTATAAATTTGCTTGAAAAGGAATGATATTTTTATAATTTAACACTATAAAAAAATACTTTGTATGATTTTCTATAAAATCCTTATCCTTATATTTATATATATATATATATATATATATATATATATATATATATATATATATATATATATATATATATATATTAGTAAAAGAAATCTTATGTGCCACATGTCACCACCTAATAAAATCATTTTTCTACTTTCCCTTCCAATTTTTATAATATAACTCTTTCAATCATTCATTTAGTTTGATTTTAAAAAATTAATAAAATTAAAATAAGATAGAGTTTAACAACTACTTATGAAAGTAAGTCTGATTTAATTACTTTCTAAATTAACTCCTACATTTATCTAAAATGATTTATTTTGATTTATATTATATAATTCAAATAATTTATTTTACTATATGAACTAACCTTATTTAACATGTTTTAATCTTAACTATTTATTTATATTACTAAAATTCAATAATTTAATTTCATATTTGAGATAATTTAATAATTTATTTATATTAATTTAATTTCTATATTTTATTATCTTTTAGAATATTTCAAGTTATATGTGTTTATAAAATATTTATATATTAATTACACTCATGTACTAAGTTATGTTTATTAAAATAGTGTGTATGACTATCATAAACACACTGACACACAAGTTACTATGTATGTTTTACTTTTTATTTATACTTCGTAATTATGTATGATTTTGTATAAATTTATATGTATGTACGTATATTTATTGAATATTAATTTAAGAATCCATCATGTATTTGATTTTTTTATTAAACTAAATTTAAAAAAGTCAAGTAGAAAAATATATAAAACCTAATTTTGAGGATTTAAAATAAGATAGATACGAAATAATAAGTTTTCAAATATTTATATAAGAGTTATAACATAACAATATGCAACTAAAGCCTAATAAAAAAGACATAATTATAAATAAAATGTGTATATACAACACAAAGTGATTTTTTAAACATGTTTATGTGTTTCTCGAAAATGTAATTTTTATAACTTTCAATATTTAAATAGATTAAAAATAAAAAATTTTATTCATCTAATATGTGTCTCGATTTGTTAATAATTAAATTCATATATTATAAAACTCTAGGTTATTTGAAGTTCTAATTTATTATAAAATTTAATATATTATCATTATTTATGTTCAAATAAAGTTTTTAATTGTTTTAAAGGTATATATAACTTGCAAAAATATTATTTTATTTTATTATATTTTTAATCTATTAATATATATATATATATATATATATATATATATATATATATATATATATATATATATATATATAGGATCAATGGGGTACCATGTTAGACTGGGGAACCGGAGTCCACCCATGTTTGGTTATAAGTAAAAAATGGTAATATAGTCAATTAGAATCTTAATTAATAAATAACAACTAATGAATTAATAAATCCCTTAATTATAGGGATTTACTTCCATACCATATTTAAAATAAATTTCAAAATGGATTTTAATGAACATGTTCAATTGTATTCGACAATGGGTTTTAGTGAACATGTTCAATCGGATTCAACAATGGGTTTTAGTGAACATGTTCAATTAGATTCGACAATGGGTTTTAGTGAACATGTTCAATCGGAGATGTCAAATAAATGTATTTATTATTTTCATCAAACCATTCATGAATGTTCAATTTTATTTACACGTTATTGAACATATGCAATCGGGGTTTATTGTGTTTTTAGTCGTTCTTAACCGTTTTGGTGATAAAGCAATATTGACGGTATTGAACATGTTCAATCGTGGTTTATAGAGTGTCGTCATTGCACATGTTCAGTATGGGTGTAAGGAATGATATTAATTGAAATGAAGATTTTCATATGATACACAGAATCTTTGATTCTAATTTAAATTTTCAATACCATTTTTACCCAAACATTAATTAATGTGGGAAAGAATTTTAGGCAAAATCTATATTATATTTTAGCTTTTAATGATAAATGATTGGCTATAAATGGTTCCCCGGTACCCCAGTCTAACTTGGTACCCCATTGATCTTGAATCATATATATATATATATATATATATATATATATATATATATATATATATATATATATATATATATAAATTCCGTTACAACGTACGGACACCACATCCCTTGTTACTATTCATAATCTATTTAGAATGTTATGTTTCTTATGCATTTCATATGTTTTTATGTTTTCTTATACATTTCTATATTTTTTTATGTAGATTAACATCACTATTCATAATATATATAGATTAGCATTACTATTGATAATCTATGTAGAATGTTACATAGACTTATATGTTAGAACACAGTTTTAACAAATTACTATTCATAATCTATGTTTAGTATCTCGTATTCTATGTAGAAATACATTAAAAACACAATTTTAACAAATTAACCGGCAAACATATTTTATGTGGATTATCATGTAATCTATGTAAAATATTATGTATTCTATATAGAAACAACGATAACAATTTACTAGTACGACAATAACAATAGTCTACATAGATACAAACTATCTACAATCTATTATGTATAGGATATCATGTATCTATATATTATAATAAATAAGAACATGTCTTGCCACGTGTCATGTTTTTACTTCCCTACTTTTTTATTTTCCCGCTCTTTTTCCAAAAATAAAAAGTACATTAATTTTAGTAACATGGATATCATTTAATTCATTTAATTTGAACTTTTGTAACTTATTATTTTTGTTTCCTAAACTAATTCAAACTATAATTAATAGTTAAATAAAAAATTTTAAATTAACACTAAAATAAATTTTTTTAAAAATCTATAAAATAATAAACTCAAGTTTGAATATTCCAAAGAGTAAATAATTTTAAAACACTTAGTAAAATAAAAAAATTAAATTCAAAATGAAAATAAAATTTTTAAAGATCAATAAAATAATAAATTTCAAATTTAAATGTCTGAAAGAATAAAAAGTTTTATGAAATAATAGTTAAATATCTAATCTATACTATATAAAATAAGAAAACCAATTGAAGTTACTGAACCATTGGATGGAAAGAAATCAATGGTTCAAATTAATGAAAACTTATAATTATTTATAAAATGTCTCTTATACCCTTAATTAAAATCAATAATTATACTTATGCCATTATTTTTAATTTATTTTCCAAATTTACTACCTTAACTTAATTACATTAAATTTTGATTTTAATTTTTTAATTAGTGAATTAATATTAAATTATTATTTACCTAAAATATATATGTGTCATTATTATCGTTAATTATCATGATTAAATTCAAATGTAAAAAGTTGGATTTAAATGTAGAAGTGTAGTAAATAAAGTTAAAAATTTTTGTTAATTATTTTGATAACAAGATTTAAAATTTAATTGATAAAACTTCAATTGTAAATATGATAAATTTTGATTGTTGATTTTCAAATATTCCATTTTTATATTTTATCATTTTCAAAATATATACACATTCACATAATTGAAGTTTTTGTTTCTGACATTGATATTTCATATTTGAAGTTAATAAAAATTAAAAGAAACATTTTTTGCAAACAAATATTATCTAGTTTTTAATAATACAGTATATTAATATTTTTCATTTAATATCAAACAACTAAGTATTTTTTTACCTTTAATTTAACTAGCTTTAAATTTTTTTATTTTTAATTATATATAAATTTTATAATAATTTATTAAAATATAAAAAAATATGTATTTTCTAAATCAACCCATGTAATACATGGGTTGATTAACCTATATATTATAATAAAACAAAACAATTCATGTCATATGTCACTTCTACAATACAAGAAAATTTTATTTTTCCACCTTTTCCAAATTTAACACCTTAACTTAATTGCATTAAATTTTGACTTTATTTTTTCATTAATTAATTAGTAATAAATTAGATTTTGTAACATTTAAAATTAAAGTTTACCTAAAATAAATATTTATCATTATTATCCATAATTATCATAATTAGATCCAAATGTAATAATTTGAATTAGTTGTGGAAATTATTATTATTATGTATAATAAAGAAAAACATCAAATGTCATGTGTCACCTCTACGTTCACCAAAAAGATAATTACAACTTATAAAAAATAAAAGATAAATACAATTTAATATTTTAAAAAAAAAGATAAATATACTCTATTTTTTAATCTGTAAATAAAAAAAATAAACACAATTATTATTTTTGTATGTTTTTATTACTCATATACATTTTATATAAATAAATTTAATTAAAAATATCCACGTAATATGTGGGTTATAAACTAGTTCTATATATATACAACAATATTAAATTATTGTAGAATAATAACAAATTTTTACATGGATACAAAACTAGATACAATCAATTTAATATAGAATATCATGTATTCTATTTGAAGTATCATATATTTTTAAAAATATCAACCAAATCTAGATATAATACATAAATATGTTGAATCATCAATGACACAATCATTAAGAACCAGAACCTATGCCATTAATGGATACTCAAATTTTGTAATGGCTTTTATTTAATATTATGGAATGAATTTGAATTTAATCCCATATAAATAAGGTGATATGATTGATTATGGGAATTGCCAATTTTAAGATAATGTTATTTTTTAATTTTGAATAAATGTTATTATGCTATTCCAAAAATACTCTTAATGATCCCATATGATGCATTCAAGGTCCTTGAGATGCATTGAGGTTTTCTAAGATTTTCTGATGCATGATGATTTTCCATTGAACCTCCCTCTATATATGTGTGTGTGTGTGTTTCTATATATATATATATATATATATATATATATATATATATATATATATATATATATATATATATATATATATAAAATCAGGTTCATCAGCGTACCCTAATGTGAATGATCATTCACATATATTTTTTTTGAATAGAAATGTATAAGACAACATTATAAGACTTTTTTTCAAAAGAAGCAAAATCATAAATCTTGTGAATGATAAAAAAAAGATCATGTGAATGGTCATTCACACCATTCACATGGTGTCAAATGACCATTCACATAAATATGCATTGAGCATTCACATAATTTTTAAGGACACAGAAATTGTGAATGTATGTGAAATTCATATATCACGCATATAACATTATATTAAACATGGTTATGAGAAAAAAGTTTAAAAAAAAAGTTTTTTAAGGTTGGTACCTTTGAGTGCACTTGATTTCGAGAGATACTTTTTTGAACCTGACTATATATATATATATATATATATATATATATATATATATATATATATATATATATATATATATATATATATATATATATATATATATAGGGGTGGGTTCAATTGAAAAGCACTATGCACCTGAAAACTATGGAAACCTACGTATACCGTCCGATTTGGTGCATTTCATGAAAAACGCGGCGGCATGATCGTAAATAAGGTGATGCATCACGCGGGATTTTGATCCATCACGCGGAATTTTGATGCATCACGCGGGGAATTTGATGCATTTGTGGTAGTGCAGTGTGGTTTTCACAAGTTTTCACGTGCATGGTGGTTTTCCATTGAACCTCCCTCTCTCTCTCTCTCTATATATATATATATATATATATATATATGTTCAAGTTATATGGAGTACTGGAAAACCATATTAAATGTACATGTTCATTATGGTAAAATGTTAAATTTAATGCACAACTACAATATATATGTTCAAATGTGCATTATTATTGACTAGTTCACATCATTTACATGTTCATTAACATAAAATGTTCAATTTCATGCAAAATAACAATATGCACATGATCAAATGTGCAATATGCATGAACATGTTTATATTACGCATTTTTGTTAGAAATTAAACATTTTGTCTTAATGTACGTGTAAATGATGAATTAGTTAATCACAATGCAATTTTGAACATATGTATATTATAATTTTACATGAAATTTAACATTTTATCATAATGAACATGTACATTTGATATGGTTTTCCAGTACTACAGTCTAATAGAGTTTTTCATGGATCTCGACCATATATATATATATATATACACACACACATCTATGTATACATATATGTGTATATGTATGTATATGTATATTTATATGTATACATACATATATATAGTGTATATCTTATATGACCTTGGACCCGATTAATTTGGTTGGACCGACGTCATCTCTAATAAAACTCTAAAGCCCAACAGCTTCTCATATATAAATGTTATCAACAAAGGAGGGGAGGGCTCTTATTTTTTTGGACCACACACACATCCAGAAATAGAGGAAGAATCCTTTGTTCGTTCTACTTCCAGCAGTACTTTGGAGTATACATCACGTTGTTGGTACATCCTGTGTGACGATAGCAGTCTAAGTGATCCTACATTGTGATTTTAGCAAGTGTTTGTTATATATGTTTATGTATGGTTGATAGTTATTATTGCTTGTGTGTTTGAACTTGATGTAACATATTACAAGAAGTTCAAACATAAAGATCAAAGATAAAATCAATCATAAGGTAAAAACATAAGTTTCAATACTAAGATAAGTATGTGAAATACTAGATTCGAATTATATAAGGGTTGATATTCGAATCTGTGATAGATTCGAATGTGGGACTAGATTCGAATGAAGGCAGATTCGAGAGTGTTGGTGAGGGCAAACTCGAATGGGCCTTGGGCCAGATTCGAGTTTGGCCCATAACAGACTCAAATTAGCCTCTATAATTAGGGATAGACTCGAAATATTATCAGACTTTTTGCAGAATTCGTGAGTGATTAAGCAAAAGGCGATCTCGAGTTTATCATCAGTGTTAGTGCCGTTTCGGAGAGAATCAGTTCGTAGGATCGTTCGTGTGTCGTTCGTTCAGCCTCTGATAGTCTCCGTGTTTCGTGTGTGAGAGTTGTTTCCGTCTACCCGTTAACGAGGATTCCGCACTCGTTGACGGTTCCGCGTCTAGATAGATCTCGTAGTGGTAGACCTTACAAGTGGTATCAGAGCCAGCGGAGTGTTCTTGGTGTTCTTCGTGTTCATCTAGATACATTCTAGGTTTCTTGACGCTTGTAGACGGTTTTTCTCTCAAAATCGTATTTTTTCGCGTTCGTCGAGCTTAGCAAATAGTAATCCGGGAAACACTTTGTTGTTTCTCACGTTTTTGATCGAAATCAATATTTTTCATTGCAAAAATATTGATTTAATCTACAAAACGTTAAAAAATCGATGTGTTAGCCGTTTTTCGAGTTTGCGGCGCTCGAATCTATTAGGGGTAATTAGGGTTACACTTAGTTTCGAGTCTAACCAAATTCCGCTCCTTTCGAGTCTGATTCAGAGGGTTTCGAATCTATTTCAAGTTTGTGCTACATTCGAATAGGGTCTCGAGTCTAATTTTGAGTTTAATTCGAGTTTAGTTTAGTTTCGAATAGGGTTTCGAATCTGCTGTAATTTCGAGTTTGTCTGACCTTCGAATCTGAGGACTTTTCGAATCTGACATAATTTCGAGTTTAATTGAATTAAAACACTTAATCGAATTTAATCCCAAATAAATTGGAATCTGATTACATTCGAATCTACCTAGATTCGAACGAATTAATTCGCATTAGTTTCGAATTAAATTAATTAAGTTCAATTCAATTACTTTTGAAAAGATGTCAAATCTTCAAAAATTCCTGGAAATGGACCACGAGGTCGGGAAGGCAAACGCTCCGCCTAAGCTGATGAAAATCGAGGATTATTACTGGTGGAAAGATCGGTTTACCGATTTCGTTTTTTTTAATGACATGCGCATGTGGGTGTGTATTGACGAAGGATATATTCCACCAGTTTCTGAAGTTGAAGGCCGTCAGAAAGTCTTATCATACCAAATGATGAAGGAGGATGATAAGAAATTGTATGAAGTCCAAAAACGAAGCTTTCTCGATAATCCGAATGGCTTTGCCTCAGGATATACTGCACACATTTAGGACTCAAAAGACGTCGAAGGAACTTTGGGAGTCTCTAGAGAAGAGGTGTGAGGGTAATCCTAGGGTTCGTAGAAAGCGTACAGAGCTGTTGAAACAACAGTTTGCTATTTTCAAGGCGTTAAAGGATGAACAGCTGGATGATATCATCACCCGGTTCTATCATCTATTGACGGAACTTGAAAGTCACGGGATTGAGTATACTGACACCGACAAGAACAACAAGCTTCTTGATGCCTTACCAGCCAAATGGGCTATGTATGTGGCAATGATCAAGTTGAATGAAGACAAATATTATACTCAATCTCTGGATGATATTGTGGGAACGTTGCGGGCATATCACTTCGAGCTACTGAAGGCCGAAACTGATTACGAACAAGTCCAGAATCCAGCAATGTATTTTGGAAAGTCAACAAAACCTTCAGCGACCGCCGATCTGAAGACTGCTACAGCGTTTTTCACCGGAGAAACGTCGTCACCAGCAGAGACTGATGACACATTGAATCGCGCGTTCTTAGGATTAGGAAGATCGGAAGAACCGCAGCCTCAAGTCCAACAGGCATCGACATCTCAGAGTTATTCGAAGATGCCCATGAGCGCAAAATCAGCGGAAGAACATTTGAATCTGCTTGCTTCTTTTGTGGCCGCGTACGGGAATTGTGTTCAGGGGAAGATTAACGATCCTGCTCTCTGGGATGAGGACTACGATCAGGTCGACCCTGATGATCTTGAGGAAATGGATCTTAAATGGCAACTGGCCATGGTAACCCAACGGGTTAAGAGATTCATCAAGAGAACTGGAAGGAATCTGACAATGAACAACAAGGGGATTGGATTTGATAAGTCCAAAGTAAAGTGCTACAACTGTCAAGGTCTGGGACACTTCGCCAGAGAATGCCAGAGACCGAAGGTAGAAACGTACCAAGCGCAGAGTCAGCATCAGGGACAGTTTCAGAATCAGTCTCAACAACGCTACCTTCCAAGTTCATCTAACGGTCAAGCCAACCTAGCTGGTCTACTATCCAATGTCACTTCAGACAGACAGCTAGATGGTACTTATGACTGGAGCTCACATCCAGAGTCAAATGCTCGGGCTTTTATGGCTGAAGTAACGGAGACTGGGTGTGAAGGAGAAGAGCAGACCACAAGGGAAAACAGTCCGATGTGGGTAGAAAAGACGAATGATCAGACAGTTCTGGAGTTTGCTGCACAGATGGCCAACGTGGAATCTGATAACTCAAAGGTTAGTCTGACTTACTCTCTTTTTCGTGAATTATGTGCGTTGTGTGTTAATTCTAACGATAGGTTAAATCTAGTCTTAGAATCACATAAAACCATAACTGCTCAAAATGAGAATTTAAAAATAGAAAACGCTAGCCTGAACGATATTAAGAAAGATCTTAAAGAAAAGCTTAAGGCTGATGCTCAAGACGTAATAGTTCTAAAAGACAAACTGAGCGAGCAGTGTGTTAGGATAGAGCTTATGTATGAGCATGTAGAGGCCTTGACCAAAAACCTTAAAGACAAAGACTTTGAGCTAGCCGAAACAAAGGTAAAGGTAGCAGAGGCAAACAGTAAGCTAGAGAAGTTTAGGAATTCAAGCCTAAACCTAGGGAAAGTTTTAGATGCCCAACGACAGTCTAAAAAGCCCGTAGGTCTAGGATTTCATTAAATTCCTCCACCTTTTAATGCAAACTATGTGCCTCAGCCTTAGGAGAAAACTTATAAATCAGTAGACTTTATGGACACACCTGAACCGATATCTGAGCCTATAGTAGAAAATACACCTAAGGTGGCTGACACAACGGTCAAGGTTAAGAAAGTCAAATTTGTGACTTCCTCCAGTGAAACACCTGCAGGAAAACATAAAATTGATTGGGCTGATCAGGACGATGAGCCAGTCGCCATAGATGTACAAAAGGACCAAGACGCGAGTGAGACACCTAAGTCTAAGGGAACACATAAGAAGTCCATAGATAAGATGTCTTGCTTTAGATGTCATGAAAAGGGGCATGTTGCTTCTCACTGTCCGCTTAGGAAAGCCGATGTTACACCTAAGACAGTGAACCCAACACCTGTTAAGCCCTCAACCAGTGTGGCGAGCACCAGTAGTTCTCAAAGTACCGAGAAAACTGTGCAGGCCGCACCAAAACCAGTTGTGAAACAAACACCGGTAAAGGTTGGACCAAAGGATGTGGTTAGGACAAATTCACCGAATCGTGTCGTTAATCAATCTAGGTCAGCACCTCAACAAGTCTATAGGAGCACAACACCTAGCAGGTCACACACTCCAGTTAGGTCTCATACTCCAGTTAGACAGTACGCACCGGTAAGAGCTCAAGGATCACAGTCTGAAATGCAATATAATAGAAAGTATTCTAGAGCTCCACAACAAATGCCTACTCAAAGGCAAAGAGTGAATTTAATTCACTCGGCACCACATCAAACTCATGTTCAACGACCCAAGTCACCTAAAAGGCGAGATGGGTATTTGAAAGAGTTTAAATATGTGGACGAGAATGGTATAACCAAGTCAGTCATGGCTTGGGTTCCCCGTGATAACTAACCTATTTTCTTTCATGTGCAGGAGATTACCACAGGTCCAAACAACAAGTGGTTCGTCGACAGTGGATGCTCCAGGCACATGACAGGGGAACGAAGTCTTCTTACAGACTTCAAGGGTGGGAATCGGGGGTTTGTATCATTCGCCGGTAACAAAGGAGGAAACATCACGGGTACCGGAGTGGTCACTAATGGGACGATCAGCTTGGACCAAGTTTATCACGTTGATAAACTGGTTCACAATCTCATTAGTGTATCTCAAATCTGTGACAAGAAGAACTCAGTGTTATTCACGGACACTGAGGCGTTAGTGCTAAAGCCGGGATTCAAAATTCCTGAAGAATGGGTATTGATGCGGGCGCCAAGGAAGAATGACTTGTACATGCTGGATATGAACAAGCCGGAGACTTCGATGGGGCCAATCTGTCTGTTATCCAAAGCTTCGGAGACGGAATCGGTACTGTGGCACAGACGCATGGCTCACTTGCACCTAAGGAAGATGAACTACATAACAAAGAATGGACTGGTGCAAGGTGTGCCTATGAAGAGCTTTCAGTTCGAGGACAAGTGTCTACCTTGCAAGAAGGGCAAACAACATAAGAAGACACACAAGTCCAAGACTCAGAATTCCATAACCTCAACATTCGATTTGTTGCATATGGACCTTTTCGGACCAATCAACAAAAGGAGTATAGGAGGTAGTTGGTGTTAGTTATCACTGACGATTACTCACGCTTTTCTTGGGTTTTCTTTTTAGGTACAAAGGACGAGACGGCTTCCAAGCTCATCGGGTTCTTAGGCCAAGTGGAGAATTCCTACGGAACAAGGGTTAAAAGAATACGTAGTGATAATGGGACTGAATTCAAAAACACTGTAATTGGTGTATATTGCCTATCAAAGGGCATAGTGCATCAATTCAGTGCACCATATGAACCTCAACAAAATGGGGTGGCCGAACGTAAAAATAGGACATTGATTGAGGCTGCAAGGACTATGCTTTCGGATTCAAAGCTTCCTACCATGTTTTGGGGGGAGGCAGTGAATACCGCGTGCCATATTTTAAACCGGGTTCTTACAGTCAAATCTTTGAACAAAACATGTTATGAAATATTGAATAAACGGCCACCTAATTTAACTGGATTCGAACCGTTTGGGGTACCATGCACTCTTTTACGTACAAAACATCAACCGAAGTTTGGTGAAAAGGCTGACGAAGGATACTTCCTAGGTTATGTGCCGAACTCACCAAACAAACGGGTTTTTAACAAAACAAATGGTACAGTGGAGATTGTGTATAACATTGAAGTCACAAGTTATACACATGAACCCCAAACTGGTCCGGAATGGATATTTGACTATGATAAATTATTTGAGTCATTTAACATTCCTGTGGATGATAATGCAGGTACAATCGAAAAGGACATGGCGACGTTGCATCTGAATGACGATGGCCATACCTTTCCGATGACAACGTTTGAGTCCACATCCGAGCCTACTGCGACAGTAGATGGATCTCTAGAAGTTGCTAATCCAGAAGCACCTACCACTGAGAATCAGACTCAAGCATCAAGTTCCAACTCTGAGGAAAACGTCAATGAGGAGGAAAATGTAGAAGCTGAGCCTATTCCCCCATTAGGTGAAATAGGATCTAACTTAGGAGATAATCTAAGGGTTGATGAGATAGAGACCTCTAGGATTAACAAGAACCATCCATTAGAAAGCATCATAGGAAATCCTAACGAGGGTGTGAGGACTAGGAGTAGTTTAAATAACAACACTGTGTTGTTGTCGATGATAAGCGACTCCGAAGCTTATCACACATGTCTCTATTCATGTTTCATATCGCAAGTAGAGCCTAAGAATGTGCAAATGGCACTTAAGGAAAACTCCTGGGTTGAAGCGATGCAGGAAGAACTTTCGCAATTTAGGAAACTAGAAGTGTGGGAGTTAGTTCCATTACCTCGAGGGGAAGTTGCCATAGGAACCAAATGGGTTTTTAAGTGCAAAAGAGACGATCGGGGTATAGTCATGCGCAACAAGACTAGGCTAGTTGTAAAGGGTTTCAACCAAGAGGAGGGAATCGATTACAACGAGGTTTTTGCACCAGTAGCAAGGCTAGAAGCCATTAGGTTGTTTTTAGCTTTTGCCTCCTTCAAGGGCTTTAAGGTATATCAATTAGATGTTACGAGTGCTTTCCTGTATGGGAAAGTGAAGGAGTTGGTGTATGTAGAACAACCGCCCGGATTTACAGATCCAAAATATCCTGATTGAGTATATCGCTTAGATAAGGCTCTATATGGATTGCATCAGGCACCTAGGGCATGGTATGAGACTCTATCCAACCATTTATTAGAGAACGGGTTTGAAAGGGGTAGGATAGATAGTACTCTGTTTGTTAAGAGGAAGGGAGAACACTGTATCTTGGTACAAGTGTACGTCGATGATATCATTTTTGGATCATCAGACGAACAGATGTGCAAGGATTTCGAGAAGGTGATGAAGTCGAAATTCGAGATGAGTGCTATGGGGGAGTTAAATTTATTTTTGGGGTTACAAGTTGACCAGAAGAAGGAAGGGATGTTTATCCATCAGACGAAATATGTCTATAACATATTGGAACGTTTCGGGATGGAAGGAACAAAGTTGACTGCCCATTTCAGCACGCCGATTCAAGTGAATCACAATCTCGGACCGGGTACTGAAAGTGATACCGATGTGGATCCGACTTTATATCGGGCCATGATTGGATCACTTATGTATTTAACTGCTTCAAGACCTGACATCATGTTTGCTGTGTGTATTTGTGCTAGGTTTCAAGCTAATCCGAAGGAGATGCACATGAAAGCTGTGAAGCGGATTCTACGATACCTCAAGTCGAAACCGAAGCTGGGACTTTGGTATCACGCGGAGGGAGATCTAGAGTTGGAGGCGTTCACGGATTCTGACTACGGAGGATGCAGCTTGACGCGCAAATCAACAACTGGAGGTTGTCAGTTCCTAGGGGGGAGATTGGTATCCTGGCAATGCAAGAAACAAACATCGGTAGCCGTGTCAACGTGCGAGGCCGAGTATGTTGCTGCTGGTAGTTGCTGCTCACAGCATCTGTGGATACAACAACAATTGCGGGATTACGGTTTGGCTTACACTCAAACTCCCATTAGGATAGACAATCAATCTACAATTGCTATAACTAATAATCCAGTTAAACACAACAAAACAAAGCACATAGACATTAGGCATCATTTTATTCGTGATTGTGCTGAAAAGAACATAATCAAATTGGTAAAAGTGGCAACAGAAGATAATAATGCTGATTTATTTACCAAAGCATTTGATAAGTCACGGTTTGAATATTTAATTCAACTAAATGGAATGCGCAACCCAGAGTAATTTGGCCTTAGTAGTAGCTTATTTCCTTTTATAGCTGTAGTTTTTCTTTCTTTTTATAGTAAGTCTGCTAATTAGGATAGTTTCTATTTTTAGTAAGTTTCTATTTTCAGTAAGTTAGTAGGTTATCTTATTTTATTGTTATTTCTTTATGAAAAACAAAAGAAAAAAGAGAGAAAATCATAAAAATACAAAAAAAAGAGAATATCAGAAAAAGAGTTAAGTCTTAGATGCTTAGGTTCAAAGTGACGAAAATTAGCACAGTTGTTACAAACTCTAAGTGTTTAAGCTTTCACACATAATGCAACAAAATTCTAAGTGTTATACTTTAGTTTAGTTTGATGTGTTGGTAGGCTTAATACATATAGGGAGTCTCAAGGCAAATAAAATACTCAAGAAAAAGTCAAACGTGTCACTAACTTAGATGTATGACCTATCGGTCTTAATTTTTATATACAAGACATACAAACTTTGAGTCTAAATGAGGTATGCAAACTTTCTGGGGATGTATGGCAACATCATATACATCTTAACATGGAAAGAATAGAAATATCATACAAAATTGAGAGTCGAAAACATGTAACTTTGTTGTACGTAAGTACAGACCTGTTGCCTCTGTTTAGATTCGGTTAGCAAGATATGTCGCTTTCTTGTACGTCGGTACAGACCTGTCACCGCTGTCTTGCTAGCTTTAAAAATACACCTTAAGTCAAACTAAGAGACTTTGTTGTATGAAAATACAGACCTGTGTCCGATGTTTGTCTTTTAAAGAAAGTTTGCAAATACCAACAAGTTAGAATCTTTGTCTGTGTGCCTTGATCATAAAAGTATGTCTATGTCTGAGTCACGTAAGATAATTTCATGATAAATAAAAATGCCAAGAGATATTCCAAAATGTAGAATGTTTAAAGGGGTAAAATACCAACAATCGGCTAAATGGGTATTTCACGACAAACAATCAAAGGAATCAAAAATTCCTAAGTGTGAAAGTTTAAGTACTGAAAGTGAGTCTCTGACATCGCTATCTAATTGAACCTTTCTTAGACTATACTCATCAAAAAGATTTTGTTTAGTATTTAGCTTAGGATGTAAATTTTATAAGTATAGCTTAAGTCTAAGTTAAATTTTTGGTCAAAATTTTATTTTTATTTTTATTTTATTTTACCTTACCTTAGTTTATTTTATTTTAGTTTAGTTTTTACTTAGGTAAAAGGTCAAAAAATTCTGAGGGTGCATTCACAGTTGAACTAAATAAACACTGCGTGAAAAATCATGTGCTTAGGGTAAAAGAGTTGACATAGTTTATCTTGTTACACAATACCGTTGAAAAGGTTGAAAAAGTTGAAGTTATTTCAAAATTTTCAAAATTTTTCTAAGTGTTGGTGTTATTTGAGTTTAGGACAGACTCGAAACAGGGTTTTCGAATCTGTCAGTAGATTCGAGTCTGGCCATAGATTCGAAGGTAGATGTTATAAATAGGTAACAGTTCTTGTCATTACTTCTATTTGTTTTCGAATCTACTTCCTCGAATCTATCTTGGCGATCTCGAATCTATTCCTCGAGTCTATCGTTTCTCATATATACGACAATTTGTCGAGTTTATAGCTAAAGTGTTCGATTCTACTCCTGTATCTAGGTATAATCAACTTGATTGTACAAGAGCCATGTAGTTTTATACACCATTTTAGGCAAAATCATCGATTTTTTGAAGGTTTAAGGGTCTAAATCGTGTTTTCAAAAATTACAAAGTTTGGACCAATAAATAGTCAAATTAAAGGCACATATCTGTGATTAGTAACTACTAGGACTAATGAATGTAATTTTCTAAGTCCAAAAAGGTTAAAATCAAGAGATTTGGTGTTTGAGTCGAGTCGACAGTTCGAATCTGTTCCTGAGGTTTCTCGAATTTGTCATTAGACTCGAGAAGGACACTAGATTCGATTCTGTCATCAAACTCGAAAGGGGGACTTATTCGAATCTGTTAAATTCGAATCTGTCTTTTATTTGCTTTATTTAATTTAAAATTTATTAAACTTGTAGAAATTTAATTGTGTTGGATTTTGTACTTAAACAAGTTCAAAATAAAACAGATTTGAATTTAAACAAGTTTATTGATTTTTAATGAATCTAATACTTTATTTTTGTGCAGATATGGCTGTTCGAGCTTTTGTGCCGAAGCACAATATGGTCCTTCATCCTGATCATCATATCCCTGAGGCGCAGGGATTCAGACAAATGTTGGATTTCCTAGTAGAATCTAGGATTGGTTTTGCGTTGTCCCATAATGTTCAACTTGTTTTACCATATATTCGTCAATTTTATGATCATCTTCAGGTAGATTGCTCTGTCACCCCGACAGTGCTAAGGACAAGAATAGCAGGGCAACCGTTGGTGTTCTCTGCTGATATGATGCAACAAGTGTTGCAGCTAGGCTCTCAAGAAGAAGAATCTGGGCCAATCGAGTTTCCTCTGAATATTAGGCAAGCGGCCTTTCAGAGAATGGGTTATAGTCTTGATGTAACAAAAGTTTCGTGTATGAAGAGCGGGCTAATCGGACAATGGAGATTTCTGGCTCATGTCTTTATGGTCTGCTTTGCACCAAAGAAAGCCGGTTTCGACTATATGGTCTCGAAGATCCAGTCTGGGATTATCGCGATAGTGTATAATCGACCATACAGTTTCTCTGAAATGTTTTTCTCTGAATTTGTTCATCAGATCACCGCTCCAGAAAATCAACAATTCCTGCTGTATCCACGGTTCATCATGATGCTTATAAGGCATTTCTTGCCAAATCTGCCTCAATCGAATGAGATTCAAAGTGTTGCTGTAATGGATAAGAGGATCTTTGCTGATTGTTCCTCGCACAGAGGAAGATTGGCTGTTCCAGTTGAGCGTCCGTTGTTTGGAGCCATCTTGGATAGGAATTTTGAAGCCCCAGATGTTGCCAACTGGGCAGGGGAAGTTGAATTTCAACCAAGACAACCACAGCCACAACAACAACAACAACCACAGCCACCGCGTGCTCAAAGGTGAAGACAAAGACCATTTGCGAGTCAAACTTAGGCGTCCAGGCCTTCTACGAGTCAGCAACCAGAGGTGCAAGAAGCAGGGCCTTCAAATGTTCCAAGCGAAGCTGAACAATTGTGCCAAACTCTTAATGAAATCTGGGAGGCAGGTCCTCATGCTAATGAAGACGTAGCTGCCGCGTTAGTGGGTGAATTACTTGAGCCTCCAGAGGGAGAAGAAGATGTGTTGAGAGATGTTGAAGAATATGAGCCAGAGCAGGCTGATAAAGTTTTGTCATCATCTGCAACCGAATGGGAAGAGATGGAGGAGTTAGAGGTTGAAGCTCCTGAGTCAGTATCGACTGAACCAACTGTTCAAATAGGAACATATGGATCAAGGTTGGTAGTTAATGAAGAAGCTTCGAGGAGGAGAGTAATAAGGGAGTCTGATGAATCAGATTTTGAAGAAGAAGAGATTGCTCCTTTAGTGACGAGGCAACGGGCCAAGCGTCATCGATTCATGCAAGGGTCTTCTTCAGCATCAGAAGCCCAACCAGAAATTCAGCAAACTCAAAACACTCAACCTCAAGAACCTCAAACCACCTGTCCACCACCACCACCTCAACATGAACCATATATTCCATCTCCAATCATTCCTACTCCGATACAGTCAATTCCTTCAACCTCATCATCATATGCCGACAATCAACGATTTCTGCAGCTAAAAGCTCGTGTTGACTTCCAGAATGTCCATATCTTAAGCATAACCAAGGCAATCGGTGAAATTCAGGCGCATAATGTAAATCTCGATAAGGAGAATGCTGATTTGAAAAATATTGTGGAGAAAGTCCAGGAAGAGAACACAGAGCTAAAATCATTTGTAGCAGATCAGGCCGCAGAGATAAGGGCGATGCGCTCCCTAATAGAGCAGTTAATGAAAAATTTACAGGCTCAGGGGGAGACATCGTGCCGTGATCAGAATGTACAAAGGCCGAGAGATGATGATGATGAAGACAACCAAGGCAATGATCCCAGCCCTACAAGTCAGAATGAGCCAGTAGATTTTTCTACTGCTCAGACTGCTCAATCTCAGGGGGAGCCTAGTCTAGCAGGAGGAGAAGTAGGAGAAGCAAGTTCATCTAAGCCTACAAATTTTGAGATTAGTGAGATGATCGACGCTCTCATGGATCTTGACGATGATCCGGTGGATTTAGGTTTTGATTGTGAAGATGAAGAACTAGAAGAGGGTGAGTTTGTACCAGAGGAGATAGTTGACTGGAAATCAGATGACGAGATATGTGCTGATGACGATGATGAAGCTGATGAGATCGTAGTACAGCAGAATCCGATCACTGATACATACGTGATAGATGGGAATGATATTGTTAATGTAGAAGTAGTGAATGCTGCGTTAAACGTTGAGCCATCAGTAGAGGAACCAGCCAGAGAACTAACAAATGAAGAGAAAAGAAAGTTATGGTTCAGAGCTGAAAAGAAGGAGTTAGAGATTAAAAAGAAAATGAGGGTGCCAGGTACTGGGAAGTTGTTTGCACGCATATTAAGCTGGTTCTTTGATCGAGAACTGCAGCTATTTATAATTAAGAGAAAAGACGGGCTCCAGTATCTAAGGCGAACTCTAAAAGCTTTCAATTCACTGCCAAAGATCGAGATCACAGCGTTAGCATGGAAAGATCTGATTAACATTGGCAATGATCCCTACGCAGACGTAATTGCAAGAATCATAAGAAAAGAGGGAAGGTCAAGGAAGTTTGAGCGACTGAATCCAAGGGTTGGAAAGAGAGTAGAAGATCCTTCACGTATTGATCCTCTAACTGGACGACCTTGGATGAGGATCGACTACAAACCAGTAAGATGTCTTAGGAAGGTGCCTCTCAAGCCTATGCCACAGAATGTCTTGAAGAATCTGCATTGGTGGTATGTTGAGACTGAGACTGGAGAAGCCGTCATGGAAGACTTTGAAGAAAACGTTATTCTTAGAGTTTACGATCCTCTTCACCTGGTAAACCTTTCAAGAGATGATCTTCATATTTTGCATGCTTGTAAGATTTCTAGTGATGCACATATGGATAGTGAAGGTAGGAAATATGAGAATGTAGTCAAAGTATGTGTTGAAAAAGGCTTGTATGCTGGAAGTAGTTTGAATAAATAATAAACAAAGTTCTTAATCAAATGTGTGAATTATTAGAAGCTATCGTCAAGGGGAGTCTGTTGGTACATCCTGTGTGACGATAGCAGTCTAAGTGATCCTACATTGTGATTTTAGCAAGTGTTTGTTATATATGTTTATGTATGGTTGATAGTTATTATTGCTTGTGTGTTTGAACTTGATGTAACATATTACAAGAAGTTCAAACATAATGATCAAAGATAAAATCAATCATAAGGTAAAAACATAAGTTTCAATGCTAATATAAGTATGTGAAATACTAGATTCGAATTATATAAGGGTTGACATTCGAATCTGTGATAGATTCGAATGTGGGACTAGATTCGAATGAAGGCAGATTCGAGAGTGTTGGTGAGGGCAAACTCGAATGGGCCTTGGGCCAGATTCGAGTTTGGCCCATAACAGACTCGAATTAGCCTCTATAATTAGGGATAGACTCGAAATATTATCAGACTTTTTGCAGAATTCGTGAGTGATTAAGCAAAAGGCGATCTCGAGTTTATCATCAATGTTAGTGCCGTTTCTGAGAGAATCAGGTCGTAGGATCGTTCGTGTGTCGTTCGTTCAGCCTCTGATAGTGTCCGTGTTTCGTGTGTGAGAGTTGTTTCCGTCTACCCGTTAACGAGGATTCCGCTCTCGTTGACGGTTCCGCGTCTAGATAGATCTCGTAGTGGTAGACCTTACACACGTCATTCACTTTCATCTACGATACACATATTACATTCATTCGGACATCAAACACATACAGTGATAGTATTAATTCCAACATATATAGATCCAATAACGACCGAATGATTGTATTACACAAAGATTCTCTTATAGTATGTACAAAAACTTGAATTCTTAAAATTAAGACCGTGTACCAACCTTCTATACTAACACTAACTTTCAAGTAATTAAAAAACAACTCCTAGACTTAACAATCATAAACAAAATAACATTTCCCAATATACATTATTGTGATATATCACATCCTGATCATATTCTGACATTATCGTCCGAGGTGGCTACCAGGTCTCACGCCCTGGGTCCACTGCTAAAGGTTTGTTTCATGTTGCAGTCATGGATCTAAGCTCGGGAAAACATTGAACGACCTAATCCTAAGTCAAGCTCAACCTGGAAATTTTATGTACTAATATTTACCGCCATATGTGACACCGGTAAATAGATGGTCTCATGCTCTCTTCTTACCAAAATGAAAGAATAATTTGCTCAAGACTAAACATTCCTTCTTTATGGTATGAGATAAAAAGAAGAATAAAGCATAAAGAACATCCATGAAGATCTTATCAATACCTGTTTCTAGTCTTTGGAAAAGCGAAGAAAGTCTATCAAGAAAAAAAGTAGAAAGAACGAGTTTGTTAATCAATGAAGACATGAGAAGTCTCTTAGGCTACATTTGGAAACTGTAGCCAAAATCGAAATTGAAGAGACAATGTGGGATATTAGACCCACCAATGCTAGCTACGAAACTATTATATTATACTTTTCTTTGGGTGTTGGATGCTAGAAATATTTTACGCAACCCACTATTTCTGATCGAAATATCAGTTTGAAAGATGATGCTAGTAAACGTGCTAAAAAAAGAAGTTGAGGCGTTTTGAAGAAAGTACAGGTAGATTTATTATCGTACAAATCTGCTAAAGGTTTGTTGTACTTTGTTTCATCGTGAACCTGCCGAAGTCTGTATCATCTTACTCAAAACATCCATCCATCAACTATGTCAAACATTAGAACACCAAGCCAGGTATGATAAAAGAATGATTCAACGCAAAAAGTCTTCGTCCAAAACAATTACTTCTATTTGGATCAATATATAAAGTAAAAGGAAGAATCAATGTCTGGTTGGGATTGAAATAAGAAAATGGAAAAGTGAAATTGGGATGCAACCAACTACAAAAAGTAATTGCAATGTGTCTAACAAAAGTAGAACGTATGAATTGTTAAATATAGCGCCCACGTTTTTCTACAAAAAAAGTAGCTGTGGAAGTATAAAAAAAAGATGGTTATGTCGAATTCGTATACCAACTTTTTTAATAGAAAAATATATATCTAGCATAGAGACATTCTTATAATTTCAATCCTGTAGTTTTATTTTGTAATAATTTGTATTTAATTTATTTTCAAGTAATTGTCTTTTAATTCTATGTAATCTTTCTTTTTAGATAGAAAGTTGAAGGGTATGTTGTGTAAACCGCTCAAAGTATTCCTAGGTATATAAAGCATGTTTGACCTAAAGTTTTGAAACCTTTTCACACTTTTGCAATTTGAATATTTTAAGGTAAAAGTGGCGGCTGCACATGCTCTTGTTAACATTGATTGAGTTCAAACATTCTCTTTGTTTTCTGGCATGAATCAACCTTTTATCCTATAAAAATTTATGTGACAGCTTAATATTTGTTTAGGACCACTACAAAAACTGGTATTAGTGCCTTTGAAGTGGGTTTCAACTAATTGGTACCAGATCTGAGGACTTTTCGATACCGGCTGTTGTTGTTCTTGATAAAAACCCACGGGTTCATTCCTAAATCCCTTTAATCTTCTGGTTTCTCATGTTTTAATGTTTTATATTCATCGGTAAACATCAGTGTATGCATTTCAAGCATCTTTGTTCAAATTTTACATGATTTAGGTGTTTATTTGGACAAAAATCGCATCTGAACAGTTCTTCGATATTGTGACTGTTTTTGCTTAAACAAATTTCGGCTTAGGTGTTTTTGGTTACATGTTCTTTACAAAATTGTTTCTAAAATCATACCGAGCTCTTAGGTACCATTTTTAGGCTTTAGAACTCACTTTTTAAAAAATTCTAGGTTTGTGTTCTTAATATGGTACTCTTTTATTGAAAAAATACATAGTCTAAGTGTAATCTCGGGCCCCGACTTCGGGTCCTTCTTCGGGTGATCTATCTTCGGTTTAAAGCAAACTTTGGTTTCTTAACTGAACTCTGGGTCACTAGACAACCGAACTTCAGGTCAGTTGTTTTTAGAAAACTTAACATCTTTTTACACCTATCTCGGGTCATCCTCCAAACCTCGGGTCCCACCACCCGAAGTTTCAATCAACCAAACTTCGGTCCAGCCCGAACTTCGATTTCTCGTAACACCTTTTTTGTGTCAACGAACTTCGGTTCCTCAGACCTGAACTTTGGTCCATCAACCGAACTTCGGTTCATCCAGCTGGTTTTAGTTTCCACTTCGAAGATCCATTTTTCCTTCACAGCACTCACAAACCACGTTCACTGTGTCTAGAAAAACACTCGTCCTAGGGTTAGAGAACAGACCATCTGTTCTCTTCCCTAATGAATATTGTTAGGCACAAAAAGGCCTCAGTCAAACCTGTTCTACATCTGAGGGGGAGATTTTATAATCAATCCTGTTGATGCATTTGAAGGTTGAATTTAAGGCCTGTTATATGCCTTATTGAAACCTGAAAATGATTTGCAATATCAGTCTAAAGCTGTTCTATATGTTGCATGTGTTGCAACTAAGACAGTTTGTCCAATTTGCTCTGTCTGCTGAACAGGCTGGACATAAACTGTCTACGCTGCTCTACACTGTTGAGCAGCTTGGGCATTTTTAAAGTGTTCTGTTCTTTGTGAACAGAACCTGTTCTTTGTGAACAGGCTAAACACTTTATGGAATATGTTTCCAAGTCATCATGTATTGTTTTTTGACTACAAGATCAGTTTACAAAGTCGAAGACAAAGTGGAAAACAGAACTGCTCAGCCTGCCACGCTGTTCTGTAAACATGAAGACAAAAAGGATATTGAAAAAGGGTGACAGACCTTTTTCTTATATAAAATAGGCCTTTACAGGGAAGAAAGACAAAGTTGACATTCCTAAATTAGTTAAAGGCAATGCAACAGTAGACAAAGTAAAAAGACAAAAGTTCTGCACATGTGAAGACAAGTCTTGCTTTTCAGAAAAGTGCAGAAAAGGTTATGTTGTCTTTTCAACAAGACTTTTCCTTTTCATTCTGTCCAATGAAGATGTTTCTCTGAGATCCTCTAAGTGAGTATAAAAGGAAGCTTCTAAGGTCAGAAAGATAGGTGAAGAAAGCTAAGTGCTTAAACCAAGAGTGAACGTGCAAGTGTGATCTTCATGCATGCAAGTCTTCTGTAAAACAGCATCTGTGTGTCTAAGCTGTTTTACCTAAGCTGTTCCTTAAGTCTTGTAAACACAGTGAGTGCTTCTTAGTGAGTGTATTCATTGTATACTAGTTCGAGTCTGTCTCAGATAGTAAGCATACTGTTGTATCTGTCATCTCAGCTTGAACTATTCCGCAATTCAAGCTTGGCTTGAACTATTCCGCATTCAAGCTTGTTTGTAATTAACAAATTGTTGATAATACATACAAAACATTGAGAAAGAGTGTTGTTAGTTTTTTTAAATTTGCTGTATTCACCCCCCCTCTACAGCTTATTAACTATATACTTGGGAACCTCTCGGCCTACAACTATGGTTATCAGAGTCAGTTTAGAGAGTGTGTGTCATTCTAGAATCTCTCATTCTCCCAAGTTTCCGATGGAACAGTGCCTGCAATGCAAATTCTTCTTACTATGACAATTGGCTCTCTGGGCAAGCCTTCCAAAATTTAATCATCAAACTTCTCTGGTTGGAAGTGCAGAATGATGCTCTAACTTTAGAGAATCTGGATGTACAACGCCAAGAGATAGTGATGGAGGGTCCCTATGTGCCAACCTCTGTTACTACTATAACTCCAGCGGTTGAAGGAGCTGCCCCTGAAATCAGGACCTTTGAGAAAGCTAAAGCTCAATGGTCTGATGAAGACAAGCGATTGGTGGCTCTGGATGCAAAGGCCAGAAACAACCTGGTCATTTCTCTCCCTGATGATGTGTTCAAGCAGGTGGAGAAAATGAAGACAGCAAAGGAGATGTGGGATACTTTGTGTACCGTCTATGATGGACCCACAATCACACTGGACAACATGATCAACAATCTTGTTAGACCGTATGAACTCTTCTTTGCTAAACCAAAGGAGACTCTCACTGAAACCTACACCAGGTTCACTGCTCTAGTGAATGATCTCAAAGCTGTTGGGATCACCAAGGACAGTCTTACTCTGGTGAACAAATTTCTGGACATTTTACCTGAAGAATGGAACTACTTCTCAACAATCCTAAGGAACTCAGGTACTATCAGAAGTATGGATCTGGTCAATCTGTATGGATCCTTACTGAATGATGAACAGTCAAGGCAACAAAAGAGAAATGCCTTGGAAATGTCCAGAAGAGGTGCAGCCTTTGTGGCTAGTGTGAGACAGCCTGTAAATTAGGTGAGTGATGTGTTCATTCAACCTGATCAACAGGATGATGAAAAGGAGGAGGTGTCAGATGAGAAGATGCTGCAGATCTTGCTGAACAAGATGATGAGCAAATGATAGCCATGCTTGTCAAAAGGTTCAACAAGAAAAGGTTTGGAAGAAATATGCTGCAAGGAGGTTCAAGTGCTGGCAAAAAGAAGGCATTTGACAAATCCAAAGCTGAGTGCTTCAAGTGTGGAAAAACTGGTCACATAGCTGCTGACTGTGTGTCAAAAGCTGTTGGTCAGTCATCCAAACCCAACAAGACTAACAAGGATGATGGCTATAGGGTTAAGTACCTTATGGCCATGGCTAAGCTGAGGAAATTGGAAAACTCTGTGTCTTCCAATCGCCAAAAGAGACTCATGGCAGAGACATGTGACTGGGAGGAATCTGATTCATCATCTGATGAAGAAGATAATCAATGTCTGATGGCCAACACTAATGTCCCATCAACAAGCAGTTTCAAGCAGGATATGGCTGAAGCTGAAGCCTTCAGCAGCTTAGAGAACTGGAATCCTACAATGATGTATAAGGTACAAAATTTTATGGCTTACAGTTCTGAAGAAAAAGTTAAAATGTTTGAATATATGCTTGTTGATCTCAAAGCTGCTGTTGAGAAGCATGATGCTTTATTATCTGAAATCTCTAAGCTTAAAGCTGATCTTAAAACTAATTCCAGTAAACTGGACAGTTTCCATAAGTTGGAAACTGAGCTTGATGAATTAAAACACGTCAACTCCATTTTACTGGAAGAAAAGAGAGAAACAGATATAAAGCATGCCAAGCTTCAAAAGATAGTTGACTCTTGGTGCCAATCTGCACAAAAAGTCAGCCATTGTATAAGTCAACAGATTCCTGCACAAATCCAAGCCTATCTTGGAGGAGATCTTGACACAGCAGCTTCCATTGTTGAGATAAGTAATTTGAAAGAAGATTTATCCACTCTTGGTGAACTTCCAAATACATTCATTCAAAATGTGAATGGTAAACTAATCTCAACAAACAGGTTTGTCAGGCCTCAAAATACTGACAGCTTGTGTGAACTCAGCTCAAAAGCTGATGTTGGAGTTTGTTCTCCAAAACAGCCTGCTAAGTGCTTTGCTAGCTCACACAAGCAAAAGAAAGGAAAACATGTTCAAACTGAAGCTGTGGATGCTAAACCTGTTGACAAAACAGGTTCTGAGTCCAAAGCTGTTGGTAAAAAGCATGTTAATCCTTCTGATGCTAAACACTTTGAAAATAAGTTTTCAAAAAGTAAGCAGCCTGTTTTCAACAAGGGTAAGTCTCATGTTGAAAACAAAACTGCTGTGATTTCAAATAAGTTTTCAAATCATAGTGGTAAGTTGGTTTTAAATGAAAATAAGTTTTTCAAAACCAAACGCAGTGAGTATGCTGATAGGCAGCATAAATCACAATCCAGTAGGGGCAAAGGCAAAGCTATTGCTCAAACTGAGACAAATGGGAATAAGTTTTCCAAACCAGTGGAAGATCAAAAGCCAATCAAGCTTCCTGTCTTTGACATCTGTCCTCCCAAAAAGAGGAAAGAAGAGACAGTCAAAGCTGTGGCTATTGAACTCTCCACACAAGCTGTTGATTCAACAAAGAATGATAAACCTGCTGAAAGAATCAACAAAAACAGCTCAGAATGTGTTTCTGAAGGATCTTCTTCCAAAAATACTAAAAAGAGAAAATGTTACAAATGTGGGAAGAAGACACATCTGGCCAAGGACTGTCCTGAATCTGAGGACATGAGGCCTGTTGACTCTGCTGTTTCCCTCACAGCTGTCAATAGCAGTGGTGGAAATGTCACAGTCACGGAGGATGGTATACAAGCTGATACCATTCAGATAGGGAATATTAGTGTGGACATTCCAAATCCATCAACAAATGTTGATGAAGTAGGAGAACTCATCTCTGTGATGAGTTCCCCTAAAAATGACTAATAATTCTCTTATCACTCTGCAGGAAAAACAACCTTCCCAGGTTTGGTACTTGGACAGTGGCTGCTCAGGGCACATGACAGGTTGTAAAGAATTGCTGAGTGAACTCAGGCCTGAAAAAGGGCCAAAAGTCACCTTTGGTGACAATGTGCAGGGATCCACTGAGGGATATGGAACTCCTAAAGCTGTGGCTGCAGTGTTCAAAAGGGTAGCCTATGTGGTTGGGCTAAAACATAACCTTGTTAGCATAAGCCAACTGTGTGATGCTGGCTACAAGGTTAACTTTGATGAGCACATGGGTTACATATTGGATTCCCAAGGCAAAGTTGTGCTGTGTGCTCAACGAAAGAAAGGTGTATATGTTTTGGATATGCATTCTGCTGACCCCACAACTGAAACCTGTTTTCTCACAAGAACAAATGCTGATCTAAACTGGTTATGGCACAGAAGACTGTCACATCTGAACTTCAAGAACATCAACAAACTCTGTAAGAAAGAGTTGGTGACAGGTTTGCCTTCTATGACTTTTTCCAAAGATAGATTATGCACAGCTTGTGAGAAAGGCAAGCAGAGAAAAACATCTTTTAAATCCAAACACAATTTCTCTATTGATACTCCACTCTTCTTGATCCATATGGACTTGTTTGGACCTGTTAATGTCCCAAGTCTAGGAGAAAGAAGATACACTCTTGTAATGGTTGATGAGTTCTCCAGGTACACATGGGTGATCTTTCTGAAGAGCAAAGGAGAGGCTGCTAGAGAGATTATTGGATTTGTCAAAAAGATGGAAATGCTGAACTCTGCCCAAGTAAAGCAGCTTAGAAGTGATCATGGTACTGAATTCAGAAACAGTACTCTTGAAGACTTCTGTGAAGAGAAAGGTATATCTCAAAACTTTTCAGCAGTAAGAACTCCTCAACAAAATGGAGTTGCTGAAAGGAGAAACCGAACTCTCATTGAAGCTGCCAGAACCATGCTGTGTGCATCAGGTTTACCTTCATCATTTTGGGCTGAAGCTGTTAACACTGCCTGCTTCACCCAAAACAGATCCTTAGTGGTAAAAAGGTTCAACAAGACTCCCTATGAGCTGATCAAAGGGAGAAAGCCAAATGTCAGTTATTTCCATGTGTTTGGATGTCCCTGTTTCATTCTGAATCAAAGGGACCAGCTGTCGAAATTTGAACCTAAAGCTGATGAAGGTGTGTTTGTTGGCTACTCTACTATCTCCAAAGCCTACAGAGTATACAACAACAAAAGAAAGGTGATAGATGAATCTATCAATGTCACCTTTGAAGAGTCCAAGAATGCCTCCACCAAAGCTGTTCCTGAATCAGTTTCAGGAGACCTTAACTTTGATGATCTGATGCATTCAATCAATGAAGAGGACTCAAAAGCTTCCACTACACCCAGTGTGGAACCTGTTAATCATGATGGACATGATGATGATTATGTCAATACACCCTGTGTGAATAAATGTACTGACTTAATTACAACTGCATGTCCAGAACCTATCAATGCTGATTTTCCCAGTTCCTCTGCTGATATGTTCAACAGTGGTCAGACATGTTCAACAAGTGAACAGGCTCAAGACAACAGTGTGTCTGAAAATCTTGAGAGCTGTTCAACAGGACCTGCTGAAGATGTTAACAACTCAGGTAAATCATCATTGAAAAATGATCCTAAGTGGATCAGGTGTCACCCCAATGATCAAATAATTGGTGACATCAACAAAGGGATACAAACACGGTGGGACAGCTTAGGGAACTTCTGTATGTTCTCTAGTTTTGTTTCACTGATGGAGCCAAAGAGGGTTGATGAAGCATTAAAAGATGCCAATTGGATCACTGCCATGCAAGAAGAACTCAATCAGTTTGAGAGAAACAAAGTATGGAAGTTGGTCCCTGCTCCTAAAGGTAAAACTATAATTGGCACAAAATGGGTTTTCAGGAACAAGATGGACGAGCAAGGTCATGTCATTAGAAATAAGGCAAGACTGGTTGCTCAGGGCTACAGACAGGAGGAAGGCATTGACTATGATGAAACATTTGCTCCTGTGGCCAGGCTAGAAGCAATTCGTTTGTATCTAGCCTACGCTGCTCATAAGAGCATAAAGGTATTTCAAATGGATGTGAAGAGTGCATTTTTGAATGGGAAGCTGCAAGAAGAAGTATATGTCAAGCAGCCTCCAGGTTTTGAAAATGAACAACACCCAGGTTTTGTCTATAAGTTGGACAAAGCTCTCTATGGTCTCAAACAAGCCCCTAGAGCCTGGTATGACACTCTTACTGAATTCCTTATGAGCAATGGGTACTCCAGAGGTAAAGTGGATACCACACTGTTCATAAAGAAGGTGAAGTCTGATATTATGCTTGTTCAAATCTATGTGGATGACATAATATTTGGTTCCACTAATGAGCAGCTATGCAAGAATTTTTCATTACTCATGAAATCTAAGTATGAAATGAGTATGATGGGAGAACTAACTTTCTTTTTAGGATTACAGGTTAAACAAACCTCAACTGGAATTTTTATAAATCAAAGAAAGTACACTTTAGATCTTTTGAAAAAGTTCAAATTTGATCAAAGTTCTCCTATTAAAACCCCAATGGCAACCAATGTAAAATTGGATGCTGATGCCAGTGGCAAAGCTGTTTCAGTAACAGCTTACAGAGGCATGATTGGGAGCTTGCTATACTTGACTGCTAGTAGACCTGATATTATGTTTGCCACCTGTTTATGTGCTAGGTTCTAAGCTGATCCAAAGGAATCACATCTAGCTGCTGTTAAAAGAATCTTCAGATACCTGAAGGGTACACCAGGTTTGGGTCTTTGGTACCCCAAAGACTCAAGCCTTGAACTAACAGGTTATTCAGATTCTGATTTTGCAGGCTGCAGGTTAGATAGGAAAAGCACAACAGGTGGATGTCAACTCCTTGGTGGAAAGTTGATCAATTGGAGTAGCAAGAAGCAGAACTCAGTGTCCACTTCTACTGCTGAAGCTGAATACATTGCTGCTGGAAGCTGCTGTGGGCAGATTCTGTGGATGCAGCATCAGCTTGAAGACTATGGGCTTGTGTATAGGAAAACTCCTATTCTGTGTGATAACACAAGTGCCATAGCCATCTCCAACAATCCAGTATTTCACTCAAGAACAAAGCATATTGAAGTCAGACATCACTTCATCAGGGATCACATTCAGAAAGGTAATGTGGAGGTAAGTTTTATTTCCACAAATGAACAGCTTGCAGACATTTTCACCAAACCTCTGGATGAAACAAGGTTTAATTACTTTGTCAGCAAGCTGGGCATGTTAAACAAGAGTGACTAAGTGTCTCTCAAAGGTCTAATAATTTGTATGTTTCACACTGCTCAAGTTTTTCTGAACAGCTTAGACAGAACAGGTTATACATGTTCTGTACTTAGTCATTTGTCTGAAAAACTTGAACAGCTTGAGCATACAACAGGCTGAACAAAAACAGTTTAACCTGTTTATTCGTCCAGCCTGCTCTGATGGTCCAATCTTCAACCTGTTCACTTCTTCACACTGTCTTACAAGCCATTGTCTTGTAACCTGTTCAACTATTGAACACAACCTGTTCTCACAAAGGAGAGTAGGCTGAAGGCACAGTTTGAAGGGAGAACAGCTTGAAGACTGAGAACCTTGTGTTGACCCTGATCATCACAGGTTTGACCAACAGCGTAGACCAAAAGTTTAATTATCTTTCTTCATAATTAAGTTACTTAAATTATATTTTAATTTAACTTAATTACTGCGGATAATGTGTGTTACGTGTGTTAGTGATTAAAAAGGTCAAGTGGTCTGACAAATGTTTCTGACATGGACAACCGTTCCGTTTTTCCGTCAACTAACATTTCAAATCAAACCGCCCAAACCTTTTCTCTCTCATACACACGACCATTCAAATCCTATAAATACCTACATACTGTTTCATCTTCGTCTTCCTCATCATTTCCAGAAATCCTCAAGAACCCTAATGTCCCAAGTCTAGGAGGAAGAAGATACACTCTAGTAATGGTTGATGAGTTCTACAGGTACACATGGGTGATCTTTCTAAAGAGCAAAGGAGAGGCTGCTAGAGAGATTATTGGATTTGTCAAAAAGATGGAAATGCTGAACTCTGCCCAAGTAAAGCAGCTTAGAAGTGATCATGGTACTGAGTTCAGAAACAGTACTCTTGAAGACTTCTGTGAAGAGAAAGGAATCACTCAAAACTTTTCAGCTGTAAGAACTCCTCAACAAAATGGAGTTGCTGATAGGAGAAACCGAACTCTCATTGAAGCTGCCAGAACCATGCTGTGTGCATCAGGTTTACCTTCATCATTTTGGGCTGAAGCTGTTAACACTGCCTGCTTCACCCAAAACAGATCCTTAGTGGTGAAAAGATTCAACAAGACTCCCTATGAGCTGCTCAAAGGGAGGAAGCCAAATGTCAGTTATTTCCATGTGTTTGGATGTCCCTGTTTCATTCTGAATCAAAGGGACCAGCTGTCAAAGTTTGAAACTAAAGCTGATGAAGGTGTGTTTGTTGGCTACTCTGCTATCTCCAAAGCCTACAGAGTATACAACAACAAAAGAAAGGTGATAGATGAATCTATCAATGTCACCTTTGAAGAGTCCAAGAATGCTTCCACCAAAGCTGTTCCTGAATTAGTTTCAGGAGAACTTAACTTTGATGATCTGATGCATTCAAACAATGAAGAGGACTCAAAAGCTTCCACTACACCCAGTGTGGAACCTGTTAATCATGATGGACATGATGATGATTATGTCAATACACCCTGTGTGGATAAATGTACTGACTTAATTACAACTGCATGTCCAGAACCTATCAATGCTTCCCAGTTCTTCTGCTGATATGTTCAACAGTGATCAGACATGTTCAACAAGTGAACAGGCTCAAGACAACAGTGTGTCTGAAAATCTTGAGAACTGTTCAACAGGACCTACTGAAGATGTTAACAACTCAGGAGAATCATCATTGAAAAATGATCCTAAGTGGATCAGATGTCACCCCAATGATCAAATAATTGGTGACATCAACAAAGGGATACAACCTCGGTGGGACAGCTTAGGGAACTTTTGTATGTTCTCTAGCTTTGTTTCACTGATGGAGCCAAAGAAGGTGGATGAAGCATTAAAAGATGCCAATTGGATCACTGCCATGCAGGAAGAGCTCAATCAGTTTGAGAGAAACAAGGTATGGAAGCTGGTCCCGGCTCCTAAAGGTAAAACTATAATTGGCACAAAATGGGTTTTCAGGAACAAGATGGATGAGCAAGGTCATGTCATTAGAAATAAGGCAAGACTGGTTGCTCAGGGCTACAGACAGGAGGAAGGAATTGACTATGATGAAACATTTGCTCATGTGGCCAGGCTAGAAGCAATTCGTTTGTATCTAGCCTACGCTGCTCATAAGAGCATTAAGTTATTTCAAATGGATGTGAAGAGTGCATTTTTGAATGGGAAGCTGCAAGAAGAAGTCTATGTCAAGCAGCCTCCAGGTTTTGAAAATGAACAACACCCAGGATTTGTCTATAAGTTGGACAAAGCTCTCTATGGTCTCAAACAAGCCCCTAGAGCCTGGTATGACACTCTTACTGAGTTCCTTATGAGCAATGGGTATTCCAGAGGTAAAGTGGATACTACACTGTTCATAAAGAAGGTGAAGTCTGACATTATGCTTGTTCAAATTTATGTGGATGACATAATATTTGGTTCTACTAATGAGCAGCTATGCAAGAATTTCTCATTACTCATAAAATCTAAGTATGAAATGAGTATGATGGGAGAACTAACTTTCTTTTTAGGATTACAGGTTAAACAAACCTCAACTGGAATTTTTATAAATCAAAGAAAGTACACTTTAGATCTATTGAAAACGTTCAAATTTGATCAAAGTTCTCCTATTAAAACCCCAATGGCAACCAATGTAAAATTGGATGCTGATGCCAGTGGAAAAGCTGTTTCAGTAACAGCTTACAGAGGCATGATTGGGAGCTTGCTATACTTAACTGCTAGTAGACCTGATATTATGTTTGCCACCTGTCTGTGTGCTAGGTTTCAAGCTGATCCAAAGGAATCTCATCTAGCTGCTGTTAAAAGAATCTTCAGATACCTGAAGGGTACACCAGGTTTAGGTCTTTGGTATCCCAAAGACTCAAGCCTTGAACTAACAGGCTATTCAGATTCTGATTTTGCAGGCTGCAGGTTAGATAGGAAAAGCACAACAGGTGGATGTCAACTCCTTGGTGGAAAGTTGATCAGTTGGAGTAGCAAGAAGCAGAACTCAATGTCCACTTCTACTGCTGAAGCTGAGTACATTGCTGCTGGAAGCTGCTGTGGGCAGATTCTGTGGATGCAGCATCAGCTTGAAGACTATGGCCTTGTGTATAGGAAAACTCCTATTCTGTGTGATAACACAAGTGCCATAGCCATCTCCAACAATCCAGTATTTCATTCAAGAACAAAGCATATTGAAGTCAGACATCACTTCATCAGGGATCACATTCAAAAAGGTAATGTGGAAGTAAGTTTTATTTCCACAAATGAACAGCTTGCAGACATTTTCACCAAACCTCTGGATGAAACAATATTTAATTACCTTGTCAGCAAGCTGGGCATGTTAAATAAAAGTGACTAAGTGTTATCTCAGGTCTATGAAGCTATATGTCTCACACTGCTCAAGTCTCTCAGAACAGCTTAGACAGAACAGGCTATGCGTGTTCTGTACTTAGCCATTTTTCTGAAAAACTTGAACAGCTTGAGCATAGAACTGGCTGAACAACAAGTTGTGAGTCCAGCCTGCTCTGATTGTCCAATCCTCAACCTGTTCATTCCTTCACACTGTCTGACAAGCCTTTGACTTATAACCTGTTCCACTCTTGAACACAACCTGTTCTCACAAAAGAGAACAGGCTGAAGGCACAGTTTGAAGGAAGAACAACTTGAAGATTGAATAACTTGTGTTGACCCTGCTCATCATAGGTTTGACCAACAGCGTAGATCAAAAGTTTAATTACCTTTCTTAACAATTAAGTTACTTAAATTATGTTTTTTATTTAACTTAATTACTGCGGATAATGTGGATTTCGTGTGTTAGTGATTAAAAAGGTCAAGTGGTCTGACAAATGTTCTGACATGGACAACCGTTCCGTTTTCCGTTAACCAACATTTCAAATCAAACCGCCCAAATCTTTTCTCTCTCATACACACGACTATTCAAATCCTATAAATACCTAAATACTATTTCATCTTCGTCTTCCTCATCATTTCCAGAAATCCTCAAGAACCCTAAAAATCGACTAAGTGTCTTTCGCTTCTTCAAACCTCAAAATTTCCAAATGGCTTACCGACCTAATCCCTTTCTTCCAGTATTTGTTGGTGATGATGTTGTTAAACACTCGTCAGTCACCACAATGCTGACCATCAAGCCCACAAACTACATTGCTAACCTAATCATTCCTAAAAACTATGTGGGAAAAGGTTATGACCAAATGGTGGAGTTTCTGAAAGTTCATCCGTTGAACCATGCGATGACTGCATCTCCTGGTGTCCTGTACCAGGAGATGGTGTATGAGTTCTGGTATACCTGTGCCTACATCCCAGAAACCAAAGTCATCAAGGGCACCATACTCAATGGGACTCAGACCATTGAGATCAACACTCATCTGCTCAGGGAAGTTCTTCGACTCCCTGTGGTTGAACAATATGATCGACCACAGCCTGAAGATGAACAGATGAAGAATCTGCTGCACTTCTGTGGTGTAGCAGAACCAAAAGTTGGAGCAACACTGTTCAGGAAGGACCTCTCTCCTACCTACAGCTTCTTATTCGCCTCTGTGGTGATGTGTTTCAGCAGCAAAGTTGGTTCCTTTGGCCAACTGAGCCGTGATGAAATCCCTGTAGTTCTGCAGCTTGTGGATGGAACTACCATGGACATGGCCAAATGGATTTTTGTAAATTTGAGGAACCTGGTGCAGCAAGAGTCAAGACCAGCTGCTGTTCGATATCCCAGGTTTCTGAGCCTCATCTTCAGACACGTTTGTGGTGAGCATATCTATAACTCTCAGCCTCTACTTAAGACTGCTGCATTCCCAGTTATAGGGAATAGAGTTTTCTATACTCCAGTCCTGCAAAATGAGCCTCCTCTATCCACACCATTGAGGAGGCTGTTAGGTTTGGTGGAAGGACCCTCTACTGTGAGGGTGGATCCAGAAGCTGCTGCTCCCGTAACAAAATCCAAAGCCAGGTCCAAGCTTGTTAAAAGGACCCTGGCAACTGAAGCTGGGCCTGTGAAAAAGAAGGCCAAAACAGCTCAGCCTGAGTCTGTTCCTTTAGCCTCTGTGGCTGAGGAGGAGCAGGCTCCTCACCCTGGTTCATTTGTTGAGCCTGAAGCCTTTGTGGCTGGTGCCTCTGTGGCACAAGAGACTATGGAACATGCCAGCCCCACTGTTCCTGACCCAATCTCACACCCTGTCCAAACAGATCCTCTCCCCTCTCCACAATCACCCACATCATCCATTCATTACCAACGCAAATCACTAGCCAAAAAGAAATCAGCCCACAAAACCACCTCCTCTGTTCCCTCTCAACAGGGTTCAGTTGAAAAAGAAGCAACCCCAGCTGCCTCTCCTATTTTGGGAGCAGGTTCAGCTCATTTGGAGCCTGCTTCACTCCAATCCGAGTCAACCCCGAGTCAGCCTAGACCCTCTGGTTCCTCCCAACAGGAACCAGTTGTACAAACGGAGATACCCACATCAACTATCCCAGCCTCCCAACAGGCTGAGGATATTGAAAGACATGAGTCCTCTCCACTCCATACTGCGTCCACACTGTCTCCCACTAAACTCTCCTCACACACTGAGTCTGCACGAGGTGCCCACGCTGCTGGTATAGACCAATCAGCAGCTCAGCCTCAATCTTCTGCTCCCCATGATACAGCTGTTCTACAACAAACAGCTGCTGAGGGACCAACTTCCCAGGCTGATGAACCTCAGGGATCACACCATCCCTCTGGTGAGGCTACTCCCTTCATGCAAACTCCATCAGCAGGTTTCACCACTGCTGATGTTGAAATGCATATCCCATCTCCCAATAATGAGGTGCCTTTAGACCAAGGCACTGCAGAGGGAACCACCACTGGTCTTCATGAGGGTGTTGCAACACAAGCAGCATCTGAAAGGCCCCAAACATCATCTCTTTTCCTGGTGATGCAGCTACAGCCGCTGCTGAAGGACCCTTTGATCCCTCCAAACTGGGCCATCTTACTTTTGCCCAGGCTATGGAGCTTCTGTCCAAAGTCTCTCTTCCCTCTCCATCACATCCTCAAACACCAGCCTCATCATCTTCCTCTCCATCTACCCACTCACAACAATCTACCCATACACCTCCATCTCCCAAAGACCTGCCTTTGAAGGACCAGCTTTCTTTGCTGACCAACAAAGTTGGTTCTTTGGAAAACACCATGAACTCTCTACCCTCCATCATATCAGACTCTGTGTCTGCACAGCTTCAGGGGTTCTTTGATTCGTTCAAGGCCTCTCTCCCTACCACTCCACAGCCTGATCACTCTCCACAGCTGTTAGCACTCACTGCTCAGCTGCAAACTGTGTCCACCTCCCTCTCCTTTATTCTTTCCATTCAGCAGGACTCTGTGTCCTCAATGACAGCTATTTCCCAACAGCTGTCATCACTTCTCACTTCTTGCAACTCTACCCTTCCAGCCATTCTGGCTAGCTTACAAACTATAATTGGCTCCCTTTCTAACTCTGTGTCATCAGATCTTGCTGATGTGCAAGATTCTCTAGAACTTCATCTTGCACAGCTGCAAACTCTGCTGTTCACAGCGTCTGACAGGGAGAATATTGTTAAGCTTACATCCCTTGCTGATTCCCACTCCTCTTCTCTTCAGACCTGTCTTTCCCAGCTTACAGAGGTGAAGGATAACTTGGCTTTCTTAGTGACTAGCCTTGTTGGTCCTAAACCTTCTTCTAAACCTGCTGGCAAGCCTGCTGACTTTGTGTCTTCAGGCAGACCAGGTGTTGAAGTCGCTGCTTCATCTCCTTCAAAGGGGGAGAAGTCATCTGCCTTGAAGACTAAGTCTGAGGGGGAGAAAACTTCTTCTCCTAAGGAGATACCAGTGTCTGCAACTCACACTGATCTGCCAGCAGATGTTTTTACAGGTACAGCTGAAGGTGCTTCTAAAGCTGCTCTGCCTACTCAGGCTGTCTCTCCAAACCCTGCTCAGTCTAAGGGGGAGGAAGTCATTCCTGAGGACAGGCCTAGCAGTAAAAGGAGGCACTTAATTCTAACTGAAGAAGAAGAAGAAGAAGAGGAAATTCCTGAGGCTGCTGTCATTACAGCAGCAGCTAAAGGAAAAGAAAAGGGAGCTGATGTCTCCATGCAGCAGAAAGAAACTGAAATCAGATTCCACAAGGCCAGGGCCAAAGAGATGGGTCTTCCTATACACAAATATTTTGAGTTTAGAGAAGAACAGCTTCAAGCCCTAGAGGTCATGAGAAAGGAAGAAGAATCTGCCAAAGCTGCTAAATCTTTTGCACTCCAAGAAGCAAAGAAAATTAAAATGTCTACCTTGGAGGTGCAAAAGAAAATAATGGAAGCTGCTAGACAATCAGCAGGGGAGAAAGAGAAGGAAGTAGAGAAAGGTACTCAGGTCTTTGTGACCAAATCAACAGTACCCCATGCAAGAGCTCAATACCACTTTGACAACTTGGCTAGGAAAAAGTTTCATGATGTTGCTGAAAGAAGGCTAGCCAAGGAAGCAATTGTCAAAGCTGTCCCTGTATCAAGGAAAGGCAGTCAGTGGAAGCTTAAAATAACAAGGATGGGTGCAACAGGCCCAGAATTGGAAACTTATGACCACACTGATGTAGCACAGATGGGATACAGGGAGTGGATTGAGCTGGCAGTTGCCTTGAGTGAATCAATGTCTGAAACTGCTAAAGAAATCAGGGCATATGTCAAGAAGTTGATGGAAAGAGTAAAGGATCTTGGCCTGATATCTAAGGAAGTTAGTGAAGGTGTCTTTGTGACACATCCAAAAATAAAGGCCAGGAGAACAAGGAAGGACACAGAGATGGAGCTACTCCTTACACTGATTGAACAGGGCGACTATGCCATTGAAATAAAAGGAGTTGATCATAGTCTGCCTAAAGGAATAGAATTTGAGGATGGTAAGATTATTGAAGAACCTGAGCTGGGGGCATTTTTTTGTAGATCCCCTAACTCAGAAGAAGTGCTTCCAAAGAGCCTCAGAGCTGTACAAAGTTGATCTGAGACAACTTGCCGCCTTCAGACTTGCAGTTTCATTTAGGCAGTCTAGCAAATGGAGAGCAGCCGTCTGGGATCAGCTCAGAGGCTTCTATGAAAGAGGAGAGCTCAATGATCCCAAGTTCATGGTCATCAGAAGTGAAGTTGTGGAACTTGAGGATACAAGAGATGAAATGGAAAAGATGTTCCAGGATCCCCCTCCAATGGAGTGAAGTCCATCTACCGTCTGGGTAGGTGAAGAATGGAAGCTGTCCATCAGTTGGACAGGCTTGCCATTATCTGCTCCTAACACAAACAGTCCAAATACTTTTGTACATTAGTTGTACATCATTACATAAGTTGTAATCTTTTCTTTTACATTAGTTGTAAAATACTTTAGTACATTAGTTGTACTCTTGTAAAAACATGTGTTGTTGTATGTAATCAAGAATCAGTGTATATATAAACTGATCTTTTACTTTACTGTAATGTTGTAATTTCAATTCAGCAAAATTGTACTGTAAAAATATATAATGATTTTTGATAAGACCAGCTTAGACTGGTTATTGCAAATAGGGGGAGATTGTTAGGCACAAAAAGGCCTCAGTCAAACCTGTTCTACATCTGAGGGGGAGATTTATAATCAAACATGTTGATGCATTTGAAGGTTGAACTTAAGGCCTGTTGTACGCCTTATCAAAGCCTAAAGATGATTTGCAATATTAGTCTAAAGCTGTTCTATGTGTTGCATGTGTTGCAACTAAGACAGTTTGTCCAAGCTGTTCTGTCTGCTGAACAGGCTGGACATAAACTGTCTACGCTGCTCTACACTGGTGAGCAACCTGGGCAATTTTAAAGTGTTCTGTTCTTTGTGAACAGAACCCGTTCTTTGTGAACAGGCTAAACACTTTATGGAATATGTTTCCAAGTCATCATGTATTGTTTTTGACTACAAGATCAGTTTACAAAGTCGAAGACAAAGTGGAAAACAGAACTGCTCAGCCTGCCCAAGCTGTTCTGTAACATGAAGACAAAAGGTTATTTGAAAAAGGATGACAAACCTTTTTCTTATATCAAAATAGGCCTTTACAAGGAAGAAAGACGCAAAGTTGACATTCCTAAATTAGTTAAAGGCAATGCAACAGTAGACAAAGTAAAAAGACAAAAGTTCTGCACATGTGAAGACAAGTCCGCTTTTCAGAAAGGTGCAGAAAAGGTTATGTTGTCTTTTCAACAAGACTTTTCCTTTTCATTCCGTCCAATGAAGATGTTTCTCCTAGATCCTCTGAGTGAGTATAAAAGGAAGCTTCTAAAGACAGAAAGAAGAGAAGAAAGCTAAGTGCTGAAACCAAGGGTGAACGTGCAAGTGTGTTTTTCATGCATGCAAGCCTGATTGTGTAATACAGTTTCTTTGTGTCTAAGCTGTTCTACATAAGATGTTCCTCTGAGTCTTGTAAACGTAGTGAGTACTTCTTAGTGAGTGTATTCATTGTAGACTAGTTTAAGTCTGTCTTAGACTAGTGAACATACTGTTGTATCTGTCATCTCAGCTTGAACTATTCCGCAGTCAAGCTTGTTTGTAATTAACAAATTGTTGAGAATACATACAAACATTGAGAAAATAGTGTGTAGTTTTTAAATTTGCTGTATTCACCCCCCCTCTACAGCTTAAAGCTATATACTTTGGGAACCTCTCGGGACCTACACCCGTATATTTTGTAATGAAGTATTCCCGTATATTTTCAGCACCTTAATGATATTCTTATCATATACATGAGGAAACAAGCTCAATAAATGCAATAT
>JAANYP010005915.1:0-56266 GCA_020465985.1 Centrapalus pauciflorus | reverse complement strand
TCAATAGCTTTGTTCTTGAGTGAAATACTGGATTTGTTGGAGATGGCTATGGCACTTGTGTTATCACACAGAATAGGAGTTTTCCTAACACTAGCCCATAGTCTTCAAGCGTGATGCTGCATCCACAGAATCTGCCCACAGCACGTCCAGCAGCAATGTAATCACTTCAGCAGTAAAGTGGACACTGAGTCTGCTTCTACTACTCCATCTGACAACTTTCCACCAAGGAGTGTGAACATCCACCTGTTGTGCTTTTCCTATCTAACCTGCACCTGCAAAATCAGAATCTGAATAACCTGTTAGTTTCAAGGCTTGAGTCTTTGGGGTAACCAAAGACACAACATGGGTACCCTTCAGGTATCTGAAGATTCTTTTAAACAGCAGCGATATGTGATTCCTTTGGATCAGCTTGGAACCTAGCACATAAACAGGTGGCAAACATAAATCAGTCTACTGAGCAGTCAAGTATAGCAAAGCCCCAATCATGCCTCTGTAAGCTGTTACTGAAACTTTGCCACTGGTCATCACATCCAATTTTACATTGGTTGCCATTGGGGTTTTTAATAGGAGAACTTTGATCAAATTGAACTTTTTCAAAAGATCTAAAGTGTACTTTCTTGATTTATAAAAAATTTAAGTTGAGGTTTGTTTAACCTGTTAATCCTAAAAAGAAAGTTAGTTCTCCCATCATACTCATTTCATACTTATTTCATGAGTAATGAAAAATTCTTGCAATAACTGCTCATTATAGAACCAAATATTAGTCATCCACATAAATTTGAACAAAGCATATATCAGACTCACTTCTCTATGAACAGTGTGGTACCACTTTAGCTTGGAGTACCACTTGCTCATAGGAATTCATAAGAGTGTCATACCAGGCTCTAGGGGCTTGTTTGAGACCATAGAGAGCTTGTCCAACTTTAGAGACAAAACTTGGGTGTTGTTCATTTTCAAACCAGGACGGCTGCTTGACTATACTTCTTCTTGCAGCTTCCCATTCAAAATGCCATCGTAACACCTTTGAAATACCTTTAGGCTCTTATGAGCAGCGTAGGCTAGATACAAACGAATTGCTTCTAGCCTGGCCACAGGAGCAAAATGTTTCATCATAGTCAATGCCTTCCTCCGTCTGTAGCCCTGAGCAACCAGTCTTGCCGTTATTTCTAATGACATGACCTTGCTCGTCCATCTTGTTTCCTGTAAAACCCATTTTGTGCCAATTAAGTTTTTACCTTTAGGAGCAGGGAACCAACTTCCATACTTTGTTTCTCTCAAACTGATTGAGTTCTTCTTGCATGGCAGTGATCCAATTGGCACTTTAATGCTTCATCAACCCTCTTGGGCTCATCAGTGAAACAAAACTAGAGAACATACAGGAAGTCCCTAAGCTGTCCCACCGTGTTTGTATCCTTTTTGATGTCACCAATTATTTGATCATTGGGGTGACACCTGACCCACTTAGGGATCATTTCAATGATGATTTTCCTCTGAGTTTGTTAACATCTTCAGCAGGTCCTGTTGAACAGCTCTCAAGATTTTCAGACACACTGTTGTCTTGAGCCTGTTCACTTTGTTGAACATGTCTGACCACTATTGAACACATCAGGCAGAGGAACTGGGAAAATCAGCATTGATAGGTTCTGGACATTCAGTTGTAATTAAGTCATTACATTTATTCACACAGGGTGTATTGACATAATCATCATCATGTCCATCATGATTGAGCAGTTTTCCACACTGGGTGTAGTGGAAGCTTTTGAGTCCCTCTACTGATGAATGCATCAATCATCAAGTTAAGCACTCTCGCTGAAACTGATTCAGGAACACTTTGGTGGAGGCATTCTTGGACTCTCAAGTGACATTGATAGATTCATCTATCACCCCTCTCTTTTGTTGTTGTATACGCTGTAGGCTTTGGAGATAGTAGAGTATGCCAACAAACACCTTCATCAGCTGTAGTCAGACATCACTTTATCAGGGATCACATTCAGAAAGGTAATGTGGAGGTAAGTTTTATTTCCACAAATGAACAGCTCGCAGACATTTTCACCAAACCTCTGGATGAAACAAGATTTAATTATCTTATCAGCAAGCTGGGCATGTTAAACAAGAGTGACTAAGTGTCTCTCAAAGGTCTAATAATTTGTATGTTTTACACTGCTCAAGTTTTTCTGAACAGCTTAGACAGAACAGGTTATACATGTTCTGTACTTAGTCATTTGTCTGAAAAACTTGAACAGCTTGAGCATACAACAGGCTGAACAAAAACAGTTTAACCTGTTTATTCGTCCAGCCTGCTCTGATGGTCCAATATTCAACCTGTTCACTTCTTCACACTGTCTTACAAGCCATTGTCTTGTAACCTGTTCTACTATTGAACACAACCTGTTCTCACAAAGGAGAGCAGGCTGAAGGCACAGTTTGAAGGAAGAACAGCTTGAAGACTGAGAACCTTGTGTTGACCCTGATCATCACAGGTTTGACCAACAACGTAGACCAAAAGTTTATTACCTTTCTTCATAATTAAGTTACTTAAATTATGTTTTAATTTAACTTAATTACTGCGGATAATGTGTGTTACGTGTGTTAGTGATTATCAAGGTCAAGTGGTCTGACAAATGTTTCTGACATGGACAACCGTTCCGTTTTTCCGTCAACTATCATTTCAAATCAAACCGCCCAAACCTTTTCTCTCTCATACACACGATCATTCAAATCCTATAAATACCTACATACTGTTTCATCTTCGTCTTCCTCATCATTTCCAGAAATCCTCAAGAACCCTAAAATCGACTAAGTGTCTTTTGCTTCTTCAAACCTCAAAAATTCCCAAATGGCTCACAGACCTAATCCCTTTTCTACCAGTATTTGTTGGTGAGGATGTCGTCAAACACTCATCCATCACCACGATGCTGACCATAAAACCCACCAACTACATTGCAAACCTCACTATCCCCAAAAACTATGAGGGGAAAGGTTACGAACAAATGGTGGAGTTTCTGACAGTTCATCCGTTGAACTACGCAATGACTGCATCTCCTGGTGTCCTGTACCAGGAGATGGTGTATGAGTTCTGGTATACCTGTGCCTACCTTCCAGAATCCAAAGTCATTAAGGGCACAATACTCAATGGGACTCAGACCATTGAGATTAACACTGATCTGCTCAGGGTGGTGCTTCATCTACCAACTGCTGCTTCTTACGATGAGCCCCAAGCTGAAAATGATCAAATGGGCAATCTGCTACGCTTCTGTGGTGTGGCAGAACCCAAAGTTGGAGCAACACTGTTCAGGAAGGATCTCTCTCCTACCTACAGCTTCTTATTCGCCTCTGTGGTGATGTGCTTCAGCAGTAAAGTTGGTTCCTTTGACCAACTGAGCCGTGATGAAATCCCTGTAGTTCTGCAGCTTGTGGATGGAACTACCATGGATATGGCCAAATGGATTTTTCTGAATCTGAGGAACCTGGTGCAGCAAGAGTCACGACCAGCTGCTGTTCGATATCCCAGGTTTCTGAGCCTCATTTTCAAGTATGTATGTGGTGAGCATCTCTATCACTCTCAGCCTCTTCTTGAGACTGCTGCATTCCCAGTTATAGGGAATAGAGTTTTCTATACTCCAGTCCCGCAGAATGAGCCTCCTCTATCAACTCCAATGAGGAGGCTGCTAGGTTTGGTGGAAGGACCCTCTACTGTGAGGGTGGATCCAGAGACTGCTCCCACCAGAAAATCCAAAGCCAGGTCCAAGCTTGTCAAAAGGACCCTGGCAACTGAAGCTGGGCCTGTGAAAAAGAAGGTCAAAACAGCTCAGTCTGAGTCTGTTCCTTTAGCCTCTGTGGCTGAGGGAGAGCAGATTCCTCACCCTGGCTCATCTGTTGAGCCTGAAGCCTTTGTGGCTGGTGCCTCTGTGGCACAAGAGACGATGGAACAGGCCAGCCCCACTGTTCCTAGCCCAGTCTCACATCCTGTCCAAACAGATACTCTCCCTACTCCACAATCACCCACATCATCCGTTCATTACCAAAGAAAATCACTAGCCAAAAAGAAAACAGCCCACAAAACCACCTCCTCTGTTCCCTCTCAACAGGGTTCAGTTGTAAAAGAAGCAACCCCAGCTGCCTCTCCTATTTTGGGAGAAGGTTCAGCTCATCTGGAGCATGCTTCACTCCAATCTGAGTCAACCCAGAGTCAGCCTAGACCCTCTGGTTCCTCCCAACAGGAACCAGTTGTACAAATGGAGATACCCACATCAACTATCCCAGCCTCCCAACAGGCTGAGGATATTGAAAGACAGGAGTCCTCTCCACTCCATACTGTGTCCACACTGTCCCCCACTCATATCTCCTCACACCCTGAGTCTGCACGAGGTGCCCACGCTGCTGATATAGACCAATCAGCAGCTCAGCCTCAAACTTCTGTTCCACATGATTCAGCTGTTCAACACCAAACAGCTGCTGAGGGACCACTATCCCAAGCTGATGAACCTCAGGGATCATACCATCTCTATGGTGAGGCTGCTCCCTCAATGCAAATTCCATCAGCAGGTTTCACCACTGCTGATGTTGAAATGCATATTCCATCTCCCAATGATGAGGTGCCTTAGACCAAGGCACTGCAGAGGGAACCACCACTGGTCTTCATGAGGGTGTTGCAACACAAGCAGCATCGGAAAGGCCCCACACATCATCCCCTTCTCCTGGTGATGCAGCTACAGCCGCTGCTGAAGGACCTCTTGATCCCTCTAACCTGGGTCATCTTACTTTTGCCCAGGCTATGGAGCTTCTATCCCAAGTCCCTCTTCCCTCTCCATCACATCCTCATACTCCAGCCTCATCATCATCGTCTCCCTCTACCCACTCCAAACAATCCACCCATACACCACCATCTCCCAAAGACCTGCCTTTGAAGGATCAGCTTTCTTTGCTGACCAACAAAGTTGGTTCTTTGGAAAACACCATGCACTCCCTACCATCCCTCATCTCAGACTCTATGTCTGAGCAGCTCAAAGGATTCTTTGATATGTTTAAAGAATCCTTCCCAGTCATTCCCCAAACTGACAACTCTCCACAGCTGATTGCACTCACTGCACAGCTGCAAACTGTATCCACCTCTCTCTCCTCTATCCTCTCCTTACAACAGGACTCTGTGTCCTCCATGGCAGCCATTTCCCAACAGCTGTCATCTATCCTCACTTCTTGCAACTCTACTCTTCCTAACACTTTGGCCAGCTTACAAACCATCATTGGTTCCCTATCCAACTCTGTATCATCAGACCTTGCTGATGTGCGAGATTCACTAGAACTTCATCTTGCACAGCAGCAATCTCTGCTGTTCACAGCGTCTGATAGAAAAAATCTTCTTAAGTTGACCACTCTTGCTGATTCCCACACATCTTCTCTTCAAACCTGTCTTTCCCAACTTAGTGAGGTGAAGGATAACTTGGCTTACTTAGTGAACAGCCTTGTTGGTCCTAAATCCTCTAAACCTGCTGGCAAGCCTGCTGACTTTGTGTCTTCAGGCAGACCAGGTGTTGAAGTAGCTGCTTCATCTCCTTCAAAGGGGGAGAAGTCATCTGCCTCGAAGACTAAGTCTAAGGGGGAGAAAACTTCTTCTCCTAAGGAGATACCAGTGTTTGCAACTCACACTGTTCAGCCAGCAGAAATTTTTGAAACAGGTGCTGCTGAAGGTGCTTCTCAAGCTACTATGCCTACTCAGGTTGTCTCTCCAAACCCTGCTCAGTCTAAGGGGGAGGAAATCATTCCTGAGGACAGGCCTAGCAGCAAAAGGAGGCACCTTATTCTATCAGAAGAAGAAGAAGAAGAAGAAATTCCTGAAGCTGCTGTTCCTAAAGCAGCAGCTAATGGAAAAGAAACGGTAGCTAAGGATCCTATGCAGCAGAAACAGGCAGAAATGCAATTTCACAAGGCCAGAGCCAAAGAGATGGGCCTCCCTATGCACAAATACTTTGAGTTTAGGGATGAACAGCTTCAAGCTCTGGAGGAATTAAGAAAAGAAGAAGAATCTGCCAAAGCTGCTAAGTCCTTTGCCCTCCAAGAAGCAAAGAAAATCAAAATGTCTACCTTGGAGGTGCAAAAGAAAATAATGGAAGCTGCCAGGAAATCAGCAGGAGAAAAAGAGAAGGAAGTAGAGAAAGGTACTCAGGTCTCTGTGACCAAATCAACAGTACCCTCTGCCAGAGCCAAATTCCACTTTGACAACTTGGCTAGAAAGAAATTTCATGATGTTGCTACTAGAAGGCTTGCCAAGGAAGCGATTGTCAAAGCGGTTCCCATTTCAAGAAAAGGCACACAGTGGAAACTTCAGATCACCAGGATGGGTGCAACAGGCCCTGAAATGGAATCCTACGATCACACTGATGTTGCACAGATGGGATACAGGGAATGGGTAGAACTGGCAGTTGCTCTGAGCCAGTCTAAGTCAGAAACGGCTAAGACTATCAGGGCATACATCAAGAAGCTGATGGAAAGAGTAAGTGAGTTGGGCCTGATTCCAAAAGAAGTAAAAGAGGGTGTCTCTGTGACATACCCCAAAATAAAGGCCAGAAGGACAAAGAAGGATACAGACATGGAGCTACTCCTTACACTGATTGAACAGGGTGACTATGCCCTTGAAATAAAAGGAGTTGATCATAGTCTGCCTAAAGGAATAGAGTTTGAGGATGGCAAGATTATAGAAGAACCTGAGCTGGGGGCATTTTTTGTAGATCCCCTAACTCAGAAAAAGTGCTTCCAAAGGGCCTCAGAACTATACAAAGTTGATCTGAGACAACGTGCCGCCTTCAGACTTGCAGTTTCTTTCAGGCAGTCTAGCAAATGGAGAGCAGCCATCTGGGATCAGCTCAGAGGCTTCTATGAAAGAGGAGAACTCAATGATCCCAAGTTCATGATCATCAGAAGTGAAGTTGAGGAACTTGAGGATACAAGTGAAGAATTGGAAAGGATGGTTAAGGATCCTTCTTCAGTGATATGAAGTCCATCTACCGTCTGGGTAGGTGAAGAATGGGAGCTGTCCATCAGTTGGACAGGCTTACCGTTTTCTGCTCCCAACTCAAACAGTCCAAACATCTTGTACATAAGTTGTACATCCTGTACATTAGTTGTACATTATTACATGAGTTGTAATTTTTGATTTTACATTAGTTGTAAAATACATTAGTACATTAGTTGTACTCTTGTAAGAACATGTGTTGTTCTAGTATAGTCAAGAATCAGTGTATATATAAACTGATCTTTTACTTTACTATAATGTTGTAATTTTATTTCAGCAAATGTACTGTAAAATATATAGTGATTTTTGATAAGACCAGCTTGAACTGGTTATTGCAAATAGGGGGAGATTGTTAGGCACAAAAAGGCCTCAGTCAAACCTGTTCTACATCTGAGGGGGAGATTTTATAATCAAACCTGTTGATGCATTTGAAGGTTGAATTTAAGGCCTGTTATATGCCTTATTGAAACCTGAAAATGATTTGCAATATCAGTCTAAAGCTGTTCTATATGTTGCATGTGTTGCAACTAAGACAGTTTGTCCAAGCTGCTCTGTCTACTGAACAGGCTGGACATAAACTGTCTACGCTGCTCTACACTGTTGAGCAGCTTGGGCAATTTTAAAGTGTTCTGTTCTTTGTGAACAGAACCTGTTCTTTGTGAACAGGCTAAACACTTTATGGAATATGTTTCCAAGTCATCATGTATTGTTTTTGACTACAAGATCAGTTTACAAAGTCGAAGACAAAGTGGAAAACAGAACTGCTCAGCCTGCCCACGCTGTTCTGTAACATGAAGACAAAAGGATATTTGAAAAAGGGTGACAGACCTTTTTCTTATATCAAAATAGGCCTTCAGGGAAGAAAGACGCAAAGTTGACATTTCTAAATTAGTTAAAGGCAATGCAACAGTAGACAAAGTAAAAAGACAAAAGTTCTGCACATATGAAGACAAGTCTGCTTTTTAGAAAAGTGCAGAAAAGGTTATGTTGTCTTTTCAACAAGACTTTTCCTTTTCATTCTGTCCAATGAAGATGTTTCTCTGAGATCCTCTAAGTGAGTATAAAAGGAAGCTTCTAAGGTCAGAAAGAAGAGTAAAAAAAAAAGCTAAGTGCTTAAACCAAGAGTGAACGTGCAAGTGTGATCTTCATGCATGCAAGTCTTCTGTAAACCAGCTTCTGTGTGTCTAAGCTGTTTTACCTAAGCTGTTCCTTAAGTCTTGTAAACACAGTGAGTGCTTCTTAGTGAGTGTATTCATTGTATACTAGTTCGAGTCTGTCTTAGACTAGTAAGCATACTATTGTATCTGTCATCTCAGCTTGAACAATTCCGCATTCAAGCTTGTTTGTAATTAACAAATTGTTGATAATACATACAAACATTGAGAAAAGAGTGTGTAGTTTTTAAAGTGCTGTATTCACCCCCCCTCTACAGCTTATAACTATATACTTTGGGAACCTCTCGGGACCTACAGGAACAATCTAGTGGGCTTGGCGGCAGCAAGGTTGGTAATAGGTTAAGAACCCACCAGGATATGCACTAACCAGGTTGTCCTTCACCTCAGCTAACTGGGTAAGGCAGTTGTCAAGAGAGGTGGACTGAGAGGTAGAAGTGGTTAAAAGAATGGAAATGGCAGCCATGCCAGTGTCACTGAACATTAGACTCTTAAGCTGTGCAAGAGTAGTGCACGAGTAATGCTGAACATCCTCAAAACCTGATGCCATAGTGTTAGACAGAGATACCACCAAGGTATTCAAATAGTCTAAAGTGGAAGGTAGAGAGACAGAGTAGGTTTCAGCAAGACTTGACAGTTGTTGCGAAACAACTGCCAAGCTAGACACAGAGTCTTCTTGATTGGAAAGGAGAGAGGATAGAGAAGTGATGAAGTGAGTGCAAGCAGCTGGGAGGAGTAGTCAGGTTATGGAGAGGGAGATGGAAAGGATAACTTAAAGAAAATCAAGAAATCCCGTATATTGTGCAGACACAGAGTCTGCAAATGTCTTTTCCTGTCATTGGTTTTGGACACAGGCAGAAATCTTGTCTTCCATTAAACGCCTTCGATTGCCTTCTGAACGGGTGTCCCTGTGGTAGAAACCTTTTGTGACCAACATAACTCTGCTTGCATGATATGGATGAGGTATTTTCATTGGGAACCAAAAAATTGTTTGTAAAAAGTAAGTTTATCCAATGTGCTCTCATACCCCAAATGTGCTCTCATACCCCAAATGTGCAAGTCCTTCAAATATGGTAGTAGAGGTGAAATCATTAATACCTTCGGCATCTAGCAGTTATAAGTGCCCACGAATAGAGTCCTCGGTGATAGTGACCGGTTGGCCATCAACAGTAGAGTCAATGGAAGTGATTCCATCAATAGTTCGAGTACGAACATGACTCCAAAATTCCTCCAGTTGAGGAATGTAAATTGTAGGATTCAGCATCAAAGCATAATAGATGTGTGTATATCTCAAGAATTTCATCATCTCGTGGAAATCATCCAACTCAGCATGCTTCAAAATGTAGGGCTGACAGTTGTGCACGTTGACAATCTTTAATTTCGCCATCAATGCATCCTGAATTCAAGAACTAGGGTTTCAAGTGAAAGTGGAAATGCGATTTAAGGCTCTGGATTTGAAACTGGTAGTTTGAATAGTTTTTCCCGTGGTTGAAATTAATCAAGTATTACCATTCACTTAGGTTTTATATAATCAATTCAATTAAATTCAATTCCAATCCGTTCCATTCCATTCCATGAATAATAAACATAGGTTAAAATAAATTATTTAATTTTTATAAACTTAGGTTATATAAAATCAATTCAATTCAATTTCGTTCCATGAATAATAAAACTTAGGTTAAAATTGATCAAGTAATTTTATAAACTTAGGTTATATACAATCAATTCAATTCCATTCCATTCCATTCAATGAATAATAAAACTTAGGTTAAAATTAATCAAGTAATTTTACAAACTTAGGTTATATACAATCAATTCAATTCATTTCCATTCCATGAATAATAAAACTTAGCTTAAAATTAATCAATTAATTTTATAAACTTAGGTTATATACAATCAATTCAATTCCATTTCATTCCATGAATAATAAAACTTAGGTTAACATGAATTCAATTCCATTCCATTCTATGAATAATAAAACTTAGGTTAAAATCAATCAAGTAATTTTTTAAACATAGGTTATATATAATCAATTCTATTCTATTCCATTCCATGCATAATAGAACTTAGGTTAAAATTGATCAAGTAATATTATAAACTTAGGTTATATACAATAAATTCAATTCAATTCATTCCATGAATAATAAAACTTAGGTTAAAATTAATCAAGTAATTTTATAAACTTAGGTTATATATAATCAATTCAATTCCATTCCATTCCATGAATAACAAAACTTAGGTTATAATTAATCAAGTAATTTTGTAAACATAGGTTATATATAGTCAATTCAATTCCATTCAATTCCATGAATAATAAAACTCAGATTAAAATTAATCAAATAATTTTATAAACTTAGGTTATGTACAATCAATTCAATTCCATTCCATGAATAATAAAACTTTGGTTAAAATTAATCAAATAGTTTTATAAACTTAAGTTATATACAATCAATTCAATTAAATTCCATTCCATGAATAATAAAACTTTGGTTAAAATTAATCAAGTAATTTTATAAACTTAGGTTATATATAATCAATTCAATTCAATTCCATTCCATGAATAATAAAACATAGGTTAAAATTGATCAAGTAATTTTATAAACTTAGTTTATAAAATACTTAACAGCTTGAGAAAATGCGCTAACAGCTTGAGAAATGGCACTACCAGTTCGAGATTTGCAAAAACTTAATTTCTCAATTTAACTCAAGTGAAGAATAAAACTTAGGGTAAAATTAATCAAGTACTTTTATAAACTTAGGTTATATACAATCAATTCAATTCCATTCCATTCCATTCCATTCCATGAATAATAAAACTTAGGTTAAAATTAATAAATTATTTTTATAAACTTAGGTTGTATACAATCAATTCAATTCAATTCAATTCCATTCCATGAATAATAAAACTTAGGTTAAAATTAATCGAGTAATTTTATAAACTTTATTAGGTTATATACAATCAATTAAATTCCATTCCATTCCGTGAATAATAAAACTTAGCTTAAAATTAATCAAGCAATTTTATAAGCTTAGGTAATATACCATCAATTCAAGTACATTCCATTCCATAAACAATAAAACTTTGGTTAAAATTAATCAAGTAATTTTAAAAACTTAGGTTATATACAATCAATTCAATTCCATGAATAATGAAACTTAGGTTATAATTAATCAAGTAATTTTATAAAACTTAGATTATATTCAATTCAATTCCATTCCATTCCATGAATAATAAAATTAGGTTATAATCAATTCAATTCAATTTCGAAAAAAAACCTATTGTTATTGAGAAAAATACTCTTACTAACACAATAGGATGTATCTTATTTTTAGGGGCATTTACGTCATTTCACTAGAAATATGAAAATAGCATCTTGTAATGACCTCGCGCTTACATCATCCAGTGCCCTTTTCCTATACCTGCCATTCATCTTCCCCAACGTCGGAACAGAGCATCACCATATAATCATAAAAGATACGATCTTCTGCAAATCATCGTTTCAAACTCTCGCCAAGCAACTACGCAAATCAGATTAACGATTATGGAGCTTCCGGACGAAGTAATAGCAAGGATATTGGGGTTTTTGGGGGCATCAAGTGCCTCTGAACGTTTTAAAAGCAAGAGAATGTAAGTTTAGTAAGCCTAGCATATACTATCGATTCAACTAAGATAATGATGTATTTGCCTATTTTAGAGATAGATTAAGGTTAATGAACCGTAGCCCATTCATTAGGGCTTAGATTTTAGATTTTCTGAATGAACATGAGTACGTTTTATTAAGAAATTAAACAATTGATAATATTGTATTCCCTATTTAAGAGTACGTTTTATTAAGCTTTTATGTCTACATTCATTATAGTTGCAAAACCTTACAATGAGAAGCAGAGTCTGATGTTGTTTATCAGATTATGGAAGTTGATTCCATCCTTCGAATAGGGTTTATGGGGCCAAAAACTGAACTGCTACACCTTTTGAGGGAGAAGGGAAACATAAACTTGTTATTTAATGATGGATGGGTACACTTTGTTTGCCATGCTTTCTATTGTTTTTTTTTATTTGCCTAAACATAAAATACATATTTATGTTTCTGTTCATCTTGATCAACAGCTAAATATCTTTTATGCGGGTAATGAGCCTCAAGGAATGGAGAGGCTCCAACGGGCAGCAAGTTTGGGAGCGCTTCATGCTATGTTTGTCCTTGGAATGCTGTTAGTGGCACAAAGTGGACAAAGCGTAGAAGACGCAAGGAGCCTGTTGAATGCTGCTTTCAGGAAATCAGCAGGGCGTCTGCAGACGGTCACAGAATTGGCTGGCAAAGTCAGACGTTTGTTGATGCACGATCTCCCAAGGCTGTTACCAAGGCATTTCAACAGGCTCAGAGTTACTTGTCAACAACACAATTGGCAAGATGATGCATTACTTATAGGGTTTCTTTTTGGCAATGAATACATTTTTAGTTGTAATGTTTGTATTTGGGATGCTTATTACCGCCATTTTACACAACCCTGGGATGTCAATGTATAGTTTTGATACAATTTTATACAGAATACAATGCTAATACTTGTAATTACTACAAGCAGGTTTTGATTTATAATACAATATATGTTTAGGTTTATTAGAAATGTTGGTTGATCATTTTGTTTGTTTGAATTCAAATTAGAGTAAATTTCAAAAATGGTCCTTAAACTATACCCAGGTTGCAGGTGTAAGTTATTTAGCTTATATAACTTTGGTTGTTAACAACTTGAGAAAATGCAATAACAGCTTGAGAAATTGAACTAACAGTTCGAGATTTGCAAAAACATAATTTTGCAATTTAACTCAAGTGAATAATAAAACTTAGGTTAAAATTAATCAAGTAATATTATAAACGTAGGTTATATATAATCAATTCAATTCCATTACATTCCATGTATAATAAAACTAGGGTTAAAATTAATAAAGATATAAGTTATATCATTATCACTTACAAGATAAAAAAGGCCAAAGAATATACATGTTAGACTCGAACACGTGACCAACCCAACACCATCCACCACCATTACCACTAAGCTAAGTCATGCATTTTTGTATTTTTTTCATAAAACATTTCTAATATTTTTCTTACTAATTTTGGAGCGAAAGTTTTTTGGAATATTTTAAACATGGAGCTAAAATTTATGCGAACATGTTTAATTAGACTTGACGATTTACATTCCTTAAACTTCCATGATTACAGTTAATGCCTACAAACACAATCATTAATTTGTTTTTACACTTTTCTGTCGAATCTTCATCATTTTTAATCTTTTTCAACTCTCTCCAAAAGAACTAAAGGATCATGGATACTGAAACCATGAACAATCAACTTCTTATTCAAAATAATGGCGAGGCAGATGATCATGATGGATAAGAATTAGAGGAGTATGATAATTATGATGAACAACATGAGATGGATCATGTTGCATTCAATTCAAAACCAATCAAAATAGTTCCGCCGAGGGCATAACAAGGTTATCTATGTTTCGCTACCGGTACAACACACCCGGTGCATTAAAGCTCAAGGTAACATTTGATACATTGGATAGGCTAACAGGGGATCACAGAACAGTGTTTGCATGTTTTTTAAGAGACATAGTTCGTGAGCACATAGGCTTGAAGATTCTGTCATGGAAGAAGGTCGATTCAGAAGCAAGAGCTAAGCTGTGGGATGAAATCACAGTTAGTTTTAACCAATTATGTTTAATTTCTTAATGTTCAAAAAATTAACAAGATTGCTGTTAATCAGATTTGTGTATTTAATTTATTATTTGCATCGATATTTTGATATTGATGAGACATACAGAAAGTTAATAATGAATCGTCTTGGTGCACATCTAAGGAAATTCAGAAGGAAATTGAGGGAAAAATACATACTTCCTAACAAAGATACACCTTCAAAACTAAATCAAGTCCCGCCCAAGTATAGTGAAATTTTCAAGCCCAAGGAATGGGTTGATTTCATACTGTATATGAGCACAGTGGCTTACCAGGTTTTGGTTATATTATAATTAAGTCCATACATATATCTTTCATATTATATTTTGGGTTGCAAACGTTAATTAAGTATCATTTTGTTCTGAAATTAAGAAAAAGTCAGATGCATCTAAAGAGGGGCCATGTCTGTTTATCCGCATACTATGGGACGAGGTGGATACGAATATGTGAAAAAGAAACTGGTAACTACATTTACAGAACAGTAATTTGTTTCTGTTTTCTATTTTCTAAGTACTATATATATATACTAATTGATTTAACTTTACATGTGTATTTGATGATTATAAGATCGAAGAAAAAGTAATTGAAGCAGATGAAGAACCGCCACGTGGTATATTGTGGTTGAAAGGAAGGCAAAACAAAGAAGGGGTATTTCGATATGAATGGACTAAAGCAAAGGCCGATGAAGTAGTAAGCATTTTGACATATATATGCTAATACATAATTTAATTACATATTCATGTTTATTTTCATGAAACAAATTACTTACTGCCTATTGAAATCTTTAATGCAACGAGCCACCGAGGACAATATCCTAGCCGGAACCTTAATGGTTGATGAGGGGACCGATTCCTTGACAGAGGTATTTGGTCCCGAAAATTCGGGATATGGAAGAGGAGTGGGAAGCGGAGTGACAATCAGAAAGTATTTTAATATTCCTCAAAGAAAAGCATCAGATGATGAGAGAGTCAAACTACTTCAAGCAGAATTTGCTGGTAAGAGATGCGAACGTGAAGCTGATCTTTATGTCTTTCTTGATTGTAGCACCTTCTGTTATTATCAATAAGCAACTTGATCATTTGACTCTAGCAGCTTGAGTTTCTTGAACTAGCATCTTGAGTTTCTTGAACTAACAGCTTTAGAATTTTAAGCACCCCAGAAGTATGCTAACAGCATGAAAAACTCAACTAGCAGCTTGACATTTATACTAAATGATATTTTCCCAACAATATATGTATTCATCCAAAATATTCATATGTACATTGATCTTCAGTTTAATCAAATTCTGATGCATGCATACACACAAATTAAAAATAAATACATAATAATCGTTATCATTTTCTTTAGATGTTCAGCTATAAGCTGTGGAACATAAAGAGGACAAACATAATTGCTAAGGGTACTCTCTACTTGACAGATGAAAAAGTGTTGCTTCATAACACACCACTCCCAGATGATTGCTACAAAGTGTCCGTTGAGTAATCGATAGGGGATGCAGCTTGTATTCCGGATGAAGGAACAATGGTTTCAAAACAGCTAAAGACGCAGTAGATGGTTTTTATGCATGGCCCAAGGACAAAGTGATTATTGATAAGGGTCACGAGGTATTTAATCTGCCAACATATATATATATATATATATATATTGTTTATTATTTTAGTTTAGTGTTTCATAGATATACGCCTTGTTTCTTATTACAGGTAACAACACCAAATTTTGGACAAAAGGCAGCAGCTGGTGCTGCACCAGAAGTAAAACGAAAGTGCAACAAACAACAACCGATTGGTGTGACTAGTCATGATTTGCAATTACAAAAGCAAGCAAAGAGCAATTGAAGAGTCAAAAGGCATTACGTTACAGTGCTGTTTAATTAGCTGATGCAATTACTGTACATGTACATACTCCAATTTTTATTTGTGGTGCTATATATATATATATATATATATATATATATATATATATATATATATATATATATATATATATATATATATATATATATATATATATATATCATATGATCACATGTTGTGGCCACTGTTTGATTAATTATTTGTGAGAATAAATAGTGCATAAATCTTAAGTGGTCATTGGGTGAACTATTAATAGTCACACTTCTTAACACCTACAACCACTTTTGGCATAATTTTATGTGACCAAAGCTCACAAGAAGACACTCGTTGTGCGACCAAATGGTTGCAATCAGCGACAGTTACATAAAATAAAGGGGCCATTGCATTGACAATAGTCACATAGTATACAAGTTTAGCACACTTAAAACAACATATGGTCACACTTCTTAACACCTATAGCCACTTTTGGCATAATTTTATGTAACCAAAGCCCATAAGAAGACACTCGTTGTGTGACCAAATGGTTGCAATCAGCCACACACACATAAAAGTAAAGTGGCCATTGCATTGACAATAGTCACACAAAATACAAGTTTACCTCACTTAAAACAACATATGGTCACTGTTAGGCACAAAAAGGCCTCAGTCAAACCTGTTGTATATCTTAGGGGAGATTATTAATCAAACCTGTTTGATGCACTTGAAGGTTTATATTAAGGTCTGTTAATGACTTATTGAAGCCTGAAAAGTGATTTTCAATATAAGTCAAAGCTTCTTACCCTGTTGCATTTGTTGCAACTATGGCAGATTGTCCAAGCTGTTCTATTCTGTTGAACAAGCTGGACATAAACTGCCTACGCTGCTCTAACCTGTTGAGCAGCTTGGACAAATTCTAAGTGTTCTGTTCTTTGTGAATAGCACCTGTTCTTTATGAACAGGCCAAACACTTTATGGAATATGTTTTCATGTCTTTATGTATTGTCTTGGACCAAGAGATTAGTTTACAAAGTCGAAGACAAAGTGGAAAAACAGAAACTGCCAAGACTGCCTACGCTGTTCTGTTACATGAAGACAAAGTGGATATTGGAAATAGGCGACAGACCATTTCTTCTATCAAAATGGCCATTCCAGAAGATGAAAGGTTTAAAATTGACATTCCTCTTTTGGTTAAAGCCTTCTGCAACAGAGACAAAAAGGAAAAAGACAAAGATTCTGCAATGTAGAGACAAATACTGCTTTGTAAGAACGTGCAGAAAAGTATTTTTGTCTTTTTGGAAAGACTCTCCACTATCTCCTTAACCAATGAGGAAGTTTCACTGGGATTCTCTATGAGAGTATAAAGAGAAGCTTCTATGAAATGTGAAATAACCAAGAGTGTGATATTTCTAAACGTGCAAAGAAGTGTGTTTTCATGCATGCAAAGTCTGCTTGAATAAAACAGTTAAGTGTGTCCAAGCTGTTCTTGTTCAAGGTGTCTGTCTGTCTGTCTTGTATTGTCAGTGAGTTCATATTTGTGAGTGTATTCATTGTAACTAGTCTGAGTGAGTCTTAGATTAGTAATCTCTGTTGTTTCTGTCATCTCAGCTTGAACCATTCCGCAGTTCAGGCTTGTTTGTATTTACACTTGTTGATAATATACATATAAACATTGAGAAAGGGTGTTGAAAATTTAAATAGTTGTATTCACCCCCCCCCCCCCTCTACAGCTTAGAAAAACATATTAGGAAAACCTTTTGGGAGGTACAGTCACACTTTTTAACACCTACGGCCACTTTTGGCATAATTTTATCTGACCAAATCCTACAAGAAGACACTCGTTGTGTGACCAAATGATTACAATCACCGACACATACATAAAAATAAAGTGGCCATTGCATTTACAATAGTCATAAAAAACACAAGTTTATCTCACTTATAAACATCATATGGTCACACTTTTTAACACCAACGACCACTTTTGGCATAATTTTATGTGACCAAAGCCCACAAGAAGACACTCGTTGTGTGACCAAATGGTTGCAATCAGCCACACATACATAAAAATAAAGTGGTCATTGCATTGACAATAGTCACACCAAATACAAGTTTACCTCACTTAAAACAGCATATGGTCAGACTTCTTAACACCTACAACCACTTTTGGCATAAATTTATGTGACCATAGCCCACAAGAAGACACTCGTAGTGTGACCAAATGGTTGCAATCAGCCACACATATATAAAAATAAAGTGGCCATTGCATTGACAATAGTCACACAATATACAAGTTTACCTCACTTAAAACAGCATATGGTCACACTTTTTAACACCTACGACCACTTTTGGCTTAATTTTATGTGACTAAAGCCCACAAGAAGACACTCATTATGTGACTAAATGGTTGCAATCAGCCACACATACATATAAATAAAGTGGCCATTGTATTGACAATAGTCACATAAAATACAAGTTTACCTCACTTAAAACAACATATGGTCACACTTCTTAACACATACAACCACTTTTGGCATAAATTTATGTGACCAAAGCCCACAAGGAGACACTCGTTGTGTGAAAAAATGGTAGCAATCAACCACACATACATAAAAATAAAGTGGCCATTGCTTTGACAATAGTCACACAAAATACAAGTTTACCTCACTTAAAACGGCATATGGTCACACTTTTTAACACTTGCGACCACTTTTGGCATAATTTAATGTGATCAAAGCCCACAAGAAGACACTCGTTGTGTGACCAAATGGTTGCAATCTGCCACACATACATAAAAATAAAGTGGTCATTGCATTGATAATAGTCACACAAAATACACTTTTGCTTGATTTTAAAGAGCATATGGTCACATATTTTATGGTTTTGGTCACTCTTTGTAAATGGATACGACCAATAACCATCTAATGTGACTGTATGGACCCTTTGGTCACGGTAGGGGTGGGCAGTATTTGGTCCAACACCAAGAAAACCGAAAACCAAACCGAATCCGATTAAAACCAAACTAAATTTAAAATCTGGTTTTTGGTTTGGTTTCAGACCAAACCGATTATAATTCTCGGTTTTTAGATTGGTTTATGGTCTAGCCAATAGCAAACCAAACCAAACCAAACCGAATTACTGAATATATATATATATATATATATATATATATATATATATATATATATATATATGAAAATGAAGCGTGAAGCTGTGAAGTCATGAATGATTGTGAGAGCAAATGATTGAAGAAGAAAATAATATGAAGCTCGAATGTTAGGCTGTTTTGAAACATGATATTTTTAGGGTTAATGTCTTTTGACGTAAACGATTTTACGTATGTTAACTTTATATTTTTGGATCGTATTTGGCAATTAAAGATGCTGGAAAGTTTTGTTGTTTAATATTGGGTTAATATTGAAAAAACCTCATCAACTTTCTTCATTTTCACGATTAAGTCCCTAAACTTTTTTTCTTATTGTTTAAGTCCCTAAACTATTTTTGTCTTATTCAAAAGTATATATTTGACCTGCTTGACCGGTTACCAAACAAGTTATATTTGTTTTTTCACTTGATAATGTTGTAAAAAACCTACCATCTTTCCATATTTTAGCGATTAAGGCCCTAAACATTTTTGTTTTATCAGTTGATTTTACCGGCTAATCTGGTAGCCGGTCAAAAATATACACTTTTGAATAAGACAAACATAGTTTAGGGATTTAAACAATTGAAAAAAAAGTTTAGGGACTTAATTGAGAAATTGAGAAAAGTTGGTTGGGTTTATTCAATATTAACCCTTTAATATTTGGTTTATAAACCAAACCAAACCAAATTCAAATTTGGTTTATAGTTTGGTTTACGTAGCTATGAGTTTTGTTTGGTTTGGTTTTTGGTTTAGGACAAAAAAAATTTCAAACCGAAGAAACCAAACGAAGGAAACCAACGAACCCATAAACCAAACCGTTGATCACCCCTAGGTCATGCGACCTTTAGTCACACACACAATGAAAAAACAAGTGTGATCGTATGTATGGTTATCGTCACACATTTCTGGTGTGACCAAAGCCAAAATTTGTACCAGTGCAAAGCCTACAGAATCGACATGATATCAATGAGTTCATCTTTGTGAGTGTATTCATCGTAACTAGTCTGAGTGAGTCTTAGATTAGTAATCTCTATTGAATCTGTCATCCCAGCTTGAACTATTCTGCAGACCAGGCTTGTTTGTAATTAACACTTGTTTATAATATACATACAAACATTGAGAAAGTGTGTTGAAAATTTATATAGTTGTATTCATCCCCCCCTCTACAGCTTAGAACAACATACTAGGGAAACCTTTTGGGACCTACAACTGGTATCAGAGCAGTTTAGAGTGTGTGTTAACTCTAGATCTCTCATTACTCCCTATTTCCCATCATGGATAACAGTGTTGCCATCTCTTCCTCTTACTATGACAATGGCTCAATGGCAAAGCCTCCCAAATTCAATCTTCAAAACTTCTCTTGATGGACGTGCAAAATGATGCTCTACTTGGAGAATTTGGATGTACAACTACCTGAGATAGTAATGGAAGGTCCCTATGTGCCAACCTCTGTTACTACTATAACTCCTACTACTGAAGGAGTTGTTCCTAAAGTCAGGACTATTGAGAAGGAAAAAGCTCAACGGTCTGATGAAGACAAAAGGCTGGTCGTTCTTTATGCAAAGGCTAGGAACAACCTTGTTATTTCTCTTCCTGATGATGTGTTCAAACAAGTTGAGAAAATGAAGACTACAATGGAGATGTGGGATACTTTGTGTACCGTCTATGATGGTCCCACTATCACACTGGATAACAGGATCAACAATCTTGTTAGACAATATGAACTATTCTTTGCAAAGCCAAAGGAGTCACTCACTGAAACCTACACCAAGTTCACTGCCTTGATAAATGATCTCAAAGCTCTTGGGATCACTAAAGACAATTTAACTTTGGTGAACAAATTTCTGGGTATTCTGCCTGAGTAATGGAATTACTTCTTTACTATCCTCAGAAACTCAGACACCATCAGAGGCATGGATCTTGTGATCTATGGATCCTTGCTGAATGATGAACAGTCAAGGCAACAGAAAAGAAATACATTACAGATGTCCAAAAGAGGTGTTGCCTTAGTGGCCAGCGTGAGACAACCTGCTGCTCAGGTGTGTGATGTGTTCACATAAGCTGATCCACAGGCTGATGATGAAATGGAAGAACTGTCAGAGGAAGAAGACTGTGAAGACATTAATGAATTTGATGATGAGCAAATGATTGCTATGCTTGTCAGGAAATTCAATAAGAAGAGGTTTGGTGGAAAGATGCTACAAAAGAAGTCAGGTGCCATAAAAAAAAAGAAAGCATTTAACAAAACTAAGGGTGAGTGCTTTAAATGTGGCAAAACATGTCATATAGTTACTGACTGTGTGTCTAAGGCTGTTGGCTCCTCATCCAAACCATACAAGACAAATAAAGACGATCGCTACAGGGTTAAGTACCTAATGGCCATGGGTAAGCTGAGAAAGTTGGAAGACTTGGTGGCTTCCAACAAGCAGAAGGGACTCATGGCAGAGACTTGTGACTGGGAGGAGTCTGATCCATCATCTGATGAAGAGGACAACAATTGTCTTATGGCCAACACTGATGTTCCATCAACAAGCAACTTCAAACAGGACTTGCCTGAAGCTGAAGCTCTCAGCAGCTTAGAGAACTGGAACCGAACTGTGATGTATAAGGTACAAATTTTTTTGGATTACAGTTCTGATGAAAAAGTTAAATGTTTGAATATTTACTTTTTGATTTAAAAGATGCTGTTGAGAAGCATGATGCTTTGAAGTCTAATATCTCTAAATGGAAAGCTGATCTCAACAAACAGGTTTATCAGACCTTAAAACACTGACAGTTTGTGTGAAAAAGCTTTAAAGATTGATGATGGAATGTGTTCTCCATCAAATCAGCCTGCTAAGTGCATAGCTGGATCACATAAACAAAAGAAGGGAAAAAAAGTTCAACCTGCAGCTTTGGACACTAAACCTGTCAACAAGACAGGTTCTGGATCTAAAGCTGATGGGAAGAAACCTGTTAACCCTTTTAAAGCTGAACATTTTGAGAAAAAGTTTTCAAAAGGAAACCAGCCTGCTTTCAATAGGGGCAAGTCTCATGTTGAAAGTAAATCTGCTGTGATTTCAAATAAGTTTTTAAATGATAGTGGAAAACTGGTTATAAACGAAGGAAAATCTTCTAAAACCAGAAGCAGTGATTATGTTGATAGGCAACATTCATCACATCTCAGTAAAGGCAAGGGCAAAGCTATTGCTCAACCTGAGAAATTTGGGAATAAGTTTCCCAAACTTGAGGAAGGACAAAAGCCAACTAAACTTCCTATATTTGATCTCTGCCCCCCTAAAAAGAGGAAAGAGGAGACAAGTAAAGCAGTTGCTATTGTGCCTACCACTGAAACCGTTGGTTCTTCAAAAAATAGTAATAAGTTTGCTAAACCTGCTGAGAAGGCCAACAAGGATATCCGAGAATTTGTTTCTGGGAGTACTTCTTCCAAAAAGTCTAAAAAGAAAAAATGCTATAAATGTGGGAAGAAGACCCATATCGCCAAAGACTATCCTGAAATTGGGGACATGAGGCCTGCTCACACTGCTAGTTCCAACATTGCAAAAAGCAGCAGTGTTGGAAGTAACATTGTCATTGAGGAGAGTATCCAAGCTGATACAATCCAAATTGGAAATAGTAGTGTAGATCTAAGTGATCCATCAACAAATGTTGATGAAGAAGGAGAACTCATCCTTATGATGAGTTCCCCTAAAAACTAATATTTTCCCATGACACTCTGCAGGTTAAACAACCAAGCCAGGTTTGACACTTGCACAACGGCTGCTTAGGCCACATGACAGGTTGCAAAGATTTGCTGAGTGATCCCAGGCCTGGAAAAGGGCCAAAAGTCACCTTTGGTGATAATGTTCAGAAATCCACAGAAGGACATGGAACCCTTCAAGCTAGTGCTGCAATATTCAATAGAGTAGCCTATGTGTCTGGGCTAAAACATAATCTTGTTAGCATTAGCCAACTGTGTGATGTTGGCTACAAGGTTAACTTTGATGAGCACCTGGGATACATACTGGATCCTCAAGGCAAGGTTGTGCTGTGTGCACAAAGGAAGAAAGGTGTATATGTTGTGGATATGAAATCAGCTGATCCCACAACTAAAACTTGCTTTATCTCAAGGAACAATGTAGACCTAAATTGGTTATGACACAAAAGACTATCACACCTGAACTTCAAGAATATCAATAAACTATGTAAGAAAGAGTTGGTAACAGGTTTGCCTTCTATAACCTTTGTTAAGGATAAACTCTGCACAGCTTGTGCGAAAGGCAAGCAGAGAAAAACATCTTTTAAATCCAAGCATAATTTTTCTATTGATACTCCTCTCTTCTTAACCCACATGGACTTGTTTTGACCTGTCAGTGTCCCAAGTCTAGGAGGTAGAAGATACACTCTAGTAATGGTTGATGAGTTCTCCAGGTTTACATGGGTGATCTTCCTTAAGACCAAAGGAGAGGCTGCCAGAGAGATTATTCGATTTCTCAAAAAGATGGAAGATCTAAACTCTGCTCAAGTCAAGCAGCTTAAAAGTGATCATGGTACTGAATTCAGAAATAGTACTCTTGAGGACTTCTGTGAAGAAAGAAGGATATCACAAAACTTTTCAGCTGTAAGAACTCCACAACAAAATGGAGTTGATGAAAGGAGGAATAGAACCCTCATTGAAGCTGCTAGAACCATGTTGTGTGCATCAGGTTTGCCTTCATCATTTTTGGCAGAAGCTGTCAACACTGCCTGCTTCACTCAAAACAGATCCTTAGTGGTGAAAAGGTTTAACAAGACTCCTTATGAGTTAATCAAAGGGATAAGGACAAATATAAGCTATTTCCATGTGTTTGGATGCCATAGGCCTGCTTCATTCTGAATCAGAGGGATCGACTGGAAAAATTTGAACCCAAAGCTGATGAAGGTGTGTTTGTTGGATATTCTGCTGTTTCTAAAGCCTACAGAGTATACAACTACAAAAGAAAGGTGATAGACGATTCTATCAATGTCACCTTTGAGGAGTCTACGAATGCCCCTACCAAAGCTGAACCTGAATCAATTTCAGGAGAGTTCACCTTTGATGATCTTATGCATTCAAATGTTGAGGAAAAGGACTCAAAAGCTTCCACTTCACCAAGAGTGGAACCCGCTAACCGCAATGGACATGATGATGATTGTTTTGATACACCCTATGTGAATAAGTGTACTGACATAATAAATGCACAATGTCCAGAACCAATCAATGTTGATTTCCCTGAATCCTCTGCTGATGTGTTCAACAATAGAGATTCATGTTCAGTAGGTGAATAGGCTCAAGATAACAGTGTGTCTGAAAATCTTGAAAGCTGTATTGCAAGACCTGATGAAACTGAAAATGATACATGAGAATCTTCATTTGTTGGTACATCCGGTGTGACGACAGCAATCTAGTTTTTGTTATTGATATCATCATTGTGTATGATGTTTACATTTGCATGGTAAGTTCTAGACTATTAGAATTAGTTCTATAATAAGTTCTAGGAATAAGTTCTAGATTAAATTCTAGAATAAGTTCTAGGTGAGAATAAGTTATAGGTGAAAATAAGTTCTAGGTGAAGATAAGTTCTAGAACAAGTTTAAAGATAAGTTCAAGAACAAGTTCAAAGATAAGATCGAGAACAAGTTCAAAGATAAGTTCATAGGGTAGAGTTTGAACTTAGTGAAGCTAAGTTCGTGAGGAGCGTCTACTCGAACTTATCGGCTATATAATGAACTTATCTTTGTGAATTCAAGGATCTTTGACGGCTCAGAGGTTCTGTCGAACTTGAGAGCAAACAGAGCATCCATTCGTTTTATTCAGAGACTTTTGCAGAGATTGACGCCCAGAGCTCGTATTGTGCACCTACGAACTTGTGAGCAGAGAGTCATTTGGAGAGATTCACGTGTCGGGACATTCGTCGTTACGTCTATCATTGTGTTAGTCTCTGTGTTTCCGTTTGCATGATCGATCCGTTTAACCCCTAACAAGGATTTCGCACTCGTTAGACGGTGTCGCGTCAAGATAAGATCCGTAGGTAGGTGACCTTACAAGTGGTATCAGAGCCAATAATGTTCATCGTGTTCTTCGCGTTCATCTAAACATTTTGGCTTCTTGACGTTATTGACCGGAAAAAATCACGTTTTCATAGTTTTTTGAGTTTTACAAGCAAAGTAACGGAGAAAATTTTATATTAGTTCACTTTTTCGGTCGAAATCATTGTTTTTAACCTTAAATACATTGGTTTAAAAATGTAAACTTGAAAAAATCGAATTTTTGGCCGTTTCTCGAACTTGCGGCGCTCGAACTTAAGGGGGTATTAGGGTTCCTTCGAACTTGTCAGAATACGCTCCTCACGAACTTAATTTGGGGCTTCATTCGAATTTGGCTGAGATTCGAACTTGTCAGATTCAAATTTGTCAGATTCGAACTTGTCAGAAAATTAGGGTTTCTTTGAACTTTTCAGAGGCTCGAATTTGTTAGAAGTTCTAGGGTTTTAACGAACTTGCAGTCATTTGAACTTTTTGAGTTCGAACTTAATAAATTCGAATTTAATTTTAAAACGAATTTAAAATTAATTTTATTCGAACTTACCTAAGTTCGAACAGATTATTTTAAATTAATTTTTAAATTAAATTGTTTATGTTCGAAAACAAAAAATTTAGAAAGAATGTCTAGTTTGAAAAAATTCATCGAAATGGATCAAGAGGTCGACAAAGCAAATTCTCCTCCAAAGCTGATGAAATTGGAAGACTACTATTGGTGGAAGGATAGGTTTGCTGATTTTGCTCGTTTCAACGACATACGTATGTGGATTAGCATCGATGATGGTTATATTCCTCCTACGCAAGAGTTAGAGGGCCGACAAAGAGTTTTGACCTATCAGAATATGAAGGATGATGATAAGAAACTTTATGAGGCCGAGAATCGAGCTTTCTCAATTATCCGTATGGCGTTACCTCAAGAAATTCTACACACCTTAAGGAATCATCAAACTTCTAAAGAGCTATGGGATGCTCTAGAGAAGAGGTGTGAGGGAAATCCAAGGGTTCGCAAGGGTAGGAGTGAGATGTTGAAACAACAGTATGCAATTTTCAAGGCTTTGAAGAATGAGACGTTTGATGAGACAATCACTAGATTTTATCATCTGTTAACTGAGCTTGACAATCACACTATTGACTATCAAGAGACTGAGAAGATTGAAAATCTTCTAGATGCTTTACCAGCAAAATGGGAGATGTATACTGCTTTAATAAAGCATGATGAAGAGAAGTTCGAGACGCTCACTCTTGAAGGTGTAATTGGAACGCTGAGTGCTTATAACTTCAAGTTACAGAAGAAAGAACGGGAGTTTGAGCAGGTTCAAGATCCAGAAATGTATTTTTGAAAGTCAAAACCGTCAATTAGTAGTGATTTGAAGTCGGGGGCCACAACATTCTTCTCGGGAGAAGAATCCATTCTGGATACAGAGGAATCAAGTAGCAGAGCATTCGTAGGGTTTTCAAAACCAGAAGAAAAATCAACTCATTCAACGTCTACATCTCAAGGATACACAAAGATGCCAATGAGCGCAAAATCGGCTGAAGATCATCTGAATCTTTTGGCTTCGTTTGTCGCAGCGTACAACAATTGCGTTTAAGGGAAGCTAAACGATCCTGCATTATGGGAAAAAGACTACGATCAAGTAGATCTTGATGACTTGGAGGAAATGGAACTACAATGGCAACTGACCATGGTGACTAAGAGGGTCAAGCGGTTCATGAAGAGAACTAGGAGAAATCTGAACGTGGGCAACAACCAGGTTGGGTTTGACAAATCAAAGGTTAAGTGTTAGAATTGCTAAGGATTGGGACACTTTGTAAGAGAATGTCAAAGACCCAAAGTAGAGAACTATCAGAATCACACACAAGGAAGATATTAGTCTGGTGGTTCAGGAAATCAAGCAGCCATCGCTGGTCTGTTGACAAATGTGTCATCTAACCGACAGCTTGATGGAACTTATGATTGGAGTACTCATCCGGAGTCGAATGCTAGAGCCTTTATGGCTGAAGTAACTGAGACTGGGGATGACAGAGCTGAAGAAGTTGCAGAGGACACCAAGTAGAACGATACAAGTCCTTTGATGGTAGAAAAGTCAGAGAATCAATCCATTCTGGAGTTTGCTGCTAAAATGGCTAACGTGGAATCGGATCACAAAAAGGTAACTCTAATCTTTTCTACATTCCATGATTTATGTGTTTTAAGTGTTACTTTAAATCTAGTTTTAGAAACACATAACCCATTAACAGCTCAAGTAAACGCAAAAATTAGATAATGCTAATTTATTAGACATTAAGGAAGATCTTTAGACCAAACTGAGAAATGATGCTCAAGATTTAATTGTTCTGAATGACAAATTAATTGAACAAAGTGCCAGGAATGAACTAATTCATGAGCATGTAGAGTCACTGACCAAAGAGAACTCTCGTTAAGATATGGAATTAGCTGAGTCTAGGGCTAAGGATGCTGAGGCAAATAGCAACCATGTACCTACTCCTCAAGGTAAGACCAAGGATACGGTTAAATCAATGGTAGTCAAGGTAATCGAGTCTTCTAAAGTATCTTCAACTACTCCTCAGGTTAGGAAAATGGTACAGTGTGTGCATTCTAGTTGAAAGCCAAAACTAGAAGAAGATAAGACTGTAAGTAATAATAACAAAGGGAGTTAAACCAAGCTGTTGATACAAACAATCAGGGCATTAGTAAGACACTTAGGTCAAAGAGTGCTTATAAGAAATCTATTGACAAGATGTCTTGCTTTAAGTGTCATGAGAAAGGACATGTTGCTTCAGGTTGTCCCTACAAAAAGTCACAGTCTTCACTAAACATAGGGAAACAAGAGCAGCAAACCTTAAAAACAATGCCTAGTGATACGAGCTGGAGTAGTTTTCAAATTTCTGAGAAGAACTCAAGTGTGATGTCACGTCTAGGTAGTCGACAACCACCGGTGTCTATCAGACAAAATGAAGGACTTAGAAAAAATTCACCGAATAGATTCCCTAGACAATCAATGTCTGGCCCCCAATCCATCATTAGGAATAATACACCTAAGAGGAGTCACGCTGTAGTTGGGTCTAATTCTCCTAATAGACATAAGACACCAGGTAGAGCCTAGAACTATCTGAGATGTACTATAACAGAAATTATTCAATGGCTGAACCGCAAAGACCAACCCAAAGGTCGAGAATGGATGTTAATCACTCAACTCCACAACATGTTCTCAATCAAAAACCTAGGTCACCTGAAAGGAGAGATGGGTATTTGAAAGAGTTCAAGTTTGTGGATGATGATGGTATTACCAAGTCAGTCATGGCTTGGGTTCCCCGTGATAACTAACTTTTCTTGTTTAGTGTGTAGGAGTTAACTACAGATCTTAACAACAATCAGTTTTGTGGATAGTGTTGGCTCTTGACACAGGACAGGGGTACAAAGGTCAAAACAGCAGGCATGCTGATTGGGTCCTTAGACCAAGTGGAGGGCTCTTACGGGAAATGGGTAAAGTGTGGTAATTGATATAACAATGTTGGTAAATTCAACTATGCGAATCTAGTCACAAAAAGCATTTGATAGATCAAACTTTAAGTTGTTAGTTCAACTAAATGAGATGTGAAATCCAGAGTAACCTGACGTCAGTAGATTTTTATTTCTTTTAATTTTTGTTTATTTTTAGTTTATCTTATTAGTTACTGTACGTTAAAGAGAAAAAAAAAGAGAGAAAACCATAAAAAATCTATAAAAAAACAATATTGGAAAAGGAGAGAAGTCTTAGAGTCTAAGGATCAAAGTGACGAAATTTAGCACAGTCTAACAAAATCTAAGTGTTAAGCTTTCACACATAATGCACCATAAAATCTAAGTGATATACATATTCTTGTCTGATGTGTTGGTAGGCATAATACATGCAGAAAATCCTAAAAGCTAATAAAATAATCAAGAAAATGTCATATGTGTAACTAACTTAGATGTATGACCAAAAGGTCTTAATTTCTATGATAGAGACATACAAACAATGATTATGAATGAGGTATGCAAATTTATCTGGGGGATGTATAGCTTCATCAAAATATATCTTAAACAAAGAAAGAAAAAGTTTTGTAAAGAAAATGAAGTCAAAACAAGTCGCTTTGTTGTACGTAAGTACAAACCTGTCACCGTTGTTTTGACTTGAACTAGCAAGATAAGTCGCTTTATTGTACGTAAGTATAGACCTGTCACCGTTGTCTTGCTAATATAAGAGGAACTCTAAGACAAACTAAGACACTCTGTTGTATGTATATACAGAACTGTGTCCGCTGTTTTCCTTTTAAAGATAATTTGCAAATACCAAAAAGTCATAATCATTATGTGTCTGCCTTGATCATAGAAGTATGTTTAAGTATGTGACACGTAAGGTAGTTTCATGATAAATAAAAAAGGCCAAAGGAAATTCCAAAAGTGTTGAATGTTTAAAAGGAAAAACATACCAACAATCACCTTGAAGTGTATGTTAGGACAAACAATCAAAGGAATTTAAAATTCGTAAGTGTGAAAGTGCAATACTGAAAGTGCGTTTGACACTGCTATCTGATTGAACCTTCTTTGACTATCTCGCAAAAATATTCAATTAGTGTGTTTTTATATTTAAATTTCAACAATTTAATTTTACTTCACTTTACTTTATTTTAGTTTAGTTCATTTTATCTTTATTAAATAGGATCGAGGTCGGATTACTAGGATGCAAAATAGTTGGAAAAACAAAATTTGCGTGATAATCAGTTGCTAAAAGTGAAGGGTTCCGGGATAAGTTGAAAAAGTTGAAAATTGTTCAAAGTTTTTCAAAACTTACGATTTTGTGACTGTTTATCGAAGATAACTACTGTTTCTCTCGAACTTAAATGTAGTGTTTGGTTTACCTTCGAAACCATCAAAGAATGTGAGTAAGGAGAGTTTCATTGCATTTTTATCATTGAGTAATGGATTTGGATGTCCGGCTAACATTTTATGACTTGTTTGATGTGTTGATTAAGTCTATACAGTGTTAGAATTGGAGTTTTAATAGAAGTATAGATTCTTCAGCTGACAAAGATGATTCGTGAACTTCAACATCTTAATGCCCAGTTGGATCAGACAGAGACTGATCAGCAGAAGTAGACTGCAAATCTGGAGGCTATACTGGAGGAGTTGTTGAAAAATCATCCATCTCAGGGGAGAAATTGTAGAGAAGTCAAAGAAGATGGCCCGAATGGTGAGCTGGAAGATCTTTCAAGACAAGGATTCAGAATCGGTGTTCATTGCCACCGACAAGAGAAAAGACAAGGATTCAGATAAGGTCTGATTGGAGCATTGTCAAGGTTGGATGAAGAAGAAATGAGGTTCCACTTCGAAGATGTACATGATTGGAAGTCAAACGATGAAGAAGTTGTGAATTAAAATCAGAAGGTGATAGATCTAGATGTGTTGAGTTCTGCACTAAATGATGAATCAGCTTCTGAAGTGTGAAGTGATTGATTTAGCTTGGAAAGACCTCATAAATCTAAAAGACGGTTCATATGCTGAGGTACTTGCAAAAACTATCAGAAGGAAAGGTCGTTCTGGAAGATTTGAAAAGTTAATCCAAGAGTTGGTAGAAGAGTTGTTGTTCAAATAAGAATAAATCCTCTGGCTGGTAGGACATAGACTATGTTTGTCTACAAACCGGTGAGACAGCAAAACTGGAGAGGCAGTCACGGAGAACAAAGAACCAAAGGTGATTTTAAGAGTCTACGATCCCTTGCTCCTTGTCAATCTATCTAAAGATGACCTGCACAAACTTCATGATCTAGGAATTTCTTTTGATCAGAATTTAAGATCTGAAGGCAGGAAATATCAGAAACTTGTCAAAGTGTGTGTTGAGCAGGGACTCCATGCCGGTAGTAACTTAATAAGCCTAGTTCTGTAGAGTAATGAATATCTACTAGAAGCTATCGTCAAGGGGGAGTCTGTTGATACACCCGCTGTGACAATAGCTGTCTAGTTTCGGTATTCATAGTCTCTGAATCTGATAGTCTATTGCGATCAATGAACAACTAGAAGATATCGTCAAGGGGGAGTCTATTCGTACATCCGGTGTGACAACAGCAGTCTAGTTTTTGTTATTGATATCATGAATGTTTATCATGTTTACATTTGCACGGTAAAATCTAGACTATTAGAATAAGTTCTAGAAATAAGTTCTAGATTAAGTTCTAGAATAAGTTCTACGTGAGAATCAGTTCTAGGTGAAAATAAGTTCTAGGCGAAGATAAGCTCTAGAACAAGTTTAAAGATAAGTTCAAGAACAAGTTCAAAGATAATTCAAGAATAAGTTCAAAGGGTAGAGTTTGAACTTAGTGAAGCTAAGTTCGTGAGGAGCGTCTAAACGAACTTATGAGAATAAGTTAATGAGGAGCGTCTACACGAACTTATCGGCTATATATGAACTTATCTTTGTGAATTCAAGGATCTTTGACGGCTCAGAGGTTCTGTCGAACTTGAGAGCAAACAGAGCATCCGTTCATTTTATTCGGAGACTTTTGCAGAGATTAATGCCTAGAGCTCGTATTGTGCACCTACGAACTTGTGAGCGTTGCAGAGAGTCGTTTCGAGAGATTCACGTGTCGGGACGTTCGTCGTTACGTCTATCATTGTGTTAGTCTCCGTGTTTCCGTTTGCGTGATCGATCTGTTAAACCCCTAACGAGGATTCCGCACTCGTTGGACGGTGTCGTGTTAAGATAAGATCCGTAGGTAGGTGACCTTACATCATTGAAACATGATCCTAAGTGGATTAGGTGTCACCACAATGATCAAATAATTGGTGACATCAACAAAGGGGTACAAACAAGATAGGACACCTTAGGAAACTTTTGTATGTTTTCTAGATTTGTGTCCCTGATGGGGCCTAAGAAAGTAGATGATGCACTTAAAGATGCCAATTGGATCACTGCCATGCAAGAAAAGCTCAATTAGATTGAGAGAAACAAATTATGGAAGCTGGTCCCTGTTCCTAAAGGTAAAACTATAATTGACACCAAGTGGCTTTTCAGAATCAAAATGGATGAGCAAGGTCATGTCATTGAAAATAAGACAAGACTGGTTGCTCAAGGCTATAGGAAAGAAGAAGGCATAGACTATGATGAAACATTTGCTCTAGTGGCCAGGTTAGAAGCAATTTGTTTGTTTCTAGCCTATGCTGCCCACAAGAGCATGAAGGTATTTCAAATGGATGTCAAGAGTGCATTTTTGAATGGTAAGCTGCAGGAAGAGGTATATGTCAAGCAACCTCCAGGTTTTGAAAGTGAACTACATCCAGACTTTGTCTATAAGTTGGACAAAGCTCTCTATGGTCTAAAACAAGCTCCTAAAGCCTGGTATGACACTCTTACTGATTTCCTTATAAGCAATAGTAATTCCAGAGGTAAAGTAGATACCACATTGTTCATAAAGAAGGTGAAAACTGATATTATGCTTGTTCAAATATATGTGGATGATATAATATTTGCATCTACTAATGAATAGTTATGTAAGAACTTTTCACTGCTCATGAAATCCAAATATGAAATGAGCATGATGGGTGAACTTACTTTCTTTCTAGGATTACAAATTAAACAAACCTCAAATGGAATTTTTATTAATCAAAGAAAGTATACCTTAGATCTTCTGAAAAAGTTTAAATTTGATCAAAGTTCTCCCATCAAAACCCCAATGACAACCAATGTAAATTTGAATGCTGATGCCTATGGCAAAGCTGTTTCAGTAACAGCTAACAGAAGCATGATTGGGAGCTTGCTATATTTAACTGCTAGTAGAACAGACTTTATGTTTGCTACCTGTTTATGTGCAAGATTTCAAGCTGACCCTAAGGAATCACATCTAGTCGTTGTAAAAATAATCTTCAGATACGTAAAGTGTATACCATCTTTAGGTCTTTGGTAACCCAAAGACTCCAACCTTGAACTAATTGGTTAATTAGATTCTGATTTTGCAGGCAGCAGGTTAGACAGGAAAAGCACAACAGGTGGATGCTACTCCTTGGTGGTAAGTTGATCAGTTGGTGTAGCAAGAAGCAGAATTCAATTTCTACTTCTACTGCTGAAGCTGAGTACATTGCTGCTGGAAGCTGCTGTGGGCAGATTCTATGGATGCAGCATCAGCTTGAGGATTATGGCCTTGTATGTAGGAAAAGTCCTATTTTGTGTGCTAATACAAGTGCCATAACCATCTCCAACTATCCAGTCTTCCACTCTAGTTAAAAGCATATTGAAGTCAGACATCACCTTATCAGGGATCACATCCAAAAAGGTAATGTGGAGGTAAGTTTTATTTCCACAGAAGAACAGCTTGAAAACATTTTCACCAAACCTCTTCATGAAAACAGGTTTAACTACCTTGTATGCAAGCCGGGTATGCTAAATAAAGGTGACTAAGTGTCATTGATGTTCTAAAAATCACTTGCTCTAATCTGTTAAAATTTTCAGTTAATGTTTCACTTGTCCTGTACTTAGCCAGTTTTTGAAAATTTAGACAGCTTAGACATATAACAGGTTTGACAAAAATTAGTTTTAATCTCACATCTGTTCTATTGTCCAAACCCGTAACCTACTCAATCTCCAAATCTGTGATACAAGGCAATGCCTTGTAACCTGTTCAAGTATTGAACAGGTTTCACAATGAAACCTGTTCTCATATAGTTGCATAGGTTGCATGAACAACTTGAAGAATAATCAGTTTGTGATGAAACTTGTTCATTACAGGTTTAAACAACAGCTTAGAATATCAGTTTTAATTACCTTTCTTCACATTTAGGTTTCTTAATTTACGTATTTATTTATCTTAATTACCTGCGGATAATGTTTGTTAACGTGTGTTAGTAGTTAAAAAGGTCAAGTGGTCTGACAATTGTTCTGACATGGCAAACCGTTCCATTTTCCGTTAAAGAACATTTCAAATGAACCGCTCAAATATTTCTCTCTCCTACTCACTCACATTCAAATCCTATAAATACCTAGTCAACTGTTTCATCATCATCATCTTCTCTACTGCTTCCATAACTGCCTGCTAAACCCTAAATCGACTAAGTGTCAAGTATCGCTCATCACTACTACTTTACAAATGGCTCAACAAAACGACCACCTCTTACTTGTGTTCGTTGGTGATGAGGTTGAAAAACATCCTTCTGTCACTACAATGCCAACCATCAAACCCATCAACTACATTGCTAACTTGACCATTCACAAAAATTATTTGGGAAAAGGTTATGAACCTATGGTGAATTTCCTTCAAGCCCATCCTTTGTACTATGCAATGACTGCCTCTCCTGGTGTCATACCAGGAGATGGTTTATGAGTACTGGTAACATGTTCTTATGACCCATCTACCAAAACCATCAGAGGAACCATACTCAATGGCACTAAAACATTTGAATTCACTACTACTATTCTCAGGGAAGTTCTTCATCTCCCAATGGCTGACACTTTTGACAAACCTCAGCCTGAGAATGAGCAAATGTGCAACTTGCTATGCTTCTGTGGTGTAGCAGAACCTAAGGTGGGTGCTACCTTGTTCAGAAGGGATCTATCTCCTAGTTACAGCTACCTCTTCGCCTAAGTGATGAAGAGCCTGAGCAGCAAAGTTGGTTCTTTTGACCAGCTTAGCAGAGATGAGATTCCCATAGTCCTACAGTTTGTGGATGGGACTACACTGAACATGGCAAGATGGATTTTCCTGAATCTAAAGAATCTGGTGGAGCAACAACAACGACCAACAGCTGTCGAATATCCAAGGTTCCTAAGCCTCATCTTCAAACACATGTGTGGTGAGCATCTATACAACTCTGAACCTCTATTGACTACTGTTGCGCCCTGTTATTGGGAATAGCGTGTTTTATATCCCAATTCTTAGAAATGAACCTCCTCTGTAACACCTATGAGGAGGTTACTTGGTTTAGTGGAAGGACCTTCTACTCAGAAGGTGGATCCAGTGTCTGCTCCCAAGGGAAAATCCAAATCAAGGCTTAAACTGGTGAAGAGGGCCTTGAAACAAACTGAAGCTGAGCATGTCCGCTAGAAGGCTAAAATAGCTAAGTCAACCCTATCAACCTCAGTGGCTGAGGGGGAGCAGACTCCTCACCTTGGTTCATATGTTGAACTTGAAGCATTTGTAGCTAGTGCGTCTGTGGCACCTGAGACTATGGAACATGAACAACCTCCGGTTTCTGATCAGTCTCTCCACCGGTCCAAACAGATTCCCTCATCACTTCCCCACAACATCCATCCTCCACTTCATCCCTCGAATACTATTACAGACGCAAATCCTTAGCCAAAAAGAGACCATCCTCCCAAACTAGCCCTTCTGACCCCTCCCAACAGGAGTCAGTTAAAAAAGAAGCAACCCCTGCTGCTTCTCCTAATTTGGGAGTAAGTTCAGCAAATTTGGAGCAGGTTTCACTCCAACAAGAGTCAACCCTGAGTCAGCCTAGGTCGTTGAGTTCCTCCCACCACGAACCAACTGTATAAAAGGAGACCACCACATCAACTATCCAAGCCTCTCAACAGGCTGAAAACATTGAAAGACAGGAGCCCTCTCCACTCCACACTGAGTCCACACCGTCACCCCCTCATACTTCTCATACACAATCTGAGTCTGCATGAGGTGCCCAAGATTCTGGAACAGACCATCCAGCAGATCAGCCTCAAACTTATGCTCTTTTTGATGCGGCTATTCCACACCCAACAGATGTTGAAGGTCCAACAACCCAAGCTGATGAACCTTAGGGAATAGAACATCCCTTTGGTGAGGCTTCTCCCCAAGTGCACATTCCATCATCAGTTTTCACCACTGTTGATGTTGAAATGCACATCCCTTCTCCCCATGAAGAGGTGCCTATAAACCTAGGTACTACTCAGGGAACAACCCCAGGTCTTGATGAAGGTGCTACAAAACCACCAGCATCTGAAAGGCCACCAACTCCTACCATTTCACCTCATGATGCAGATACAACAACTACTGAAGGTCCCCTTGACCCTTCCAAGCTGGACCATTTAACTTATGCCCACGCTATGGAATTACTCTCCAAAGTCTCCCTACCTTCACCTACTGATCCACATACTCCTCAATCCTCACCCTCACCATCACATTCCTCACCATCCTCCCAATCCAAACAGTCAACCCATACACTCCATCCCCCAAAGATCTATCTTTGAAGGATCAGATGTCTGTGCTGACTAACAAAGTTGGTTCTTTGGAAAACTCTATGACCTCCCTACCGTCAATTATTTCAGACTCTGTGTCTGCCCAGCTTCAGGGGTTCCTTGATTCGTTCAGGACTTCTTTCCCAACCACTGCTCCCCAAGCTGATCATTCCTCTCAGCTGCTTGCACTCACTGCACAGCTGCACCAACTATCCTCCTCCCTCTCATCAATTCTTTCTACCCAGCAAGACTCCGTGTCCACACTGGCAGCTGTTTCCCAACAGCTGTCAACCCTTGCTGAAACATGCTCAAATACTCTTCCATCCACTCTCACCAGCCTTAATACCTTAATGGTGTCTCTATCCAATTCTATGTCCTCCAACTTTGATGATATGCATGACTCCCTTGAATTGACTCTTGCATAGCTTCAAAGTTTGGTGTTCACAAAATCTGACAGAGCTTCTATCTCTCAGCTGTCCTCCCTTGCTACTTCTCATTCTTCTTCTCTTCAAATTTGTGTTACCCAGCTTGCAGAGGTTAAGGATAACTTGGCATTCTTAGTGCATAGCCTTGTTGGTTCCAAGCCTGCTACCAAAACTACTGCTACCCAGCCTACTGGATCCGTTCCTTCAGGCAGACCAGTTGTTGAAGGCTCTGTGCCATCTCCTTCAAAGGTGAAGAAGAAATCTGCCTTGAAGACCAAGTCTAAGGGAGAGAAATCTTCATCTCCCTCTAAGGAGAAATCAGCTTTAACAGGGCAACCAGCAGGTCTTTCCAAGACAGGTCCTATTACATGTGTATCCAAAATCTCTGAAACTGCTCAGCCTACTCAGGCTGGATCTCCAAGCCCTACACCATCTAAGGGGGAGGAATCCATTCCTGAGGACAGTCCAAGCAGAAGGGGACATCTGAGTTTAGAACAAACTGAAGAAGAGGAGGAAGAGGAGACTGAAGCTTCGATAGCCAAAACACCAAAGGGTAAAGTAAAAGCCTCAGTGAACACTAACTATCTCAAGCCTGCTCATCTCAAATTCGACAAATCACAGGCCAAAGAAATGGCTGTTGCACTGGACACCTATTATCAATTCAAAGAAGACCAACTGGAAATCTTGGAAAGACAAAAGAAGGAAGAAGCCTCTGCCAAAGCTGCCAAGGCCTTTGCATTCAAGGAGGCAAGAATTGTTAAAAATGCCCTCCTTGGATGTTCAAACGAAACTGTTAGAGCGTGCAAAAGAGTTAGTGACTGAGAAAGAGGGAGAGAAAGAGCAGAGTGCACAGGTCTTAGTGACCAAGTCAAAGCTTGCATCCTCCTCAGCAAGAGCCCAAGTACACTTTGACAACTTGGCAAGGAAGAATTTCTTCGATGTGGCCAACATAAGGCTTGCCAAGGAAACAATTGTCAAAGTTGTTCCGATTTCAAAGAAAGGCAAGCAGTGGAAAATTAGGATAACCAGGCTAGGTGGTGAGGGTCCAGAATTGGAAGCTTATGAATATACTGATGTTGCTTGCATGAGGTACAAAGAATGGGTTGAATTGGTAGTTTCTATGAGTCAGTCAAAGTCTAAAACAGCTAAGACTATCAGGGCATACGTCAAAACATTGATGGAAAGAGTAAAAAACCTAGGCCTGATCTCTGAAGAACAAATTAAGGGTACCTCAGTGGTAGAACCCAAGATTAAGCCCAGGAGAAAGAGGAAGGATACAGAGCTTGAAGAACTCCTTATAATGATTAATCAAGGCATCCTCGCTGTCGAAATCAAAGGGGTGAATCACAGCCTGTCCAAAGGTATTCTTTGTGGACCCCTTATCAAAGAAAACGTGTTTCCAGATAGCATCTGATCAACATGAAGTTGGTCTCAAGTAGCTCATAGCCTTCAAAGTCTCCAATACTTTCAAGCAATCATCAAGATGGAGAGCAGTTATCTGGGAACAACTTAAAGGCTTCTATGAAAGAGGAGAACTTCAACACCCTCATTTCATGTTTCTCAGACATGAAATAGAATAGATTGATGAGACCATGGAGAACTTTGAACATCTATTTGAAGGAAGACAACAGACTGAAGGTCCATCTACTGCTGAGTTGATGAAGAATGGAAGTCGTCCATAAGTTGGACAGGCTTACAATTTCTTGCTCCCACCATCAACAGTCCAATTTGTTGAAATTTTCCTTGTACATATGTTGTACTCAATTACATTAGTTGTAATCTTTCTTATTACATTAGTTGTAATTTACTTTAGTACATTAGTTGTACTTCTGTAAAAACATGTGTTGTTTGTAATCAATATTAGCGTATATATAAACTGATCTTTTACTTTACTTCAATGTTGCAATTTCATTACAGCAAATGTAATGTAAATATATATATCGTGATTATTGATAGAATCACCTTAGACTGATTATTCCAAATAGGGGAGATTGTTAGGCATAAAAGGGCCTCAGTCAAACCTGTTGTACATCTTAGGGGGAGATTATTAATCAAACCTGTTTGATGCACTTGAAGGTTTAATTTAAGGCCTGTTAATGGCTTTTTGAAGCATGAAAAGTGATTTGAAATATAAGTCAAAGCTGCTTACCCTGTTGCATTTGTTGCAACTATGGCAGATTGTCCAAGCTGTTCTATTCTGTTGAACACGCTGGACATAAACAGTCTACGCTGCTCTAACCTGTTGAGTAGCTTGGACAAATTCTAAGTGTTCTGTTCTTTGTGAACAGAACCTGTTCTTTGTGAACATGCTAAAAACTTTATGGAATATGTTTCAATGCCTTTATGTATTGTCTTGGACCAAGAGATCAGTTTATAAAGTCGAAGACAAAGTGGAAAAACAGATGCTGCCAAGACTGCCTACACTGTTCTGTTACATGAAGACAAAGTGGATATTTCAAATGGGTGACATACCATTTCTTATATCAAAATGGCCATTCCAGAAGATGAAAGATTTAATGATTCTGCAATGTAGAGACAAATACTGCTTTGTAAGAACGTGCAAAAAAGTATTTTTGTCTCTTTGGAAAGACGCTCCACTATCTCCTTAACCAATGAGGAAGCTTCACAGGGATTCATTGTGAGAGTACAAAGAGAAGCTTCTAAGGAATGTGAGATAACCAAGAGTGTGATATTTTAGAATGTGCAAAGAAGTGTGTTTTCATGCATGTGAAGTCTGCTTGAATAAAACAGTTAAGTGTGTCCAAGCTGTTCATATTCAAGATGTCTGTCTGTCTATCTTGTAATATCAGTGAGTTCATCTTTGTGAGTGTATCCATTGTACCTAGTCTGAGTGTGTCTTAGAATAGTAATCTCTGTTGTTTCTGTCATCTCAGCTTGAATCATTCCGCAGTTCAGGCTTGTTTGTAATTAACCCTTGTTGATAATATACGTACAAACATTGAGAAAGTGTGTTGAAAATTTAAATAGTTGTATTCACGGACCCTTTACAGCTTAGAATAACATACTAGGGAAACCTTTTGGGACCTACAGTCAAACTTTTTAACACCTACGACCACTTTTGGAATAATTTTATGTGACCAAAACCCACAAGAAGACAGTCATTGTGTGACCAAATGGTTGCAATCACCGACACACACATAAAAATAAAGTACCCATTGCATTTACAATAGTCACACAAAATACAAGTTTACCTCATTTATAAACAGCATACGATCACACTTCTTAAACAACTACGACCACTTTTGGCATAATTTTATGTGACCATAGCCCACAAGAAGACACTCGTTGTGCGACCAAATGGTTGCAATCAGCCACACATACATAAAAATAAAGTGGTCATTGCATTGACAATAGTCACACAAAATACAAGTTTACCTCACTTAAAACTGCATATGGTCACACTTCTTAACACCTACAACCACTTTTGGCATAATTTTATGTGACCAAAGCCCACAAGAAGACACTCGTTGTGTGACCAAATGGTTGCAATCAACCACACATGCATAAAAATAAAGTGGCAATTGCATTGACAATAGTCACACAAAATACAAGTTTACCTCACTTAAAACAGCATATGGTCACGCTTTTTAACACCTACGACCACTTTTGCCATAATTTTATGTGACCACAGCCCACAAGAAGACACTCGTTTGGTGACCCAATGGTTGCAATCAGCCACACATACGTATAAATAAAGTGGTCATTGCATTGATAATAGTCACACAAAATACAAGTTTAACTCACTTAAAACAACATACGGTCACACTTCTTAACGCCTACGACCACTTTTGGCATAATTTTATGAGATCAAAGCCCACAAGAAGACACTCGTTGTGTGACCAAATGGTTGCAATCAGCCACACATACATAAAAATAGAGTGGCAATTGAATTGACAATAGTCACACAAAATACAAGTTTACCTCACTTAAAACTGCATATGGTCACACTTTTTAACACCTATGGCCACTTTTGGAATCATTTTATGTGATCAAAGCCCACAAGAAGACACTCGTTGTGTGAACAAATGTTCGCAATCAGCCACACATACATAAAAATAAAGTGGCCATTGCATTGACAATAGTCACACAAAATACACATTCGCTTGATTTTAAAGAGTATATGGTCACATTTTTTTTATGGTTTTGGTCACTCTTTGTAAATGGATACGACCACTAAGCATCTAATTTGACTGAATGGACCCTTTGGTCACGGGACCTTTAGTCACACACACAATGAAAAAACAAGTGTGACCGTATGATTATCATCACACATTTCTGGTGTGACCAAAGCCAAAATTTGTACCAGTGCAAAGCCTAAGGAATCGACATGATATTGGCATTTGGGTCGTCCTGGACATTGTGCATACTCATCATTACATAGTCTGGGCACTTTTGAGAATTTGATCTCTTTGGATTCTTTTCGTTGGCCCTCACTATGCCTCTTATCAAAATTTGAATAAAACGTTGTAGTGGCACAAACTTCCTTGCTCTATTATTTGTCTTTGCAAGCACTACTTCTTTTAGATCTTTCCATACACGAAATCATAGTGCTTATTAAATGCCACCCCATGAAATAAACATAGAGAATGTAAGTTTCCTCGGTCAATGCCCATGTGCTTTAAGGTCATACATCTGTTGATAATGCCAAACAGTGTATACCATTCGTCATTCAGACCATTTCGGTAAAACATGTAACTCTTGGTCAGTGGTTTAGAATAACCAAGGCTGATAAGATCTCTGAAAAGTTGATCGTCAGAGACAAAGTCTTCAAAATCGGCAAGTTCAGGGAGGTTGACTGTATCTATGCGTCTATGTAAAAACAAGTTATGATGCAATCGGGTTAGAGTGGTCGTTTCTTTGAATTGGTTAATGGTGACCTTGAAATGATGATCACCTTCAGAAGGCACAAATTTAATTGTGTGCCAAAACTGATGTAAGTAGACCAGAGGAATGGAAGGTTTATATTTCAAAAGGTAACCAAGAGGGTGACCTTTTAGGATTTCCACAATCATCGGATGGCTTACTTTTATTGAATTTGGATCAAACCGGTGATTGTTATCGAGTAAGGTTAGGCAGTGTTTTGGATTTTATGAGTTGGGTTTCAGGGATCGGGGATGATGGTGATGGTCTTGTTACTGATGTTGATTTGATAGGTTTGGACCCAAGGGTATGATTTGAAGAAAAATGTGAATCTGAGGAATTGGAATTATGGGTGTGGGTTTCAGAAGCCATTTGTTACCTGTAAGAATAACACACATGTTAGATATATTAGGAAAAACAAACTGACTCCTACCGATAGAAATAGAACATTTAACAAGAAATTAGAAAAATATGAGTTACATTGTTTAAAGCATCAGGATTACAGACAATAATATTAAAATATTATTGTTAGGACTCCAAAGTCAATCGTTAAGAGACCAATGTTAATGTAACATAGATTTTAAAAATTTATCTCGCAAAATGTGAAATTTCTCTGAAAAATTAAATTTCCCACACTTAGAATTTTTTTTTTTGAAGATTTGACCCCAAACTCGATATATGAATGGACAAACTCGAAGTAAACTTTAACAGACTCGGGTGACACTGAAATAAACTCGGTTGACTTATGAATAAACTCGAGTAAAGTAGAAGTCAACTCCGGTGAAGTTATGTGAAACTCGGATAAAGTAAGAAGTTTCTCAAATGAAGTTACATTAAACTCGAATGACACTTAAAGTTTCTCGGGTGACTTATGAACCAACTCAGGTAAAATAGAAGTCAACTCTGGTGAAGTTACGATAAACTCGGATAACATTTGAAGTTCCACGAATGAAGTATGAACCAACTCGAATGACCCTTGGATTTTCTCGAATGACCTTTCATCAAACTCGAAAAAACTTGAAGCTTTATCGAATGACATTTTGACCAGGTTGGAACTCCTTATAAAATACTAAGTCCTTTTTATAATAAACTCGGTTGAAACAAGGACTTTTCTTGGACAACACTTTGCCCAACTCGATGAAACCTTATGTTTTCTCGGATGATGTTTCAACCAAGTTTGAAAGTTTCAAAATCTAAGTCCCAAACACTGTCAAACTGGATTCAAAGATAGAATTTTCTCGAAAGCTTCTTATTCAAAATCGATATACATTATGATTTTATCGATCAACTCATTCAGCGAGTTTGAACAACCAAAATTGTTCTAAGTCCCATTTCACCTTTGAAAAATTCAAAAATCATTTCTAGGGACTTTCAAACCTAATATTTGAATTATTCCTTATCAAAAATTCATTTTAACCAACTTCCTTTCACTGAAGTTGTTCTAAAGGCAACACTTTAACCTTCAAAAATCCAATTTTCAGTAGGCTTTAAACTCGAAAAAATTTGAAGTTGAAACACAAATTAAATGTCGTATGTTGTGTTATAAGACTTGAAATTTGATTTTCAATCTTATATAAACATTATGCACAAATACAGTCTTTCAATTTCAGATTTAAAAACGCAAATGATAATTTTTGGATTTCTCACACCGACTCACCCACGAACACACACAGTAGCACATAGATGAACATAAAACTCGCATGAAACTCATTACAAGAAAATATAACACAGTAAAAGAAATCAAAAGAAAAAACTTACAAAGTATCTGAAATCTTGAATTCACAGAAGCTTGAAGGTGTTTGGTTGAAGAAAAATCAAGATAAATGAAGAAGATGTACAATGCACGAGTTTTGCAAAAAATGAATTTGAATTTCAAAATTCAAATTTATACTCCTTTTGAAATTTTAAACCTGGAACAAATTAAAATTTTAACCCATTCTCTCATTTTTCACTTAAGCCCATTAAAAAAACTTTACACACCAAGAAACAAAAAAATCACAAAATAACAAAACAAAAATTTTCACGAAAAACACAATGAACTTAAATTAAAATGAACTTAAAAAAAATTTAACTAACAAGAAAAAAATAAAATGAACTTAAAAAAATTTAAAATGTTGCTCCCCTTGAATTTTGCATTTAAGCTCCCCCTAAAATGATTGTCATCTTTTAAGTTTGCTCCCCTTGCAATCAAGCAGATTTAAAAAATATCAGATATAAAAATACCAGATAAAATTTTCGGTTTGGTCATCCTGCACATGACAATACGACTCTGTTAAATCTTAGAAAAATGAAAAACATTTAAATCTCACGAGATTAACAAAAAAAAATAAATCAAGTAAAAAATTGTAAAATTAAAATTATATTGTGTAACAAATGAATGTTTAAAACTACCGATTCAACATACCCAATTTGTATACCAAAAAGTTAAAGCGTTTTTCATCTAACTCTTTGGTAAACAAATCAGCTAGTTGATATTCAGTCGGTACAAAATATATTTCTACATTACCACTTTCTACATGATCTTTTATGAAATGGTAACGAATGTCAATGTGTTCAGTTTTGGAGTGTTGCACCGGAATAGAAGCTATTGCAATTGCGCTCTGTGAATCACAATAGATTGGAATCTTCTAAGGTGTAAACCCGTAGTCTCGCAATTGGCTCTTCATCCACAACACTTGTGAACAGCATGATGATACAGCAACATACTCAGCTTCTGCTGTTGATAGTGACACACAGTTTTGTTTCATGGATGACCAGCAGACGGGTTAGTCACAAAGAAATTGAACTGCTCCTGATGTGCTTTTTCGATCTATTTTATCACCTGCATGATTAGCATCAAAAAGGCAGTCAATGTAAATGATGACTCCCTAGGATACCACAAACCTAAGTTCGGAGTACCCTTCAGATATCTTAAAATTTATTTAGCAGCATCCAAATGTGATTCTTTAGGATTTGTCTGATATCTAGCACCGACACACGTAGCAAACATAATATCAGGTCTACTCGCAGTTAAGTACACTAATGACCCAATAATTTCTCGATAATGAGTTATATCAACACGTTTCCCTGAAATGTCCTCATCGAGATTTGTTTTAGAATCAGGAGCCATGGGTGTTATAATGGCGATACTGTTGACCATGTTAAAGTTATTCAACATGTCTTGTATATATTTTGACTGAATGATGAAAATTCCATCACTCAGTTGTTTAACTTGTAGCCCTAAGAAAAAAATTATTTCACCCATCATGCTCATCTCAAATTTCTGGGACATTAAATACGTGAACTTTTTACAAAATTCAGGTTTAGTAGACCCAAATATTATATCATCTACATATATCTGAATAACTATGATATCAGGACCTTGTTGTTTAATGAATAGGGTAGTGTCCACTGCACCTTTGTTGAAGCCACAGTTTAAAAGATAATTTGATAGGGCATCATACCAAGCTCGTGGTGCTTGTTTAAGGCCATACAGTAACTTGTCAAAAATATATACATGATCAGGCTTCGAAGGATTTGTAAATCCTTCGGGCTGATATGTATATACTTCATCTGTTAACTCCCCATTCGAAAACACAGTTTTTACATCCATTTGATAAATTGTGAAATTCTTATGAGCGGCAAATGCTAAAAACATTCTAATGGCCTCTATCCGGGCAACGGGGGCAAATTTTTCTTCATAGTCTATTCCCTCCTGCTGACTATATCCTTTAGCCATTACTCTCGCTTTGTTCCGAATGATGACACCATGTTCATCTTTCTTGTTCTTGAAAATCCACTTCGTGCCAATGATAGATTTGTCTTTCGGTCTTTCCACCAATCTCCAGACTTTCAACCTCTCAAATTGATTGAGCTCCTCTTGCATCGCTATAATCCAATCTGCTTCCTGAAGAGCTTCCTTCATCGTTTTTGGTTCTATCTTGCTCAAAATATTTTAGAAGAGACATTCATTTAAGGTAGCTCTCCGGGTTTTACAGAAGCAGATGGATCACCAATAATGTTTTCAGGTGGGTGGTCCCTTGTCCATTTCAAAGAGTGAGGATAAGGTTGAAGATGGTCTTGATTGGGATTCAAGTCCAGGTAGGGAATACGGGGGATAGGTTCTGATGTTGATGGTATATCAACTGAGGTAGGGAATTCAGAATTTTTAGTATTCAAGGGAGAATCATTAGATTCTTGAGCTTGAGATTGGTGTAGACTTTCAGAGGGAATCTATACATCAGTTATTGAAACTTCTTCAGTATCTTCAGAAATATGTTGATGTGAATGATCTGAGACTACGACAGGATCTTCAGTAACCCTGCCAGGAACCAAAATAGGAACATCAGATTGGTCTTATCAAAGTAGTTTTTATAAAAATTTTCAAATAATTTATTTAAATCATTCATATCGTCTTTCAGTTCTGGTGATTTCACAGAATTCATCTATTTAGACTCGGGTTAAAGGACGAATTGATTGATATAAGTGTCAAATCTCATCTCCAAACACACAGAATTTAATTGAGATTTTTCTGAATTTTGAAAAAGTGTGTGTTCTTGAGTTTTTGGATCGATTTTTGGTTTTTATTCGGAAATTAGCCAGAGTGACTTCACAAAAGTTATTTTTGGTATCAAAACGAGTCTTCGTTGTGATTTGTAGATCAATTTGTGATAATTTCGAAAAAAATAGTGAATTTGGACTTTAATCTGTGCTAAACTGTTGAGTCTCGGGTATCTTTAATGTTTTAGCTTAGACCGAGTTTTAGCAGTCATTAACCGAGTTTTAGCCTTCATTGATCGAGTTTTAGACTTCTTTGATCGAGCTTTACTCTTCATTAATCGAGTTTAACACTTAATAATTCGAGTTTCACAATTCATTAATCGAGTTTGGTGATTCATTAATCGAGTTTGATTCTTCATATTTCGAGTTTGATCATTCTTACTTCGAGTTTGGTTCTTCAATCATTGAGTTTGATCCTTCAATCATCGAGTTTAATCCTTCATATATCAAGTTTAATCCTTCAATCATTGAGTCTAATCCTTCATACATCGAGTTTAATCCTTCAATCATCGAGTTTGATTCTTTTATATCCGAGTTTTTCTCATAAGACATTCGGGTTTTCCCTTAATCATTCGAAATTGGTGTAACTTTTTACTATGTAAGGTCGCCCAACTACGGATCCTAATTTGACGCGACACCTTCCAACGAGTGCGGAATCCTCATTAGCGGCTTGACGGATAGACCACGCACAATGAAACACGGAGACACACACAGAGATAGAAGAACAACGGAACGTCCCAACACGTGATTCTCTCCAAGAACAAAACTCTCTGATTACTTGCAAGTTCGAGATCGCCCTTTTGCTAATCGCTCGGAAAATCTGCAAAGTCTAATAATAATCAAATTAACCCTTAATTATAACACCCAGTTCGAATTTGTCTAGGACAAGTTCGAACAGGCCCAAGGCCTTTCGAACTTGTTGTAAGGTCTTGACTCTATGGATCTTTCTCGACGCGACACCGTCCAACGAGTGCGGAATCCTTGTTAGCGGCTTGACGGTAAGATCACACTCACGGGAACACGGAGACTACCACGGTGCTAGACGAACGACTACGAACGCCCATACACTATGATTCTCTCCGAAACTACTCTCTAGAAACTTGCAAGTTCGAGATCGCCCTTTTGCTTAATCACTCTGAAATTCTTCAAATGTCTCATAATTATTCGAGTTAACCCTTAGTTATACTGACAGATTCGAGTTTGTCATAGGACAAATTCAAATCAGGCCCAAGGCCCATTCGAATTTGTCCTTATGACAAATTCGAATCTACCTTAAGTACAAATTCGAATATATATCAAATTCGAATTTCAACTATCAAACTTCTATTTGAACATATGTTTTAACTTATGTTTGAATATATCTTTGAACTTTATGTTTAAACTTCTTGTAATACGTTACACCAAGTTCAAACATACAAACATCAAATATCAAACACACATAATCACATATATCAAACACTAGTCAATATTCAATACTACGTAACTTGACTTACACAAAATGCTAACAATACTTAGACTGTTATCGTCACACAGGGTGTACCAACAAACTCCCCCTTGACGATAGCTTCTAACTATTTACATTCTTGACTAAGTACTAAGTGTTGGGAAATAGTCTAAGTAGTTCAAACTGTTAGTTAGACTTTTCAGACTGTTAGTAGAATTTCTGTGTAAGTACAAAGTTCATGCTGTTAGTTAAAGAATTTCGAGCTGCTAGTACAAAAGTTCAAGCTGCCAGAGTAATTTCACTCAAGCTGCCCTGCTCAACCTGCTAAGAGATTCAAGCTGCTCAACAGTTTTATAAACAGAAAGTTCTGATATTCAGGAAAAGATATTTACATGAAGATTCAAGCATATCTACTATCAGAGAAGTCAGAGTCCTTCAAGGAAACAAATCAGAAAGCGTTATAAATACATAGAATAGGTTTTTCTATTGTATTAGAAGTTTCTGCATATTCAAGTTTGTAATTGCTTTTTATTTAAGTTTTCATGTGCCTCTAAGGTTGTAAAACCCTAAGAACAATTTGTGTTCTTCGTCTAATCAAACAGATTAGAGGTGATTGTAATCATTCTGATTCAGCAATACAAGCAATTTTGTTTATTTCTTATGTTTATTTGTTATGAATTCTGAAAGCTTTAATCAAAATAATTAAGTGTTATTCCGCAAACTTCTTAAATAGACTTTGATTTAATACAAGGTTATTGATTTATACTCTGATCAATTCAAATCAGTTAATCTTAGGTAGTTAAGTTCAGATCCTGACAAGTGGTATCAGAGCCACATGTCGTTCTTTGTTTTTCAAAGTCGAAAGCTTTCTTTTAAACTTTTAATCTTTCGCAATAGAATTTGATAATAGCAGCAGTGGATCTGGGCAAGGACTCAAAGTGCCTATGCTCAAGCCCACTGAGTTTGAGATGTGGAAACTCAGGATTCAACAGCATATTCAATTCATTGATTATGCTATATGGGAAGCAGTTGAATTTTCTCCTGTAGTTGATCCAGAACTTGATGATGAGGGAAAACCAGTCAAAACTCCTCCAAAAACTGAACTTGAAAGAAAGGCAAGAATGAATGAAGTGAAAGCTCTTACACTTTTACAAATAGCCATTCCTGATGCTTATCAACATCAGTTCAAAAAGTTTTATACTGCTCATTCTCTTTGGAATGCTTTAGAGAAAAGATTTGCTGGTAATGCCAGTACCAAGAGAAATCAAAAGGATCTTTTGAAACAGTAGTATGAGAACTTTTCTGGTGGCAAGAATGAAAACCTTACTCAAATCTTTGACAGGTTCAACAAACTGATAAGTGAACTGGAAAGTGCAAAAGTCAGCCTGGATCAAGATGAGGTCAACAGAAAGTTTCACAGAAAGTTTCTCAGAGAAAGTTTCTCAATGGAGAACAAAAGACACTCTTGATGAAATCGAACTGGATGATCTGTACAACAGTCTGATAGTGTTTGAGACTGACATTGATACTAAAAAGAAATCTCTTTCTTATAATCACAGTACTGCACTTATGTCATCAGAAAAATCTAATTGCAGTGATTCCTTTTCAGGTGGTGATGGCAACTCTACTGAAGCTCACTATGAGGCTTTTGTTGCCAATGATGGACTGTTTGCACTAAATGCTGAAGATCTAGAACAGATTCATCCTGATGATCTTGAAGAGATGGATCTGAAGTGGCAACATGCAATGCTGACAATGAGGGCCAAAAGGTTTCTTAAAAGAACTAGCAGGACCAACTTTCAAGCCAGAGCAGAAGGCAAACCAGCTTTTGATAAGTCAAAAGTTGAGTGTTATAAATGTCACAAACTTGGCCACTTTGCCAAAGAACGCAGATCTCAAAGTTAACAATCATCAAGGCCTCAGCAGACAAATCAGGCTTCATCATCACAAGCACTTGTCTCTCAAGAAGACAATGTGTTTGACTGGAGTGATCAGACAGAGGAAGAGTTTCAAAATCAAGCTCTAATGGCATAAACATGAAATGTCTCCTCCACTGAACTACCATCTGAGGTAAATTCTAAACTCTGCTCTCAAACATGCAAAAATATGGTTAAAAAGTACAGAGATCATAATGAGAGCATGTGTAAAACTCTAGCTAAGATGGAAGAGAGGAGATATGAATACATGCAAGCCATAGAGGATCTTGAAAAACAGATCAATGACTATAAGGATAATGAGATTCAAATGGGACATGATAGAACATATCATGAGTGGGAGAAAAAGGAGCTAAATAAGAAAATAGAATCCCTAAATAAAAAGGTAGAAGAGACTGAACAAAAGGTGTTAGAGGCTAATAAGAAACTAGAATCTGTCAATATAGATCTAGGTAACTTCAAATTGGCAAATCAAAAGCTGGAACACCTAATGAAAGTCCAATTTAAAGATAGGGTAAAATCTCAGGTTAATCCCAAAAAAGGTATAGGCTACAGAGCTACTCCACCTCCATACAACAACAAATACATTCATCCAATGAGTGAGGTTGCTGATAGGCTTGTCAATGAACCATTAGATCAGTCTATGACTACTGTAGATCCTGTCCTTAACAACAGTCCTGAATCTAAAGAAGATCAGATTCAAAATAGAGACTGTGAGTGCACAGCAGTTGAGAAAGAACACAACCCAATGAGTGCAAGTATAGAAATCCAAGTCCCCCATAAGAAAGGAAAGGAGAAGATGAGTGTATGCAATGTTGCTCCACAGGTTTTTGTACCTTCTAACTGTAACACTGCATCTTCTTCAAAGAATAATAAAAAGGGTAGAAATGTTCCAGTCTGCACATGCCAAAAGCATCGTGTCCAAAAGTTTCCCAAACAACAGCAGGTAAGGGGAAATCAGAGGAACAAGAACCAGAATTTGTCAAATAAAACTGGTTCTCCAATTCAAACAATCAAAAAATGTTTTCATTGTGGCAGAAAGAATCACTTGGCCAGAGATTGTTTTTATAAACCATCTGTTGCAAAACAGACTGTGAAACATCCAATGAAAAACTCTCAAAATTCAAAAAATCCAAAGGCCAAACCTTTGACTGCATCAGTTCCAAAGAAAACAGTAGATCACAGGTTCACAAAAGTTAATAAGAAACAGTCCACACACCAAAAACAAGTTTTAGCTAAACCAAAAGTAAATTTTAAACAAATATGGTGTGTTAAAAGTAAAAACTCAGGTGAACCTGTTGATACAAATGTTGAAACTGCCAAGTCTAAAGTTGAGACTGCTAGTGCAAATTCTCAAGCTGTTAGCACTACAGACTCAATTCAGACTGGCAGGCTCAAAGTTGGGACTGGTAATGGATCATCTGAGACTGTTACTGAAAAGAATGGACAAAATACCTGGATACCTCATGTGCTAACTAAGTACTCTCCACAAAATCCATCAGTGGATCTTACTAAGTACAAGAAATCAAAAACAGTATTTAGTTATGTTAATGCACAAGGACAACCCAAAACCAACTTGGTTTGGGTTTACTCCACTACTAACTAAGCTTTTATTTTTGCAGGGCAACCACAAGTCACCACATAAAACAAGATGGCATTTGGACAGTGGATGCTCTAGGCACATGACAGACAATTCTGAGTGCTTGTCAAATTTCAAAGGCTTTGATGGAGGATTTGTTGCATTTGGAGGCAACTCCAAAGGAGGTAAGGTTACAGGTAAAGGTACTGTTAATGCAGGCAACATGATTTTCAATGATGTTTTGTATCTTGAACAACTTAAGTATAATTTATTGAGTGTCTCCCAAATCTGTGACAAACAAAATATTGTTTTATTTACAGATTCTGAGTGCATCGTCCTTTCAAAAGATTTTAAAATTCCTGAAAATCCTGTTTTACTTAGAACACCAAGAAAGGACAATCTATACTGTTTGGACACAGAACTTTTATCCAAATCAAGTACTTTGTAAGGTCTACGACTGCAAGATCTATCTTGACGCGGATCCGTGAACGAGTGCGGAATCCTCGTTGACGGTTACGTGAACGAGTGCGGAATCCTCGTTGACGGTTAGACGGACAACTCTCAACCAACGGAAACACGGAGACTATTAGACGCTGAACGAACGACACACGAACGATCCTACGTACTAATTCTCTCCGAAACGGCACTCACCTAGCTGATAAACTCGAGATCGCCTCTTGCTTAATTCCTCACGAATTCTGCAAAAAGTCCCTTAATGATTCGAGTCTATCCCTAATTATAGACCCTGATTCGAGTTTGTTGTGGGCCAACCTCGAATCTGGCCTAAGGCCCATTCGAATCTGTCCATCTGACAGACTCGAATCTAGCCCATTCGAATCTAAGGATACATTCGAATCTATCACAGATTCGAATGTCTTCCTTTACCTATTCGAATCTAGCCAATACACTTAAACACTTAAGTGATGAAACTTATGTTTTAACTTATGCTTGAGTTAATCTTTGACCTTTATGTTTGAACTTCTTGTAATACGTTACATCAAGTTCAAATACACAATCAATAACAGACAAACACATATAAAACATATATATCAAAATACTTGTTAATACTCAGAAGATTACCCAAACCATAATGCAGATCGATTAGACTGCTATCGTCACACAGGGTGTACCAACAGACTCCCCCTTGACGATAGCTTCTAATTATTTACATTACATCAAATCAAATTTAAGTACTAGAGCTATATATACTACTACCTGCATATAATCCAGCATCTACACAAACTTTAACTACCTTTTGGAACTTCCTGGCTTCAGATCTCCATGGTTCAGTAAAGAAAATAGGCTGATCATGAAGCTTCTTCAGGTCGTCCTTTGATAGGTTTATCAAATGCAGTGGATCATATACCTTCAAAATGACCTGCTCGTCTTGATCCTCCATGATGGCTTCAGCAGTGTCAATCTCGAGGTACCACCATTTCATGTTGCTCAAAACGTTCTGTGGCATCGATTTCATTGGTACTTTCTTTAGACACCTCACAGGTTTGTATACCATCCTGGCCCATGGCCTACCTGTATGAGGATCTATTCTCGACTGATCCTCGACCCTCTTTCCGGTCCTTGGCTTGAGTCGCTCAAACTTTCCTGATCTTCCTTCTTTCCTTATAATTCTTGCCACAACCTCAGCGTACTGGTCTTCACCTATATTAATTAATTCTTTCCATGCAAGCTCCTTTACTTCAATCTTGGGCAATGAGTTAAATGCTTTTAGTGTTCGCCTCAAGTATTGTAGTCCATCTCTTCTTTTCAAGATAAATAGCTGCAGTTCTTTGTCAAAGAACCAGCTTATAATGCCTCCTGAGAAGTTTCCAGCACCTGGAACTCTCATTTTCTTCTTCATCTTCAAACGATCTTTCTTTTCCTCTTTCTTGAACCAAAGATTTATCAAGTCAGTTCTAGATGGCTCCTTCTCGGCCTCTTCAAGTTCTTTGTCCTCGACTGAGGCTACCTTGATATAGTCAATGTCAATCATATTATGATTTTGTCCTTCATATAGCTCCGTGACAGGTTGTGAATTGATAATAACCTCATTGACTTGATCGTCTTCATCATCCAACACTTCATCGTCTGATTTCCAGTCCACAACCTCCTCTGGAATAAATTCTCCTTCTTCTAACTCTTCTTCTTCATCGTCAAAATCCATAAGCTCTTCCTCTATGTCCTTCAGTGCATCAATCATGTCACTGTCCAGAACCCTCGAGGAACCTGCTTCTTTTCCAGATCCTCCTTCTTCTCCTTCTGTACTTGGCTCCCCCTGAATTTGTGTAACTTGAGCTGCAGGAAAATCTACAGACTCAATCTCTTTATTCGCACCGGGATCATCGCCTTCATTATCATCATCTCTTCTCTGTACCTCCTGATCCTTACAACTCGTCTCCCCTGAGTTTGTAGATTTTTCATAAGTTGCTCTAGGAGGGACCTCATTGCTCGGATTTCTGAAGATTGATCAGCTACGAAAGATTTTAGCTCCGTGTTTTCGTCTCTGACACTTTCCACAATCTTCCGCAACTCTACATTCTCCTTATCCAGATTTGAGTTATGCTCCTGGAGTTCACCTACAGCTTTGGTAAGAGTTATGATTTGAACGTGCTGAAAGTCAACACGACTCTTGAGTTGCATGAATCGTTGATTTTCGGTATATGCAGCTGACGTAGAAGGAATGGACTGAATGGGAGATGGGATGAAAGGTGATGGAATGTATGGTTCATGCTGCTGAGGTGGCGGTGATGGTGGAGCTGTGACTTGTGGTTGGGTTTGAGTTTGAGGCTGAGGTTGTGCATCGGACGCTGATGAAGTCCCCTGCATGAACCTGTGACGTTTGGCCCTTTGCCTTGTCACCAACTGAGAAACCTCCTCTTCTTCAAAATCAGACTCCTCCAATTCCCTGTCAACGCGCCTCCTCGAACCACCTTCATTTACAATCAATCTCGAACCATAAGTTCCAATTTGAATATCAGGAACTGCAGCTGCTGGAACTTCATCTGATTCTGATTCTGATTCTGAAGATGTTAATCCGTCATCTGCCCCTTCTGGCTCGTATTCCTCCACATCTCTAAAAATATCATCTTCATCTGCTGGTGGACTAAGCAGCTCACCAACCAATGCTGCTGCAACATCTTCATTGGCATGAGGCCCTGCCTCCCAAATTTCATTAAGCGTCTGGCTTAGCTGTTCAGCTTCTCTCGCAACATTGGAGGGCCCAGCTTCTTGAATATTTGAGGGCCCGGCTTCTGTAACTTCTGGTTGCTGGCTTGTCGAAGGCCTGGTTGCCGGAATTTGACTCGCTGCTGGTCTCTGTCGGCGTCTTGGATCACGTGGCCGAGCACGAGGCTGTTGTTGCTGTTGACGTTGCTGTTGTTGTTGCTGTTGACGTTGTTGCTGTTGTTGTTGTTGTGGAAACTCAACGACCCCTGCCCAGTTGGCATCTTCCGGGGCTTGAAAATCCCTATCCACAATAGCTCCGAACAATGGACGAGCAACAGGAACAGCCAATCTTCCTTGGTGTGAGGAACAATCAGCGAAAATCCTTTTGTCCAGGATGGCAACACTCTGAAAGTCATTTGTTATTGGCAAGTTCGGCAAAAAGTGTCTGATCAACATCATAATGAATCTCGGATAGAGCAAAAACTGCTGATTTTCGGGAGCAGATATCTGATGAACAAACTCCGAAAAGATCATCTCTGAAAAACTATATGGGCGATTATACACCATTGCGACAATCCCCGATTGAATCTTCGCGACAATATAGTCAAACCCTGCCTTTTTCGCAGCAAAGCACACCATAAATACATGCGCTAAAAACCTCCATTGTCCTATCAATCCACTTTTCATGTATGACACTTTTGTCACATCGAGGCTGTACCCCATTCTTTGAAGGGCCGCTTGCCTTATATTCATCGGAAATTCTATAGGACCAGCTTCTTGCTCCTGAGTGCCCAACTGCAGCACTTGACGAATCATATCAGCCGAAAATACTAACGGCTGTCCTTCAATGCGAGTGCGTAGAACTGTCGGAGTGACCGAGCAGTCTACTTGCAAATGGTCATAAAATTGACGGATTTAGGGTAACACTAGCTGCACATTATGCCATAGTGCATGTCCAATCCTTGATTCAGCTAGAAAATCCAGTACTTCACGGAATCCCTGCGCCTCAGGGAGATTCATGTCTGGATTAAGGACCATATTATGCTTAGGGACAAAAGCGCGAACCGCCATATCTGCACAATAAATAAAACTGTTAGACTCATTAAAAATCAATAAACTTGTTCAAATTCAAATTTGTTTTATTTTGTACTTTATTAAATACAAAATCTAGCACAATTAAATTTCCACAAGTTTAATAAAATTTAAATTAAACAAAATAAATAAAGTACAGATTCGAAAGTAACAGATTCGAAGTGTCCATATTTGAATGTAATGGACAGATTCGAAGTGTCATTATTCGAGTCTGATGGACAGATTCGAGGATCATGGTCATCTCGAATATAATGACAGATTCGAGAAACCCATGAACAGATTCGAAGGTCCTAGAACAGACTCGAAGCCCCGTCGGTCCTGCTTTCACCAAAAAATTCAAGATTTTAACCGTTTTGAACTTAGTAATTCACATACATTAGTTCAACCAGGTTCTAATCATTGATTTATGCTTTTAATTTGATCTTTTATAGGTCCAAACTTGGTAATTTAGCAAAAACCCTATTTCAACCCACAAAACTTCAAAATTCGATGTTTTAGCCTAAAATTGGGTATAAAACTACACAAATCTTGTACAATCCGGTTGATTATACCTAGATGTATCTGTAGAATCGAAACACCAAGTAAGAGAGTCGACAAAATGTCGTTTAGAAGAAATACGATAGATTCGAGAATAGAATCGAGATCGCCGCAGTAGACTCGAGTGTATAGATTCGAAAACAGTAAGGTCTTAAATGACTTCACTGTTGACCTATTTATACCACCAACCCTCGATTCTAAACATAGACTCGAATCTACGGACAGATTCGAAGTCTTACCGCTTCGAGTCTGTCTTAGATTCGAAACCACCAATACTTAGAAAAATTTTCGAAAATTTTGAAATAAATTCAACTTTTCCAACTTTTTTCTACGGTATCGTGTAACCAGATAAAGTATGCCAATTCTTTTACCCTAAGCTCAAGATAGTTCACGCATTGTTTATTTTATCCAACTTTGAATGCACCCTCAGTAACTTTTGACCTTTTACCTAAGTAAAAATTAAACTAAACTAAAATGAAATAAAATAAACTAAGGTAAAAATAAAATAAAATAAAGTAAAATAAAATTTTGACCAAAAAATTTAATCTATACTTAAGAAAAATTTACA